>CM069441.1:31306492-31906492 GCA_035610835.1 Ophiura sarsii | reverse complement strand
TACTGAAAGTTCAGTCTGAACTTTTGATGGTTGTATATTTATTAACTACAGTCACTTAAAAGTGTTTTTTTTTTATAGAAGTCTTAAGGGTCTAACCCAAAAACTTACACATAAAACGGAGCCTCAGGCCGTTTTCTTCCCCTGCCCTCCCTGTTGACCATACCATCTCATCACTTTGCTAGCTGAGTCTCTTTTCTCTGAACAGAGTCGAGCTTCACCCTTTTGGCATTAAAAACGTGCCGAATAGTTATCGACAGCCTGTAGTACAAGTCAAGGCTGCTTTTCACGCACGGAGGAAATTGCGTTATTAATTTTGGATTATTTAGACTAGGAAGAGAGTTAGAAATAGACAGAAAATATATAAGTAGCTTTGACTTTTCTCATAATATTAATACAAAATGGCAGCAAATGCAGCAAGACAAGCAGCTAGGAGTTTTAGACTTGCCGTTCTTAATCTTCCATGGACAGTTGGAACAAGTAAGCTTATTATTATATTATATAATTTATAATTTTATAAAATTAGGGGGCTGGCATTTTCTTCAGAAGGGGGTGGGTCCCAAATATACTGGGGGGGGGGGGTCATAGTTTTTTTGACATGAAAACAGGGGGGGGTCATAAATTTATTTCATTGAAAATGGGGGGGGGGGGCGTCACAAATTTATCAAAGCATGCTTGCGTGAAGAAAAAAAAAGGTAGGGGGGTCATAAAAATATGCAGCTCTTGGATAGGGGGGGGGGGGGGTCATGAAAAAATTGTCTGGGTCTATCCACATTTTTGGGACCCCCCCCCCCCCCCCCCCCCCCCCCTTCTGAAGAAAATGCCAGCCCCCTTAGGCTAGTATATAATACTTTATTAATAGTGTAATCTATTAACGAAACAGGGCAATGTCTTGCTAGACGTCCCGTAACTCATGTGCGCATGCTCAAACCAATTAAAATATGTTGCAGCTATACACGGTTTATTCCGTATGGGACGTGAGGCAAGCTATAGCCCGAAACAGGCTGAATATGTTTTCTCATGTTTTATTTAGAAGTAAATGATCGTAATTTAATATGAGTTTCTCACTATCACGTAAAACCAGGCAGTGCAGTGCACGCATGTATGTGATCATGTGTGGAATGCCTATCTATCATGTACTACGTAACATAGCAATGGGCAGTGAATCAGACTCTGAGTAAATTATCTTAAATTTGTTGGCTATATCTTACCTCACGTCCCGTGCGGAATAAACCATGTATAGCTACAACATATTTTAATTGGTTTGATCATGCGCACTTGAGTTATGGGACGTCTAGCCAGACATTGCCAATGTCACAAACTCGCAAAGCCATGGGAAATCGGGCTAGAAAAACAAGTGTACGCATGAGTAGAATGCGTAACACGTAGCAACATGCAATTAAATCAGAGTAAATTATCTGCAATTTGTTTTGTCAAAGGGGATTCAAACTCAAATGTCCGATCAAGAGAATGTGGAACTTACATAGGCTAATATAATTTGGTAAATTTGTGCCCTACGTGAACAGACATAATTGCATACCTATAAATTCTTGATCAACAAAAAAGCATATAAAAAACATGCATAGTATAATGAATTCAAATGCGCACATTATTTAGTTAACCACGTCCGCGGGTTCATACCTGGTACACGCACAGCACGTGTGCAGTGCGTGTAATGGCAAATTGATCGAGAATGGCTTGTTTCGATTATAGACTCACTATCTTTCAATATTAACATTAATTTTACACCTGGACTACCAGTACCAATAGTCTAACCTGAGATTATTTCCTTCCCCAGTTTCTTATTGTTATTGTTTTTCATTTCAGGAGAGCTGTCTAGACATTTCAAGCAATATGGACCCGTATCATATTGTAATGTTGTTTTCGTAAGTAAAAAAATGAACAACAGGTAAAATAGAAAGAAAAAATATATGTTTCCTGTAGTGAAGGTGTAGGTGTATTCTCTTCTCTAATCATAATCTGCTTCAAGTGATATGTATTGATGGTGAAATCAATTGTATTTAAACCTTTTTTTACAATAATTAATATTAAGAATGTGCGATATCGCGCTACGCGATAATATCACGATAAAATATTATCATCAAAAAATTGCTCTGAAGCCCCTGGATGGCACACCCTACCCAAAAATAAGTTTAGTCCCTCCCCCCCCTCCAGTGGTCGTGGATAATTACTCTTTTATTGATTGAAACCCCGATTCCTTAGCCCTATAATCTTTTTATCTTCAAATTTGATTTGAAATCTGCCTAATTTAACTGTATGTTACATGTATATCTGACTTTCACAATGTCTGTTTGCTCAGGATCATAACACTGGTTTCTCAAAAGGCTTTGGGTTTGTCCAGTTTGCAGATGAAGGTTCTTTTAATGAAGCTCACAATGCAGTCCACATGATTGATGGAGAAAAGGTAGGTTCATCACCTTTACAATGTACACTTTGGTCAGCTCCAAATTAGTGAGCACCTTAGGCTATATTAAAAAAACTTTTGTCTCAAAGCTCTCCAGTTTTTTGAAACCTAATGCGGAATGCGGTTTTTTTTAAATATGAAATATTGAAATACTTGTAAAAGTGACCTTTTGTATTTAAAATGATGTGATCAACAAAAATCGGTGAAATTTGGGGATTTTTCCTTCTTCTTCTTCTTTTTTCTAACGTGCATCTATTATAACTAACACGCGCAGGAGCTATGAGACAAATGATTTGTTTAATATAGCCTTACAGCAGCAAATCTAAGAGTATGGGTTGCATTAATGAAAGAGATGCACTTTGCATCATATACGTTTGAATTTTGCCTATGCCAAAATAGTGTGCATACATTAGATTATTATTTCAGCTAAGTGGGAATAAAAATCTCCATATTTTTTGCCATTTTGGAATTGACATAACTGTTTATGATCATCACAATTTCACTTGATAAAATTCTCTAGGGTGAAAAAGTAAAACTGGCTAAGAAAGATGAGGCGGTACAATGGTAGAGGCAGCAATTACCAATGGTTACTCTTGATTAATATTCCAAGGATAAAATAAAAAATGAGTGGTATTTCATAGTCCACAACCTTTGTATAGACTTGTTCGATGAAAGCCATTACTGCTATTTACCAGCAATAAATAAAACTCCCAGAGATCAATTACTCAAACCATTTGCTGCTTGCAACCAAAATATTACACAGGCCTAAAAGAAGCGCTATGTATGATTCATTGATTTGTTTGCTATAATCGAAATATGACGCAGTAGTTATGCAATTGTTCTTCCACTGCTAGAGGGCCAATCACAGTAAACATTCAATGCAGGAAAAGACATGAAATATGTTATGTCATTATTGATGATTATTTATGTTTATATATGATGTGATAATTAACCCTAACCACCCCCCAGTGCCACAAATGTCCACTTTAAAGTCTGTCTGTGCCAGCTGGCGTAGCACTTTTTCGATGAAATAATGGCCCCAGGCTACATAGTTGGGCGAATATACTCGCCCAAGTATGGTTGGCCCCCGTGGCGCACTGGTAGAGCGTCCGTCTCGCAACTGAGAGGTTGTGGGTTCTAGCTCCGGTGGCGGCGACACTCTTTTTGTCCCCGTTTTTGTAATTGAAAAAATGCCCTTGGAAAATGTGGGAGGTTAGGGTTAATATACGGTATGCAATAAATAAAAAAGACATGTTGAATGACCTTTGTTAGTGTATCAGAATACCAGCCTAAGGCCATGGGGAAAACCCCCTGTTCTATGGAAAAATGGAGCAGTTGGTCTGTCAGGCGGGGTGGGTTTTTTTTTGGGGGGGGGGGGGTCAATGATTTTGTGAAAATGTAGGTGAATTAAAAAAATTCAAACATTTTCAAAAGATTTCACCTTTTCTTCATTCCCCCCCCCCCCAAAAAAAATAAAACCACCACACAACCCACACACACCCCAAAACACAATATTGAAAATTAGAAGAACAAAATGTTTGGTCGGGCCCATAGAACATGGGTTTTTCCGTTGCCTAAGCATGCACAAATCCTTGCATTGACATATTTGGACACATTTTGTTTTCTTCTGCAGGTAAAAGTTGACATACCAAACCAGAACAGTGGTCAGATGAGAGGCAGGAGGAGTGCTGGTTCAAGGATAATCAATATAAATAAACTTATAGGCGATATAACCATGCCCAAGTGAAAGGAAACACTCTGAAATGCAATGCAAGACTTGTACACACCCCTACATGTATAAGTAGTTGACATCTTAGTGATGGCAACATTATGTGAGGAGAGTGTGTGATTGTTTTTGTTGTTATTTTGTTGGATTTATAGCAGAGCAATCTTTTTATGCATGTGTCACAGAATCAATGGACATTACACTGTTATTAATTTGAACAATGTCAGATCTGTGTGAAAGAGGAATGACATTGTCGGCATATCAACATCAGTGTAAGAGCAGTAACATATCGAGGGCTCAGAAACTCAAGGCCTCATCTCCATTTTTTCAAAAATGAGATTTTGGTATCAACATTTTCATAAAGAAATTCTCTTTCCAGTAACACATCCTTATCTCCATAACACAAGCCCTTTCAAAGTTAAAGCCAGTATCACAAGGCCTCATCTGCATTTCCCCCAATGTGTTTAAAAATCTTCAATAGTCTTTTTCTCAAAATGGTCAAAATGGAGATAATATAAGGGTGTTTCTGAGCCCTCGATATATTGTTTGCCTGGCCGGTCTGCAGACACACTTGTGTGTTATGATGGGATCAGACTCAAGCAAAATGCTCTGGTCAGGCTAACTGTCCTTATTCATTCACACTGGAAGTGACCACAGTAATTGTTTAGAAATTCCAAAGCCAAAATAGCCATACAATTGTCAAAAATAATTGTATTAGTGTAAAACCAATGAGAAAAATCAACTGCGTGACTGTACTAATTAAAAGAAATAAGAGATTATATAGATTTGTTTCTTCTCCAAATGAAACAAATAGTTAGATTTTCAATTTGTGTCATGAACGGTTGTACCTGTAATCCAAATTAAAGTCCAGTAAAAGGTCAACTTGGGGTTATAAGTAAGGCTTAGTTACAAGGGCAAAGTTGCTATTTTGTGCTGATATGTTTTGCAGACCTGTCAGAGTCTATTGGCAGTAAGTTTGAAACACTCTTTCAAATGTGATTGAACTTGCATTATTTATTCTGATCAATTAAACAAAACAAACAAATTTAGTTGTGATAGTCAATGACTAATTTTATTGGTAAAACACAGGGTATGGTATAAAAGGCATGATTTGGTCTTATTATTCACAATTTAGCTCTTTCATGAATTTTAACTTGGGATTTTCAGATACATCTAATGATATGATTAAGATTTGACATGAGTCTATATCCGACAGAAATTGTTATGCCTGACATTTAGAGAAAGTTGTAAGTAAATAGGGCTTGAAATAAGGAATTAAGAACCAGGAGCTACTTTCCACACAAATTTGCCCCTGGTTGACAGATTTTCCTTCAGAACCAGGGTGCAGTTTGTCACAAACCAGGGGCTATTAAAGGTTAACCACAGAAAGATGTTGTCATGAAGATTAGTGAAACAATTTACGTAAGAACCAGAGACATTAAGAGGTTTAGCGGGCGTATATTTGCTCCATGTTCCTGCATTGTATATTTGTTCCCTGCTCCTGCTTTAATATTTCAAGCCCTGGTTGTAAAAGGTATTTGTCTGTGTTTGAGAAAATCCATGCCAACAAAATCATCATTCCTGACAAACACAATGATATTATAATCAATTATTAGCTTACCGTGATTTCAGTGGCTCATACTTATAATATATGCCTGTGTGTGTGAAGAGTGTATTGCAATTGCATTGTTAATAGATATTAATAGATATTAATAAATTTGAATAAATTTGTGGAAATTGTGTGTTATTTTCATTTGTTCTTGTATATTTTTATGCAGTATTCCAGTGATTCCATTATTATGAATCCTAAACACTGCAAGAAAAGAGAGTCCACATTCATTCGAGAGCTTATAACTTTAAATCTGATCATTGTATGTTGATATTATTGATATAAAACTTTTGAAAAATGTGATCGAGAGCTTGTAACTTTAAATCTGATCATTGTATGTTGATATTATTGGTATTAAACTTTTGAGATATGTGATCAGTTTTTTGTTTGTTGATACCTTATTTGCTACCTACCAAAGACAAAATGTTGAAGATTGATAATGGTTTGTGAAAAATATGCAGTTCCAAATGTCACAATTGTTTATGATTCGCACGATGCATTGCATGCACAAGGCGTGATCGATCGGAGCTCAGTTGATTGTATGTGGAGGATATTTAGGTTGGATGTTCAATTTGAATCTCGGAATACATGCATTAGAGGCTTAGAGCGTTAATTACCTTACATTTGAGACTGCATGACTCCATACAATGTTGCAAATCTTGTAGAATTTAGTCTTTGGTTGCAAATAATATATGAAACTGTAGCTAACAAAAGTATTCAAAGGTGTATATTATCATGATATGATCAGATTCAAAGTTGTAATCTCTCCAATTAGTGTGGACTTTTGTTTTTGCGGTGTTTATACTATTATATGGCACATTAAATTGCATATTATTGTATTCCAAAAATATGTGGATCACAATTTTTGTCTACAGCTGGAGATGGTGTGGGCAGGTATATTTTCATAATACTGCATTTTTAATTTATTTTTTTCATTCCAAATTTTTGTAATTTTCATCAATATAACACTAACCCTACTACACCGCACGGCAACAACACGACCAGCCTGTCTTAATAACCTGGCGTGCAAGTTTTTGGGCTACAAAATGGACCCAGGCTATATTACGAGGCGAATATACTGAGCCGAATAGCATTAGCAGCTGTGGAGTAGTGGAATGGAGATTGACTTTGGTGCAGGAGATCCGTGGTTCAAATCCCGGGGTCAGGGTGACCTTTCGGGTGAATTTTCTCCATCGGAAAAAAAATCTGTTGCCGTGTGGTGTTATAGAGTTAGGGTTTTAATGATTGATTGGCACTACTCTCACACTAATTCAAATCCACAATTCTGAATGGATTGTTTTCAGCAATACAAGGATAAGTGCATGTTATAATAAACCATTCAACTTGTGCAATAATTTTCTAGCTGATGGGATATATCCTTGCATCGCACTCTAAGCCGATCAATAAATGAAATCTTTGGTCACAAATTTGTGTATGTTTGTTTACAAACATGATAAGCATATCTATTGGTCACAAATGATTATAATCCCATACCTGTTTGCAAGCAACTTAATTCGGGTAGATAGCATCAAAATGTACTAATAGACATGCTGCTATCAGGGGTAGATAGCAACATACACAGTAATGTAGTGGTGTTGTTGGATGGGTAGCAACACTGATGAAGATCCGTTGCTGTAGTGCATGTACTGCACAACAATATCTTCGGGGGGGGGGGGGGGGGGGGGGGGGGGGGGTGGTGTGCTGGTATTAGTCCTCAAAATAAGTAAATGACCAGGTAATATGCTCTCAACTCCAAAACTACAGCTCCTACGTACAAATATTAAATTATAAATTTTTAAGGCAATTTCTTTTGTTTAATTTGAGATATTACACGTGAAGATGAATATTAACTCAGTTATGTGCCTAAAACCAAAACAAAGTCCGTTTTTCATTTTAACATTTTGTTCGTCTACAGGCATCCTCGGATTAGCAACAGACAGATTATTGAGTCTGGTAGCGACATCTCACGGGTCAATAGTAAGATGAAGATTGGGGATGCTTCAATGATCAATGCAGCCCATACACATACCTGTCACACTGTCCTGCGTGTTCAAAACCCAAGTGTGAAAATGTAAACTGCACTTTGTTCTGTCCTTTTCAATGTAGCGTTCTTAATTATTAACCGATCTTCGTGAACAATGTCTCAAATTCAAGAAAAGACATTTCTTTACAACTTTATTACTTAATATTTTTACGTAAGAGCTATACTTTTGGAGTTAAAGAGTATGTTTTACCTGTTCAGTTACTTATTTTGAGGACTGTTTACCACTTATTAAATTATATTTGGACTACAAAATGAAACACATGGTACAGGAAGTTGTATTGAATATAAGGTTTATTTTGGGCATGTCAAACAATAAAATAAGAGTACCTTCATACATACCACCTTCATTTCATCTCAAATAATATGAGTGAAATGAGAGTCATTTTCTTCATTTCAAACTATTTGTGAGATAGCCATATTATGCGATCTTTTCCATGTGACGCCCTCTATCCCTAGATTTTTTTTAAAAGCAGATTTTGTTGCAGATTCACATTTCCGATCATAAATATATTCTGAGTTACAGAGCGATATGATTCCAAAATACTTAAAAATCTGCAGGACAAGTTTATTTTTATTCTAAATTCACTCTAAAACCATGATTTTGAAGTAATTAGGAATCTTATCACCCTTTAACTCAGAATGTATTTATGATTTATGATCAGAAATGTAAATCTGCAACAAAATCTGCTTTCAAAAAAATCCCATGGAAAAGATCGCATAATATGCCTTTAAATAAAACTAAAATCCATTATCAGCATAGGATTCTAAGAACTATATATAGGTTACCTGGTTGGTCTGACCCTGATTCCCTACAAGTAGTACCCTTTAGGTGACTGGGAAAAAACCCCTGTTCTACAGGAAAACCGACCTCTTAGGTTGGGTCAGTCATCACAAGTTTTGTGTGGGGGTGTGTGCGGGTTTTTTAAAATAATGATCATGAAAATGTGGTGAATTTTAACAATTTTTGAAATGTTCAAAACAAACAAATTTCAAAATTCGAAATTTAAAAAAAAAAGGTCGGTCAGCCCCCAAAACAGGGTACTGTAAAGGTGGACATGTTTGCACATGTAATATTTCGCACTTTGGACATATTGAACCATTTTGCTTGTTTTTTATTTTCGCGATTTTAAGGTTCCATACCCAGACCTACATACAAAATGAATATATTCGCGCGTTTTTATTTTCGCGCTTGCTGATTTTAGCGTGCTTGTTGATTTTAGCGCGAAAAGCGTGAAAATAAATGTAGCGCGAAAATGTCCACTTTTACAGTATTTTTGTTGTCGCCTTACTCCCATTTACATTCCTCAGTACAGTCATCGCAGGGTATTAACAATTGTGGCACCTGCCTAAAAATCAGGCATTTATCATGGGGATAAGTACTGACATATCTGCACAAAATAAAGTTAATGAGTTGACACTTAATCGTGGCTAGCATACCATTACTTAACACATACAATTCAAAGCATAATGACTAAACATAATATTGATACAACTTATTGACAATGTACAACAAACAAACAATATCACTTATTGGTGTAGTTTTCATTTAGTATGTGACGGAGCAAGTAGCATTCTGTAAATGACTAACTTTTAAGGTGACAAAAAAACCACCCTGTTCTACAGGTGAGCCGACCTCTCAGGTTGGGCTCATTTTTTTCCATTCTTAATGACACAAAAAAGTCACAATGTTGACATGTTTTGACAAACTAAATGAAATTTGGGGTTGGTATTCAGTTGCACATGAATTTTCCACTCCCCCATAAAACAGGGTTTCTTTGTTTTATGTCATTCGATGAAGACAGACATTCTAGAAAGTCTTGCAGGAATAGAATCAGATGCTACTACTAGCAACCCCACAGGGGAGAAAAGTAGAAAATTACTGATTGTAAAAGCAGGCTAGTGCTTTAAGAGCAGTTGTGGTTACAACTCTTTTCCGCATTTTGTTAAAAAAGTGGCCTGAGACAGTGCTCATAACTGAAATACAACATGGATTGGTATAAAGCATCCTCTCCCACCCGCTGCTAAACCTTCCTGAGATACTTTTCAGTCAAGTTAACCCTCTCTTCCCTCAAAATGTTTGAAATTACCCAGCCACCACTTACTCCTCTCCTTAGGTTGGCTGACTTGTGCCACCATGGATGAGAAAAAAGGGTAGGTGATGTTATCATATGGGCTTCTAAACTGTAACTAAAAAGATATGTGGCAAACATCAAAGCCCCCCCCACCCCTAATGTACAGCATATTGTCCATAACTCTCTAATAGTCTTTTCTCCTTTTGCCACTTCTATCATGATCGTCTCTCGACCGCGATGAGCTTCCCTCCGCAGGCCGCTTGTCTGCTTTCTTGACAGTCTTCAAGAATTCATCTAGACCAAAAGGATCCTCATCATCTTCACGCTCAAATTGGACGGGACCGTCGCGCCTCCTGCTGCGATCTGTGCCAGCAAAATCCTTGTCAGGAACAAATCTGTGAAGTACAAAAATATAATCAAATTTGATCAATGGTTTAGTAAAGAAGAGCCCATACACTTATGAATGATCTATCCAATCAACATATTGGAATATGGTTCTCGAAAGGCGCGTCTTGCCTGTTCATCAAAAGTGACTTGAAAGGAATGATGATGAAACATATGATACAATGTAGCACTGTCACAGAGGTATGCATTGTAGTCAATGCAAGGGATGTAATACCTTAAGGGATGCTCAAATGTTACCCAGTACTAAAATTTTTGCAAAAAGCACCCGCCTGTATCTATGGTCAGTCGGTCCGTGTGTGGGAAGAACAGCACACCTCCTTTCAGCTTGCTTCTAATAACCCTAACCCCACTACACCATACAAAATCATCCAAAATAAAACTTATCTTGATTACGTTACCTACCGCAGGCATATGTGGGCATGAAGTTTGTGCCCGCATATGCGCTGGGGAGTTAGCTCAGTTGATAGGAGCACAGACTGGGGTGCGGATGGTCCCGGGATCGAATCCCGGGGGTGCTCGATGATTTTTCGGGTTAAAAAATTTGTACCCTCTCCCCCCGATACATGCAAAAACATAGCCATGGGAGTTAGGGTTAAGACCCCATTTTCGTTCAGAATTTCCCCCAATTTGCTTTCTGTATAATATGATTGTAATCAATATTCAGTTCTTAGGACCGTGGTTTTCAGAGAAAACCCAACCTTCTTTAAGTCCCATTTCCATATTTTAACACCATATGCAAAAAAAAGAAATTGAAGCCCTCCATCTCCCCAGAGACCAGCCACTCCAAACATACCGTTTCTGTTTCATAAGATTATCCAGATCATCTCCATAGATATCTTTGTCTGAATTCTTGCTGGGTCTATACACATGTTGTGCCATGTTCTGATCCTTTCTCCAAGGTTCACTGTATACATTGTAGGTGTCATCCTCACCGGCATTGAAACCACTGTCAATTCCCTGAAAGGCAATTATCATAAAGAATTGGAATGATACAAAAAATTCATCAACTTTGAATACTGTAAAAGTGGAATTTTTTGCGCTAAATTTATTTTCGCGCTTGAATCATTAAGCGCAAAAAAATATATATTCATTTCATATGTAGGTTTATGTAAGGAAGTTCAAAATCGCAAAAATTAAAACAAGCAAAATTGTTCGAAATGTGCAAAGCCATAAGTTAACATGCACAAACATCTTCACTTTTACTGTAATGTGTGCCAGAATATTCCGAAGTTTTACTGAATAACCCAGTGGCGTACCAGCTTTAGGAAACTGGGGGGGGGGCTCGCCCATAGTTGTACCGACGAAAGGCATGATTTACCGACACATTTTTTCTTACAGACTCCACAAAAATTGTAAAACATGCACACACAAATTTGGTCAGCAGATGAAATCTTGATAAGTGGGGGGGGGGGGGGGGGGGGTGGGGCGGGTGTGGGTAGCGATAGGTTTCCCCAAAACCAGCCAAAAAAAAACCCATGCTCAAATACGCAAATCTACCGACGGAGGCTCGAGTTTACCGACAGGCTTATTTCAGAGGGCCCCCTGGACCCCACCCTTGGTATACCACTGGAATAACCCATATTCAGATTTGACAATATGCAGATTATCTCATTTCAAGTGAAGAATTTTAGCTTGAAACATGAAGTAAAATTATTTTTAGCACATGTGTTGTCATTTTGAAAATCCTGTGGTATTTTGATGATGGAAACCTTAAGGATTAACATCAATTGACATATCGATATATGTTTTGTCAAGTCAAAATTTTGATCTCAAATGTGTTGTACATCAAACACTCTAATATGAGCATAATTTGTTCATTGAAATACTTGAAATTTTTAAAATTGGTGAAATTTTGGGATTCTTTTTTTTGAAAAAAAAAGAAATTTAAAAAAAAGAAAAGATTTTTTAAGATTTTTGTTTTTCTAATGCGCATCAATAAACTAACGCGCACGGGAGCTTTGGGATAATATAGCTTTATCCTTACCTTAGTTGAATTGAATAATCTTTGGTCAAACTGCATGTCATCACCTCCTCTAGATCCTTTGCTGGGCAAACCAAGGGCAATTTGTTCACTCACATCACGCTCTCTCTGCTTCTCAAGCTTGGATCTAATTAACAAAATAGAATAATCATCAACATAATGTTAATATAGCTGGAGTAACCTCAATAGAGGACATTTTGGTGTTACATCATCTTATGAGTTGTCTGACAGAAAAAGGCATAATATTTTGCTTAAGTTTATGTAAAGGGAAATATATTTGCCAATTTATCAAACCTAAAATTGTTTTGGGTTTAGTTTGGTCGGGACTTGATTTATTAGATAAACATGATTACAGTACATTGCTTTCCCTGAAATATCAGCATGAAGGACATAGTGATTATACCTAGAATTCTGTTGACTTATATATCATTCAAGTTATCTAAAACATTTAAGATCCAATTAGATTTGGAGACTGCCTAGATATTTCACAAGACCAGTGTTCATTCAAGTTTTCGACGATTCAGTATTTTCGGGCCCACGCCAGTCCAGAGCAAATATATGAAGTCAGGTTGGATAGGTATTGGGGTATAATGTATCTATGCAATCCTGTAAGGTCAAGTCAAATCAGAGTAAAAGAAGGGCTGTAATGGGTAGGGTCGTTGATACCCATGTGTCGAAATGGCAATAATTATCTATATAATTATGTCAATCAATGACTTTTGTGTTTCACACATTCAGCAAATCGGTACCGATCAAAATGAGCCGAAAAAAGCGTGATTGGTTCTGAATCTGGATCTGGGGAAATATCTCTGTCAACCAATCTATCCCACTGATTAAATGACAATGGAAAAGTACTTTAAAAACATTAAAAATGAAGACTAAATTAAACAAATATTGCTCCCATTCCGTAGTAGCTGGCCACCATTTTAACTGACGAAAATCATCATTACGCATGTGTGTAACCGTGGGAAAGAGGAATTTTCAATTTTGTATCCACAAATACGCTCAGATTTGTTCCGATTTTCCAAAACCCGAGACGAATGACGTCATGCTAATAATTGGCGATCACATAATTTAACATGTGATCGCCACTCATCGCATCCCTCTCAGAGTCCTTTGTCTACCCAATCCATATTTGAAAACCAAGACTCGCGTAAGTGTACCTTCTGTCTGGAGCTGCCCTTGCCAGATTCCTTTCCCTCTGTCTGTCACGATGTCTTTCATCTCTTATCTTATCACGGTCCTTTGATGCATCGTCATCTATAAAAAGATATTAACATACGGTTATTGAAGTCATAATATTAATACCATTATTTACCTTGATGTGTCTTTGTGATTTTACAAAGAGGTCCACAGAAAGTGCATTGTAGTAAGCTAAATTTGGGTTTGTTTGGGTTTTTTGCTGTATTTTAGACCCTTTATAACTAGCCCTAAGTTTGTTCACTTCCAGATAGACGAGGTATTTGTGCAGTCTTCAAAAAGATTTTTGTTGTTGTTTAGTACTAGCAGGTAGGAACTCTTAAGAGCTTAAGCTCGCAGTCTAATCAGCCAAGATTATGATATTTGCCCACATACCTGTTGCTGTCTTGATTCCTGCCCTATCCTCCCTGGCCTTCTGAGCCAATGCTCTCAGTTGATCCTCATGCTTTTCCTTCTCTTTCTGGGCAACTCTCTTCTCCATGGATGAACGCATCTCTACAGCTTCACGGGCCTAGTATCAAATCACACAGACAAAAATTATTTGGCAATCAAACCAATTTATAGAAAAGAAGATTGGCAAAGACACAGTGAACCCTAAAATGGGATGGTGATATATACCTTGTAAACACTTTGGTAAATCATGGTCCTTATCAATAAGTATTAAGGAGATGGATTAGATGTAAGTGCACATGGGTATCATGCCCATTAGGCAAACAAAAAATTGTTATGTTGTCCTCAAAACTTCCAGAGAGGATGGGCGGGCAGATGTAAGTGCACATGGGTATCATGCCCATTAGGCAAACAAAAAATTGTTATGTTGTCCTCAAAACTTCCAGAGAGGATGGGCGGGCGGGTGGATTTTTTAAAATCTTCTTTTACCAGCTGAAGCTCAAAGTTCAGCCAACAAGAAGTTGAAATCACTCTAAGAGTCGCACATATATGTTATAAATACTTAATTTAATATTCAATCCCATTTAAACTGTTAAAAAAAAAAATCTGGAAAAAAAAAAATTGAAAAAAAAATTGAAAAAAAAAATTGGATTTGTTAAACAAAAATCTGGAAAAAAATCGGAGCGGCCCTAAATCTGACAAGCGGGCAGTCGAGGACAACATAACAATTTTTCATTTTGCCTTATCATTGTGAAATGTAGTGCATCAACCGAATGCATTCAATACTTGTTGGATGTAACACAGGTATCAATGAATTATTTATTTGATTATTGCACACAAAAATACAAACACAAATTATACTATACCTTTCTGTCAGCAATGTACAAGGCTTCTGCCAATTTGGCAAAATTTTCATTGATCTGTGGATTCTGTAAGCCACGCCCATCTTGCGCAAGACGTTTGTCCAGTGGAATTGTGTAACCCTGTAATATAAATTTGATAAATTATTAATCAAGGAAAAGTTTAAGCTTATTGTTTGAATTTTAATCTCAAAAACTGGATTCGACTGGACGGACATGTCTAATCACTTTGGCTAAGCTAAACAAAGGATGCATCTAAGCAGGACCTTAGCCAGGATTTGAAAGTTGGGTGTCCAAAGTGGGAACAAAATAAAGTGGAGTGAGCAGCACGAGCGGAGCATCCACGTTCCTGTGTAAATTGACCGCATCGGAAGCTGTGAGCTCAAAATTACTTTAAATAAAATCGGTTCAAATCAAAAATATTGCGCAAAAAACAGTGTTTTTGACATAAAATAGTTTATGCCCACCTTTTGGGGTTCAAATTGTGAACAAATCTTATAAAACGTTAAAAAAATAAAATAAAAAAACCCCAAAAATTGTTTTTTAGGCGTCCATTTTTTCGCGACAGGGAGTCCATACGAAGCCCCCAGACGCCCCTCTGGCTAATGCCTTGCATCTAAACTAAAATTATAATATAGACATACCTATATCTACTCACTCACCTTTGAATTTTTCCAGTTTGAGATGCATGGTGGAATCTTCCATTGTTGCTGTTCCTTTACTGTAACCTACAAAGATAACAAAATATGTAATAGTATTGTATTATAACAGTGGCTGACATATGGAAATTTATGCATCGATCTGCTGAGTATTTGCTGTATTCAGCCCTGATGATTTGTGATAAATATATTTTGTGATACAAAACCTGAAAGAGCATGTGAGCTTGAGGTAACTAGTTCAAAAATGGCTTGAAATGGATTAACGAACATTAGTTTTTTTATATAAGTTAAAAGTTTAACGGGTTCGCCGTCGGACAAGTTTTAATCTGTCAAGCTTTCGTCAGGATTAGCTCTGACTTCTTCAGGACCAAATTATTATAATATTAAACAAAACATAGAGATTGCCACTTCTCTTGTTATCATCATTTGGGCTGCCCCTTGCCCGATGATTTGAGAGTAGGTGCCCTTTCCTACTTCTGAAAGAATTGGTGGCTCTGAAAAGAGCCGTTCAGATGGATTGCTGCTTCCACTGAACAGAGATGGTGGTTCTGAAAAGAGCTCTACACGTAGGTTGCCACTGGCCTACTATATATATTTGGTTCTAATAGAACCTCCAACGGACTGCCCCTTGACCAATGGAAATAACGTAGAGACTGCCCCTTGTCTACTACAGACTACAAAAGTCCAATGCACAGTTAAACTTTTAACTTATATTATGAATACCCGTCGTAAAAGCCTATCTCACAATTAGTTTTTGAGTAAGTTAAGGCCTAATTCAGGCCAAAGTCTGATAAGTGGCATCAAGTGTAAGCATTTGATCCTTGCAGTAAATAGGCGAGACATACCTTCCTAGTCGGTGAGTGCATCACTGGGGCTGGAGGCGATGGAGGACCTCGTGGTATCTTCTTGTTAGTTCTGAAAACGCAAATGTTATAACATCAGTATCACAGGAAAATTAGTATTTGATTTTTAACGTTTCTGTATACACTCCCAGTGACAATGATACAGAAATGTCTAAGGTTTTTCCTCCTTCAAAAAATTCCTATAATTGGTTCAGCCAATGTAACTGCTGGCACATTTGAATATTAGGGCAAATGACTCCAGTAATAGATGAAGGATATAGAGGCCAATGCCAGAAATCATCTTTGATAGCATGAATACATACAAACTAATGCATCAGGGTCCCCTGCCCATGTCCAACATAAATCTATGTTCATTTTAATACACTCTGACATTAGTCATTTTGATAGAATGGAGTATACATAGTGAAAAAGACTTAATAATTTTGATTTCCTGGTGAGTGAAATTTGTTGTTATTCTAACAAAAAAACACTATATATACCATCAGTTTTTGGGAAATTACACCTTTAAGGTCTCATGCGCTTACCAAGTCCTTGATTGCATAAGGTGCATCGCATGACTGTCATTGGACACATAATTACTATTACCATATCCAAATTTATAACATGTCAACAAAACTGGATGAATGTACTCTATCTCAGGCATGAGGAAGAAAAAACCTTAACAGCCTGAAAAAGTGCATGAAATTGGCCTTTAACGGCCAAAAACATGCTGAAAATAAAATAAAATGCGGAAATTTTGAAATCAAAATAGCCTGTATTCAGGCCACAGGCCACAGCCTGGAAATTCTCATGCCTGATATCTAAGCACTTTCGCACGATGCATAAAGACTTAAGAAAGTTGATGTCACTGGTTCACTAAATTATGTCATTTATCTTTTAATAACATGAAAGTGTTCTCATTGGCTCAATTCGATAAATGCATCGCCACCTTTTTCATTCCATAGCTAAAATACTATCACAATGTGCTAGATATTAAAACAAGTCAACAAACTTACTTGAATCTGGGTGGTTCCATAGGATCTTTCTGTACCTCCACCATACGGATGACACGCTGTTTGGCACCAGAGTTAAACGCAACACCTTGCTGGGACGGAGTATATCTACCAAAGACAAGAAGTGGTAAGTGTTAAGAATTGTTAGATGTTGATTTTAAATACTGTTTCTGGTAGACCTTAAACTAAACCTTTATGATTTTTAACATTTCTGTTTTCTCACAACTGGGATTTTTAAGCTCATCGTTTTTGGTAGCTTTGCTCAGGAATTCTCTCCGAAGTCATTAGCCCCACTTTACGTGGGGAGCGCTATTGGAGGATGTCTTCCGAGTCATCGACACCAGACGGTGTCAGATTACTAAAGGACTTAATCCATTGATTACATGAAATTGAGATTTGTTTTGTTTAGAGGTCCTAGACTAGTAAATCTTACATTTTAGGATATGCCAATTCTGTTGTTTAAAAAAGAATTTCTCATTTTCTTCAGATGGGAACTTTGATTTTGGAGATAGTGAATCGAAATCTAAGAGACCATTTGGTCGTGTTCTTCTTTCTCCCTGTGTCTTGAGGCTCTATCCACTATTTTTTTGCGACCTTTTATATATTGTTTGTGTTCATTTTTTATGATATCATATGTTGTTAAGCGCCTTGAGGCCCCTTTGGGCTACGGGCGCGCTTGGGCGCTATATAAGCGCTCGCTATTATTATTATTATCAGGGGTGTGAGTGGCCACAAATAAAAAAGAGGAAAACAGACAAAAACGAGGAAAAACAGCGTAAAATTGAGGGAAAATGCCAAAATATGGGCTGAAAAGAAAAGAAAAGGCTGACATTTTGGCATAAGAAGAAAAAAAAGAAAGAGGAAATCAGCTCAAAAAGGAACTCTCACACCCCTGTATTATTATGATTCTGTCCATCTAAAGAAATAAGACAAACCCTTTACATGAATCCAAAATACTCTGTGACACCTAAAGTTGGGAGGAGACATCAGTACATAATCACGTCATATGCGCAGGGCTGACATTATTCTTTGATTGCATAAATGAAAACGCTATAGCATTGATGATTTCCACAATTTTGTCACAGATAATCATTATCTACCACAATAGTTTCTCACTAATATTCTAATCCTGAAGTCTCCTTTGTGAAAGGACCAAACCCACAAATCTCAATAATATCTTTACCTGATATATTGTGCTGGTGCTGTTTTCTCCGCATGTCTTACAGGCATAGCTGCTGATATCTTGCCCTGGACAAGCTTTTCTAACGCCAGACGTGTCTTTTCCGTTGTCTGAAATCATAGAAAAATTGATGTTAATTGCAATAACATGTACTGTAGATTTATATTGGATTCCATCTTGCTCGAAAGAGAAGTTTAAAGTGAGACAAACAGGTTTACCCTTGCTTCATTTAAATTCATCAAAATGGTGAACTTTAAGGGAAGTGTCAACCCTGTTCCAAAAAGTGCCAACAAATTGTATTTTATCTCAAAAATCACATTTTTGGCACTTTTTGGTCAATATTTTCAAAACAAACAAATTTTAAGCCCAAAAAAAATGGGCTCCTAGATAATTGACTTTAGATGATTTTGGTAAAATTTTGGAATTTGTTAGGTTGTCTGAAAAATTGGCGCCAAAAAGCGATTTTTGGGCAAAAATGTAAAAATCACTATTTGTTTGTGAAATTTGATACCAAAAATGGAATCTACGACTAACTTTGTTAAAAAAATTGTGTACTTTTATGTACATTACTTATTAGTTTAAAAGTTACAGAGCTTGATAAATTTCATAAAAACAGGGTTGACACTTCCCTTAATACACACATTCACACACAAACCTAAGGATTACTTTCACCACACTTTAACAGTCCCAAATGACTGCAATTCAATGCAACATAAATATTGTAAAATTGAACACAACATGGCGAAAATGAACACTTGAGAACACTGGGGTACTGACCTCTTGAATGTTATCTTCGTCAGGACGGTGATAGTCAGGATCATCTTCACTGCTTATCGTAGTTGGTAGTAAATCTTCAGGTTTGGAATGGACGACCTGAAAAAAATGAAAACATAGAGGTACTTGAACAGAATATAACACCAATCATTTTTCCCCAAGAAGGTGAATGCTAAGACCAAGAATTTTTGTAGGGTCTGGTATATATAGATGGGGTGACAGGTGACGTCACACCGGGCAAAACGTGGCTAGTTGCTATTGTTTTTTGCCCGGCAGTTTGTGTGTGCATCATGTTTTGTTTAGGACCCGTGCTTTTAAAACTCGCGCCAAAGCATTATAAAGGCAATACGGCATAGCGGACAGTGTTGTGGTCATATGCTGTTCCCTCAAGCGTGTATCGACAGTCCAGTCCCTTCGCCCGTTGCGTTTGTTGATAAACATTGGATGTAAACAACGGTCACCTCATCTATACTTCATCATCATGCATTAATTATCTCCCTTTTCTGTCTGATTGCTAATTCTGTTTGCTAATTCTGTTGCATCTTGGTTTGTCTTGCCTTTCCTTCTGCATAGCTTTTAATATGATAATTTGCTCACATTTAAAAAACAAATTTTCATTGTGAAATTTTTGATTTTTAAAAGTTAATTATTTTTAGAAATGTTCTATTTTCACAACGATTCATGAATAATAAAAACCAGCCTGTGGGGTTGCATATATCCCAAATAGAATTTAAAAAAAATGTTTACAACAATACATAAAATGCAGATCCTTTTTTTTACCTTACAAAAAAGGTCCTGATTCCAATTCTTACCTTATCTTTCCCATGTCCTACCCTGGCCAGTGCGTCATATCTGACTTTTCCCTCAGCATCCACAGTCTTTGCTATGGCGTTGGATGTTGTGCCTTTGGCACGTCCCATATCAAATGGATACTGAGCCACTTGGATCTCTGGGTAGGCTCCCCCATCTCCATAATCCTGAAAAGGGTTAATTAAAAATATATTAAAGGTTAGCCAAAATGGTGATTCAAGTTTGCTTTAATCCATGGAGGATATCGTAAAAAACGAAATACAAAAAGAATTACCCTTTAATATTGCACCGGCAAAAAAATATAGAGTTATTAATCATGCATAATTTGCATTGATGATGGCATGTTACTACCCGGTATATGTCATAGGTGTTACCCAGGTTCACACACAGAACCTCAATAGGTCGGTAGCGTATGCATCCACTCACAACTTTTGTTTGTGCAGACCAATCGACCGAGACCCGGACCGATATTGAATTTGGAGTAACACCTGTAACGTAGTAACGCGTTATCTGTATACAGTTCATCCCACACTAAAAAAGAAACATTGGCAATTATGATTGATTTATGTAAATCTGGACAAAAAAGGTTCAATAAACCTGGTATACTGATTAAAGAAAGTGACTTTGGGTGTCATTTGGACCATCTCCAGTCCAGCCAAAATTGTCCATTTATCATCTACTAGTATTCTAAACTTACTGCTTGTGAGCGTGGTATCCATCCTTTGCGATGTCCATAAGGCGGTGCAGAACTCTTCCCTACAGCCAGTAAACTTGTCTGTCAAAATAAAGTGTACAGGAAAAATTTGGTAATATTAACGTCTTATCATAATAACGATTTGTATAACAGATATTACATGTATGCTAGCACATAATGCATCAACTGGGCTTTCACAAGCGTAACAAATTCAACCAAAATAATTCTTTACTGACGATTTATATCTTAAATGACTGCTGCACAAAAGTGGGGATTTAGAATTAATCAATGTATTCTTTTTGAAGTCAAATACCCACAAAATTTGCACATAAATGGATTTTTTTTATATATAGAAACTCCTATATTCCAGCACTACTATTAGTACATGTAAGGCCAGTGGTGCTTCAACCTACATAGCACGGATGCAAGCGGGTGATTTATCCATTTCCTGAACTTTGTATGCAAGCTTGGCCAGAGAATAGGCTACAGGGTATCACCCTCCCAAACAAAATGTTTGCCGCTTTTTATGCTGAAATTTCATCATACGTTGCTGAAATTTCATCATATTTTGGAAATGAAAAAATAAAATTGAAAATTGAAACAAAATAGGGTTTTTTTCTTCTTCTTTTCATTTACGGTTTCTTTATGGCCTCAATTTCTGGAAGTCTAGCATCCCGGTACATAGAAAAAATGTTGTGTGGTATATGAGCTAGATTTGCTTTGTTCTACACAACTTACACTTTTAGGTCTCTGGTCTAATATCTCATCTCGATTCCATTGCTTTGGAGCAGGTAAAATACTGAAATAAAGAAAGGGAAACAAATTAGTGTCAGTGTACCAGCGTACGTACGGTATAACCCGCTAAATGCTCCACACTTTGAGGAATTTGCTATACAATCTAAAAGTGTACAGCAGTTTTATACTATGCATTTTCAATGTAACAGTTTTATCATTTTCCAAATATGTGTGGTGGTATGGGAAAACCCGTCGGAAGTCGCTAGTGTTAATATTGAGATATCTGGGTCATACCAAAATATTCCTAACATATGAGTTCCAAGTCAATTTTCCAACTATGGTCCCAAGATAGAGATTATACCTTGAACTTTAGTCTCCAGGAGTTTTTTATGCAAAATTCCAGATGTTAAGTTTATTTTAGTACTTTTCTGAACCTTGTTTATCAAATTTTGTGGGTAAAATGCTATGTTTACGTAAAATGACATTGTTACCATGGTAACCACTTGTGAATTCCGACAATGCATTGTAAAGATTTTGAAAGTGAAGAACTTACAATTGTTAATAATATCGCAAAAAAAACTAGGTTCATATCAAAAGTCCTTTTCATATGACAAGCTATTCTGTGTGATATAACAATGTAGTTTTATTATTATTAGAGCATTTAAAAGATTTTGTGTACACCTTTGAATTGTCAGTTTCAATTTTTAGTGTTGCGTTTAAACTTGCCGACTATAAAATACTATAACTAGAGTTCTAGATGGAATTTCTGAAAAATTTAAACAGTCCTATATTCAGTAGAGTATGAAGCTCTCTGCCAAAGAAAAAAAACATGTTGCTAGAAAATGACCATGTGAAGGGTTTTCCCATGCCACCACACATATACTATGGATTTGATTGTTAGGCCTAGGGCGCCATCTGTTGTTGAAATTGTGTCATGAATGTTTTAAACCCTAACCCTACTACATCATACAATACAAAATCATACAGCCAGAAACTATCTCCACGCACGTGCTGCTGCATTGGCTCGATGACGTCACCTACCACAGGCATATGTGGGCAGGAAGTTGCTGCCCGCATAGGCGCTGGGAGCTTAGCTCAGTCGGTAGGGGACAGACTTTGGTGTGGATGGTCCCGCGATCGAATCCCGGGGGATGCTGGGTGAATTTTTGGGTCAAAAAAATTGTACTTTTTCCTCCTCCCCCGATACACACAAAAACATAGCCGCGGGAGTTAGGGTTAACAATGTCAATTCGTCATGTTTCTATTACCCTAACCCTACTACATCATACAAAATCATACAGCCAGAAACCAATCTCCACGCATGTGCTGCTGCATTGACTCGATGACGTTACCGACCGCAGGCATATTATGTGGACAGGAAGTTGCTGCCCGCATATGCGCTCTGGGAGCTTAGCTCAGTCAGTAGGGGAACAGACTTTGGTGCGGATGGTCCCACAATCGAATCCCGGGGGGTACTGGGTGAATTTTCAGGTAAAAAAAATTGTACTTTTCCCCCTCTCCCCGATACGCACAAAAACATAGCCGCGGGAGTTAGGGTTCAAGATGGCGGCACAGTAAACACGGTTGTACAACCCCCTATACAAAGTTGGATATCATGCTCATGTATGCCCTCTGAAAATGGACCCTAAACAAGTATTTCTCTCATATGCCACAGACACCCTTAACAAGTATTTTACCATTTTTCCTACCTAATCAAGTATTTAAAAATATAGCCACCCTAAACAAGTATACAGCAATTTGCATACCCTAAACAAGTATTTAAACATTTTGTTTGTTATCATACCCTACAGACCATCAGGGGTAGCATTAAGGCCCAAAAAGTTGGGGGTGACAAATATTTTTTGCCATAGCGACCATAGGCTACATGTCCAAAAGTTGGGGGTCATTCACTCACATTCGGGGATTAATGCTACCCCTGCAGACCATCAATAAGTACATAAAAACTCTTTTATGTTCTAAATTAACATTTTCATGTGTTTTTCCATTATACATACATACATACATACATATGAGATTTTATAAAGCGCTATTTCATTTAGATCACGGCGCTAGCAGCAAACAAACAAAACAAAAAGGTACAATCAACAAACAAATCAAAATGTACCAATAAAAACTAGTACTACATGTATACAGAAAGAACAATTTAAGTAGGAAACAGATGAGTCTTCAGTTGTTTTTTGAAAACTTGTAAGGATTCACAGAGTCTGATTTTGTTGGGTAGATCATTCCATAGTTTAGGACCAGCAACAGCGAAAGATTTATCTGCGGCATACAAGGTTTAAGTAAGGCCTAGTAAAAAAATGAACATGTTTCCCGTCTCCGCTTTTTTTTACTATTTACTATTTAAAAAAACAAAAACAAAAAACACAATTTTTTTAAATTTTTGTTTTTAAATTTTAATTTTTCAGAGCTATGAGCCTATAGTTGGTCACCTAAACATCATTAAAGTACCCTCAAAATGATAGTGTTTAACAGTATATCTGATCATGGATGTAACTGACCCCTTGAGTGACCCATATCATGCCCAAGGGGCCAAGTATAATATCATTTTGGTGTGTTGAAATAACTTAGAAATAGAGAAGTGTTGACTGTAAAATACTTAAACATTAGAAAGATTTGTCAATGTTTGTATTATATTTATTTCATTTTTGTAAAAATAAGAATATAACTGTTGTATGCATGTTATGTTGAATAGCGTTCAAAACCTATTTGTCATTTTATCCATTCATTCATAAATGAAACATCTTTCTTTACCAGATCACAGACAGGCATACAAACAGCAATTATTTTGTTGACCCAAATTGAAGAGAAAAAATATGTAGGCCTAGGCCTATATCATTTTACAGACAACACGACTATTGCCACAAATAATTTACAAAATGTGCTGAATTTAGATGGGTTTTTTTTTGTTTCTTTGAAAGTATAGTGAAAAATCGCTGTTTAGGAGTGTCCCCGACACAGTCAGTTGGTCACTTTCGACTTGTCGGCCATCTTGGAAAAAATATCAAAAAATTGGAAAATAGTAAATAGTAAGACCCTCCCTCCTCCTTTTTTTAAAAAGTCCGGACGGGAAACATGTTATTTTTTTTACTATGCCTAAATTATCAAACTGCACATGGCAATTGATGCTAATAGTACATGTATACAATTGTGAATTGTCATATGCACCAATCCCCAGTTTATGAAATAAAAGACAGAAAAGTGGTGTTACCATTTTTGCCGTTTTTGATACCCTTTTAAGCAATCTACACCAACTTTCTTTTAAAACAACCCTTTTTACACGTTTTTTAAACAAGCATGATATCCACCTTCGTATAACAAGTGCCCCCCCCCCCCCCCCCCCTCGGGACAACAGAGTTCAACATATCTATCTGTTCGAATTTTAATAACAGCGAAACCTCGTATATTTGTACAACACTTGACTTACAGTAGGGTGTACGCTGCGCGCCGCCATCTTGGCCGTCAGCTACGCTGAAACCCCTGCACAGCACACGCACGCGCTTACTTTTCCATTTTCAAGAGTACAAGTTTTAAACTTGCCGTTTTGGTCAGAATAATGAATAAATATTTATGAAACTTCAGATTTCATCGCAAATGATATGTATACCAATAACAATCGATGAAAGAAAACCATATGTATCGAAAAATGTGTTGTTTTTGAGGGCTGAAGTTGACTCAATTTCAGGCCTTACGCAGGGAATTTCCCGACGCAAAAATCACCATTTTAAAAAATGTCGCCAATTTTTCGAGGCAAAACATGATTTTTCAAAATATTATGGCGTTTGATCTGAGAAGAGTTAGAATCTACCAATTTTTGCATTAAATAGAAGAGGGTTGTAGCTTCTATTTGATACCTAAACGACTCAGAAAATCCTACGATAAGTATTTTTCCTGATTTTTTGAAATATTTACCGAGTTATTTGAAGGCGTTCCCAAGGTCGAATCTGAACGGTCGAACCCGCATTTGAACCGGAATTGAAAGTTTATTTTTTTGCTGAAAAGTTGGTAACATGTAACCTTTCAGATCAAATGCCGTATCGATTTAACGCCCAACCGCTAAAATACCTATACCGCCACTGCACGCACTGCCCTTCCCTGTCTGGTACGGCGGTGAGTGGGCGCGATTACATGATGTAGGATACGTCCGTCAGTTGTCCATCAATACTGCACTGTCGCGCTCGACCATCGCGTTCATGAATATTACGTTGGCATCCCTTGAGGGCGCTACCGTGACAGGCTATCTGTGACGTTTGTGCAACGTGTTTTTGAAAATTAGCGATTGTTTTTTCTCGATGTCTTTTTCATTCCGATCGAATTTGGAAATACTAACTGTGCCTCAATGTTGTTAATTATCTGTTTATAATTCATAACCAATATTATTCTGCTAACTTTTATCACTTCAGAATGTTAATTACTGTTGATTTTTTTACTCCATTGTCCATTTCGCGTCCCATTATTCCCACGTGTAAAATGCGTTGCAAGGCTGCATAATTTTGAACCCGTATGTAAAAATAGTAGTTTCGGTTTTCTTTTCAGGCCTCATTCCTTGCTTATTATTCAGTATAATTGAACCATGGACTTGAACTATGATCACATCATTTTAATATTTTATCATCCCCCTTCACAAACGTATTCCTAACCAGGAAACGGTCCGGGGAACTGGCGCGGGCGACATGGCCGGCTGGGGGTTGATCCGGCCAGGGGGAGGTGGTCAGGCCAAATTGAGGCTGGGGCATCACAGCAGTCTCATATCTCACTTGCATTCGAAGCATAGTGAAGTATTTTAGACCTGTTTTATTATCCTTTGGTATTTCTTATGGCCTACCAAGCTTCTTTAAATCTTAGATTAGGCCTATATATTTACATTTTTGTTTTATGAGGGCCCCCATGTCTGGTCAAAGGCAGGCAGTCCCCTGGCTATGGACCCCCACCCCCCCCCCCCCCCCCCCCCCCCTAACTAACTGACAATGAAGTATGTGTTGAACTAGGGGTTGAGGTAACTTTTCCATCAATCAGGGTTTATTTTAAGCTATGCCCCACGGTCAGTGAAATTGAGAGGGAGTCATGGGCCATACACTGAATTTTCTATCCATTTGACCTTGTATTGTACCAAGTTCTAGGAATCAAAAAAAAAATACAGCATACACATAACAAATACAACAATATATACACAAAAAACATTGTTTCTTTCTTTTATTGCATTTTTATTAATAAATAAATTGTGGTTATATATAATACAAAGTGATAAAAACATGCACATAAAATTAAAAGATGTGTCTAGCTCTGAAGCATTGATCAGCATGCATGGATAGTTAGTAATCAACCGGTTCATCAATTATGCAATTATGCAAATTAGCCTGTTTCTTATACAAATTTGGCATCCAACTTTACCATATTTTTAATAACCACCTCAATACAGGTCAAGTTTGGAAAGAATTGTTGTGGTACTACGTAATATGGATAAAATATGGATAAATAACGCCATTTCCAGGGTATAGGATTATTCCAATTAAATATGCAAATTAGACGCTAATTATGCTAATTAGCGCTAGAATATGTCCCTATTTCAATGATAATGTTCTAAGTTATACATGTGCCAAATCTAGATGAAAATAACCTCTCCAGTCTTACACAGCATCTCTTACATTATTGTTATAATAATTAGTACTTTTTCTTTGATTCCCCATAGACTTTGTACAGGGGCAAAATCCCACTGGAGACACCTTTTGCAATGCATTATGGGTAATCCCATATTTTGGCAAATCATCGAATTCCATACGGCTACATCTGAAAAACCATTAGGCCATTTCTTCTCAGCTTTTTTTTTAAATGTAGAGAAGACATGGCTACTTCCAACAGCAATTCAAGAATAGTTGTATCGGTTTGAGAAATAGTAATTAATATTGCCCAAACATACCCATTTTGGGGGGTTTTGGACCAAAAGACGAAAAAGGGTGTTTTTTCGCATCTTTAAAACGACCTATCTCCGCAACCGATTAACGGTATGAACTGATTTTGGGCTTAAAATGCTCGTATTGATGAGCCCTTTCAGATAAAACAATAAAAAATGGTGAATTAAAAGGTTTCAAAAAGTCATTGGACACCCTACTTACAGTGTTACTGTTATACAGTCAACACTTCATTTCAACAGTACTACGAATAAATCATACTTTAAAACAACGAAACCTCACTTATTTTTACATTGAACAGTTGTACAAATAGACTTAGACAAACATCATGTAATAATAGGACGGGTACTGCATGTAATCAGGGAAAGGTGACTTCTCACCTTTCCTGATGTAATCATACAACTAATACATAATACATGTACTGCAACTAACCCGTAAACCGTACAAGAAAAGGAATTAGGCCAATATCAATGGTTTTAAATGGAGGAATAATTGTGATCAAAATAATGGTATCAACATTAAAATCAGATCAATATAATCTTAAGGCACTTAAATTTGGTTGAAATCAACTATCAATGAATAAATATTGATATTATAATCGTAAAAGCCAAATAAAAAGACACTTACTCGGCAAGCGAAACCATTTTGTTTCTCTTCGCGATTAATTCATTCAATTGACCTTGACCGATGTCAGGTTGACCTTTTCCACGATTCACCCTTTATCACAAATGTGTAAATTCAATATTTTCTTTTTATCTAATTTTGTATCAGCATGGTCCATTCGTTATTTTTAAAAATATATTTAACACTCTAATTATTTTTTCTTTTAAAGATATGCCAGATGTTATGATAAAAATACCATAAATGTAGTTAATTAAAATAATGTGTTGTATTTACATACAGCTCGTCACCCAAATTTGTGGTAGCAGCCGATGATGAATTATTACGAAATCTTTTGAACGGCAGTGTCTAATTATTGTGTAAATGGTTGAATTTTGCCTGGATAGGTTTGTATACTATAAGTGTTATTTTTATAGCCCAAATATTCAGACCAATTTGCCGAATATCATGTGCAAGTGTGTAACTTAAGCTTAAACTTATTCGTAAACTAATATAAACTTATGAGGTCATTCCTAGCAGGTGTCCAAATTTGGCCACCGATTTAGTGGCCAAATTCTCCCACCAAGACAAAATGCGTAATAAATTCACTATTTTTCATGTTTGAAACCCAAAATAATTGTTCCAATGGAGTAAAAATCTGTTGGGGTTAGGTTTATGTTTGATTTCCTGTTTGAATTAAGCAACTTCTGATACTTGTTGAATTGAAGGGATGAAGAACATTCTGTGATTTTGGGTTTGAGACTGAGAGGCTTGATATCACCCAGCACTATATCTGGGTGGATCCACTACCCTAAATGTGTACTTGTGGCCAATGAAATAAAAGGGTGTGTCAGAAACATCCATTCAGCATCAAGCAAAAGTTTTGTCTATTGTAAAAAAGTTTTTGTAGTGATGGGCGGCGCAACGATAATCGATACCATGGGATTTTGTAATATGAATAGGGGGTTTGGTGTGAGGTGGGGTATAGGGAGGGTGTTTGTGATTGGGAAGGGGTTAGTGATGGGGGATTGTGGTTGGGAGGGGCTTAGTGACAGGGATTGTGGTTGGGGAGGGGGGTTAGTGGTGGGGAGGGGTTGTGGTTGAGGGCATGGATTTGTGGTGGCGAATGGGATGGCCCTGGGGAGAGGGTTTATGGTGCAGTGGGGAAGGGGGATGGTGGCATGGATGCGTGGGGTGGGAAGGGTTGGCCTAGGGGTAGGGTGTCTGTGGTGCAGTGGGGAGGGTAGGCCATGGGGTGGGGAGGGTAGGCCGTGGGGTGGGTAGGGTGTTTGTGGTGGGAGAGGGGTTTTGTGGTTGGGGAGGGGTTTTGTGAATGAAAGGGGAGGGTATAGGAAAGGGAGGGGGTTTGTGGAGGGGAGGAGGTTTGTGGTGGGGATGGGAAGGGGAGGGGGGGATGGGAAGGGGAGGGGGTTTGTGGAAATTGTGGTGGGGATGGGAAGGGGAGGGAGTCTGTGGTGGGGGTGGGTGGGGAGGTTGTAGGGGTGGTTTAGATTTGGAGGGGGCATTGCGGGAAGGTGGAGTAGGTTTGTGGTTGGGGTTGAGTGGGTTTGTGCATGTGGGATCGAGGTGAGAGGGGTTTGTGGTGGGGGAGGGGATTGGTGTGTGTACACCAATAAGTACACAATAAGGTCAAAAAAAGTTGTGTTGCCCTCAGCGACCGACCCTAAAATCGTAAAAACTAGGGTCGCATTTTTTTTAGATTTAAATTTGATTAAAAGTGTCTAAATGTTACTATTTCTTGCTTGAAATGAATAAGTAAGCTTAAATAAATGTTTTTTAGACTATTGTCACACTAGAAACATTAGTTAAATTGACATATGGGCCTATAGATGAGGTGACCGTTGTTTACATCAGTAGTGTTTACATATTGATTAGCGCCTGGTCTAAAGACATGCTAGGGGTACTAGTCCATGACTACTGCATACATCATACTATGAAAGCAAAACACACATCACTGAGCGCCAATTTTAAAAGCACATGCCCTTATGGTGCGCACGCAAACCGCCGGGCAACCAGATTTAGTACCTGGTCTCTCATTGTGCTTAGGGATGCATACCATGACTTCTGCACTATTACACCGTAAGCATGGTAAGTAATGATCAATCAAGTGTGAATTAAAGCACCGTTCCCTGTAGGTGCGCACGCAAACCGCCGGGCACTACGTCACCGGTCACACCATCTATACCAATTTTGTCTTGACATGAAGCATATATATTTCAGCCAAAAAAATAAATAAAATAAAATAATTGAAAAATATTTTCAACAAAAAAAATCTGATCGACCGACCCGATTTTAAATTTTTGGCAACACAACTTCTTTTTTTGTGCCTATGCGTAGAGGATTCCCTGTTTGTTAATGTAATAGTGCACTTACAATGAAAGCTTGTAAATGAAATTTCAAAAATAGTTTTTGCAAAAAATGACTGAAATCGCATCTTTTTTCTAGTAAAACGTAACCATGAATTGTTTTGAAGCGACGCAAACTATTTTGGTATCAAGTTCAGCTATCGATATATGAAGGATAGAAGATGCCATTTTGTGTGTGGAAGCGCTACTTTTGGATTAACTGTAAAAACTGGCAAATGTCCACTTGCCACAAAATGACTGAAATTTCATCATTTTTCTGGCAAAACGCAACCACAAATTTTTTTGAAGCGACACAAAATATTTAGGTATTGAGTTAAACAATTGATATGAAGGGTACAATATGCCATTTTTTGTGTGGAAGCGCTACTTTTGGATTAACTGTAAATACTGACAAATATGCCCACTTAGCAGGCAAATTTGCCAGTCCACTGGCAAATTTGCCAGGGCTGGACAATTCGGACACCTGCTAGGAATGAGGTAGAGGTGGCCGAGCGGTCTAGCGCTGATCGTCGGTCGGGAATATTCTTTCAATCACAGGATTGTGGGTTCAAGTCGCCTTGAAACCAGGATTCTTTGTTCATCCCAAAAAGTTCCTATCTAGGTCGGAAATTCTACAATCAAGTCTTGATTCAGTTAGGTTAGTTTTTTTATCGGATCTTCTTTCCGTGGTTAGCTGATGATCGATTTAATTGTAGAATTTCTCCTCTACCCCAGTCACTGTAAACGTGCAGGTCTATACAGTGAATGTCAGTTGCGCTGTGGTTTTGAAGAGTCACATAAAGCCGTTGGTTCCGTGTATTTAGATGCTCACCCTGAACACGTTAAATAGTTACAGACCTCATCGTAAAGAGTAGGGGATCATCCAAACACATGATCTGATGAAAAGATTACCTAGATTGGTCATTTGATATTTTATTATAAGAATTTAAAAAAATGTAATTAAACAATAATTTTTTTAACCCTAACCCCCCTGAATGCTAAAAAATGCCAATCCTAAGTCCGTCTCCAGGCGCATGCGCCCGGTTTTCGATGACGTAGTCAACCGAGTCTATATAGTGAGCGCAGTATAATGCGCGAACGAGTAGCTGAGGGCCGTGTCTTAGTGGGTGGACATGGGGCTTGAAAACAGAGGGTCCCCGGATCGAATCCCGGCAGGTTTCCGGAGATTTAGTTGGTGTTTTTCCCCGAAAATTGTGATTCCGGTCATAAACACTAAACCGGGGTTAGGGTTATGATACCAATTTCTTTATTTTTTTTCTTTGTTCTATTAACCCTAACCCTCCTGAATGCTAAAAATGCCAATCCTAAGTCCCTCTCCAAGCGCATGCGCCGCCGGTTTTCGATTACCTAGTCAACCGAGCCTATATAGTGAGCGCAGTATACTGCGCGAACGAGTAGCTGAGGGCCGTGGCTTAGTAGGTGGGACATGGGGCTTGTGAACGGAGGGTCCCGGATCATTTCGTCGCTGTTCTGACATAACGACACATTACTTTACTTAATTCTGTTGTGATGTGTCGTTATGTCAGAACAGCGACGATTTAGTTGGTGTTTTTTCCTCAAAAATTGTGATACCGGTCAAAAACCGGGGTTAGGGTTATTAGAATCATTCCTTCATCATGTTCATCAAAACTTGGATCAAAATTTCTTTCTCTCATGGAAAAAGCAATACAATCACGGTCATTCACGGTCCCGGTCATTCACGGTCACAGTTATTCTGCTCCCGATCGGCACATTTTATTTTCTGTTGGTAGCATAGGGGTTCTCTACACAGGGAAGACAATGAGAAACATGTCAAGTCCCGCTAGCCGATCGATTTCTGCGCAAGCTACTATTCATCTTTTTTTCAGCGAATAGAAGGAATTTCATACAATACTCTGGGAAAAAATCAGGTAATACCACAAATTCCTACTATTTCATGAAATCTAACAATACGGTCTTGCGCCTGTACTGTAGGTGGACCCAGTCATCCGGGCACTTTTTTACCTTTTACCAGACGTTTTATTAAAGTTTAACTACTAACTCAGTTTTACGATCTACTCGCCCATACCCAAGGGATCGCATCACGCTGTGTACGCTGTGTAAAAGGCTTTTATGTACCTCTTTAGTTTGTGGTCAACGGCATGTGACGTCACTCCGTGGCGACCTATATAGCCTAAGCTAGGGCTGTTCATCTCAGTTTTACTATCTACTCGCCCATACCCAAGGGATCGCATCACGCTGTGTACGCTGTGTAAAAGGCTTTTATGTACCTCTTTAGTTTGTGGTCAACGGCATGTGACGTCACTCCGTGGCGACCTATATAGCCTATATCAGGCCTTCTCAAATGGTGGCGCGCGCGCCACTTGTGGCGCAATTGCATCAGTCCGAGTGGCGCGCGGAAGAACGCATGGAATTTTTTTTTTTTAAAGAAGGAAATAAAAATGAAAAAGAAGAAGAAATACATCCCCAACTTCAACCAGATGGCAGCCACTAACTTCAGTGGGGCAAGTCATGGCTATTATTATTAGTAGGCCTATTGACAGGGTTCGTACGGGTCCTTGAAAACCTTGAAAGTCCTGGAATTTTACTTTTTCATTTTTAAGGCCTTGAAAGTCCTTAAATTCCGAAAAAGTCCTTGAAAGTCCTTGAATTTCAAAATGTGCTCCCCCAAAAAAGTATCTCTGATTTATTAATATTATATTTTTAACCAAAATGAATAAAACGGACCTTTTCCAATTCTTTTTTTATTCTTTTGATGACATTTTCATACTATCATTTATCAATACAAAGGTCAATAAATTATTCATTTCACCATTTTGGTGCCCGTTGCTTTCCTAGCCTGTTTAGTGGTGCATGTAACTCTTGTACCGTTTCATATAGATTTCGGCTCCTTGTTGACATCTATATTCTGTCCTCCATTTCTATTACAAAAGACTGACCTCTCTGGTATCTACAAAGAATAAAACGGACCTTTTCCAATTCGTTTTTATTTTTTTTGATGACATTTTCATACTATCATTTATCAATACAAAGGTCAATAAATTATTCATTTCACCATTTTGGCGCCCGTTGCTTTCCTAGCCTGTTTAGTGGTGCATGTAACTCTTGTACCGTTTCATATAGATTTTGGCTCCTTGTTGACATCTATATTCTGTCCTCCATTTCTATTACAAAAGGATGACCTCTCTGGTATCTTCAAAGAATAAAACGGACCTTTTCCAATTCGTTTTTTATTTTTTTGATGACATTTTCATACTATCATTTATCAAAACAAAGGTCAATAAATTATTCATTTCACCATTTTGGCGCCCGTTGTTTTCCTAGCCTGTTTAGCGGTGCATGTTACTCTTGTACCGTTTCATATAGATTTCGGCTCCTTGTTGACCTCTATATTCTGTCCATTTCTATTACAAAAGGCTGACCTCTCTGGTATCTACAAAGAATAAAACGGACCTTTTCCAATTCGTTTTTTATTTTTTTGATGACATTTTCATACTATCATTTATCAATACAAAGGTCAATAAATTATTAATTGTGGGTGTAAATGAGTTGAAATGGTATTTTATAAAAACGGCCCCTGGTTCCACCGAAACGGCCCCTGGTTCATGACAAAACCCAGTGAACCAGGGGCCGTTTTTTTCTAAAAGTGGCTCCTGGTCCTGTGGTCCTTATTTCCTAGCCTGATGCAGAGGCGTTAAATGCCCCAATATGGTTTTGAAGTAGGAAAATAGTATGATTGTTTAAAAATTGGTTGGTACATACTAGAGAAGGTCCTTGAATTCTTCAATTATAGTCCTTGAAAGTCCTGGAAAAGTCCTTGAATTTTTTTGCTCAGAAAGTGTACGAACCCTGATTGATTATCACTACATTTGCTACCATTATTTGTACATTTTACCATCAACATCTCTTTATTTCTTGTACCATATTGCATGCAAATGTAGCTCTACTTAGCCGATTAAAAGGAGGTAAACCCATGCTTCCAGGGGGCCCCTGGACCCCCACCAGGGACCCTAAGGCGGGCCCCTGGATCCCACCCATCATTCGCTCTGCTCGCAAGGATAGTAGCGCTTCTAGATCACTAACATCTCAAAAGTGGTTCTTCACAAAATCTAATTGAGAAGGCCTGGCCTATATCATTGACTACAGAGGGGACCTATTTTTGAAAATTTGGTAGCCAAAATATGTGGAAAACTCAATGTTTACCTCTTTTAAATCCAGCGAAAAAGGAAGAAACGTGCTGGGATGTATTTACTGATGTCTAACTAACCACACACAAGCAACTGGACAACATGAAAGTAAAGCCGATTTAAGCTAAAATGGTTTAAAATTTGCATGACTTGACCAGTTTTTAGCAATATAAGGCAAACTACTTTTGGTTATAACTTTGTGATTATTCAGCCTGCAGACATGGTTGAACCATGATTTTTTATTGTAAAATACTTAGTTTCCATGTATTCCATTTTCAAAGAGATATCTTTATTTTCAAAATTTTATGATCATGCCTACCTAAGCCTACTAAAGGCTAAGCCTTAACACATTAAACTTAACCCTTGCAGATTAGGATTGGTGTCAAATTAAAGAGCTCATTGAAACTAAGAAAATGGAATGCAGTGCATCACAAGACAGTGTTCAACCTTGACCAGAACCTCCCGTGGACAAAAGAACCTATTAGCACCTAGGACAGAGTTTGTTGAATGCTAGTGCCTTCTCCAATTTACTATAATAAGTCCTTAATCTAATCTTTGAATATGTTCTATTTTTGTTTTTTTGTTCTTGCAGATTCAATCAATAATGAATTGCATCAGTATTGATTAAGACTAAGAGTAGATCAAGCAGTTTGTTACCACCATGGGACTTCTAAGTGCAGTAAGACGTCACAAATTCTTGTCTTTTACTCTCGCCACTGCATCAGGTCTGGCGATATACACACAGACCAGACCAGGGGGAACTGATTTGAGCTCAATTGGTGCGGTCAGATTTGGCCGTGCATTGTATGGGGTAAGTAGCGGTGGATGGCAGCAAAGAGACATATCATATCCCAGTGTCTTAGCCTTGTAAGATGAAGATTACATAGTACATCTTCAATAATTCCACATACTTGGGTTTACATCTCGATGACAATGGATTGCATCACCAGCCATAAGTGGTTGCTGATAAGATACCTAGCTGACCTATTTTTTGCAATGTTTGGTCCGAGAAAAATTTGAAACATTCTTTAAATATTTGAATTCCTTAACAGGGAGTTTGACCCATCTCTGTTCAAAGGGAATCCTCTTATTGTTGACTGGTTTAACAGTAGATTCATCCCCAGCTTGGGTTGATTGAAGATCGTTGTAGCTAAATCCTTTTCAGCATCATTCATATAAGCCTATAAGTTTATAATTCACTTTATGTTTGCTGAGTGCTAATTGTTTCTCTTCTTATCACCCCATACCTGTATTTGAAAACACAATTTGAGATATAAACTACAATGTGCATTCTAAAGGCCCTGTTTGTTAGCAATTTGAGCTGTTACTTTTACCAATACTTCATTTCTCAACGAGAAGCCCTACTGTCTCATGAAATCAGTTCATAAGCCATCCAGTTTTGAAAATATGTAGAATGATAATACATGCATGTCTGAGGGAGCCCCCACATTTCTAATAACAGCTAAACCTATGTTTCTTACTTCTTCACTGACAGGCAGGTAGAGTTGTTGTAGACTACAAGAAAACCTTATTTCGTGTTGACAACAAATCAGAGCAGTATAGAACACTCTTGTCACAGGTTAGTTTTCTTGCAAACAAGATTAGATTTTCATCCAATTTTCTTTGATGACTTAACTAGAAATGTCAATTTGAAGAAGATTAAAGAAGATTTTTAAAAAAGAGTCAAATCCCATGGTAGACTACTGAATAAGGGGAAAAGGCTCAAGATAAGCAGACGATTTTTACCTCTCGGTCCTTCAGCCAAAGCGCCCGGTAATGCTGAAAAATAAAGAACCGAGCGCTGATATTTTGTCCAAACCAGCGCCCAGGAAGCTTGCTCAAAACATCGAATTTCGCTTAAGCTTATTTGATTTAATAAAAGGTTAGCTCCCGGTAGACTAAAAGTAGCTCCCAGTTCTCAATAAATCCCCTGATCCGGGCGCTACTTTTGAAAAAAGTAGCTTCCAGTAAAAAAAACTGTTATCTTGAGCAGGGGTGGGCAACCTTTTTGAATGAATGGGCCAGATATAAGGAGTGAAAAATTGACTGGGCCGCACCTAACCAAATTTTGTAGCAATGGTATGCTGTTGATTTCAAACCTTTGATTTGTGTGTGCTTAATCATGTTAATAATATATCTTCACAAATACGTAATACAGTACCGATTTATACAGTGGCGTTCTTCATATGGGGGTGGGGGCAAGAATGAAAGTCAACCCGACAAGATTGTTTTGATACAAGCAATGCGCGCGTAGCGCGCGAAAAATGTCGACTTTACACTTATTTTTGGCATGATTGAGGTATTTTTGGTATATTTTGGCTCCGTTACTAAATAATATTGCATTTTAGCGACACATAAGGGCGCGCAGCGCGCGAAATTTTTGACCATCATAACTTCCATGATTCCTCTTGTCAAATGAACCGTGCCAATCTCAACTGACACGACGTCAATATTGGGGGAGGGGGGGTGTGGTGATCGCCCCCTCATTCCCCTCTGGTTATGCTACTGAAAGATGACAATTAATGGGGAAAATATACTTACGCACGCTGAGAAACATCATTTGCGCCGATAAATGCTAAGCAGCTCGTTTTTCGTGATGATGTAAAAAAATATTATTTTTTTATTTTTCTTGATACATCTCGCGGGCCGCACAAAACCCACTGGCGGGCCGCATGCGGCCCGCGGGCCGTAGGTTGCCCACCCCTGATCTTGAGCCTTGATAAGGGGATCGTAAAAGTCAAATGTGTTCTTATTTTATTTTATTTATTTTTCCATGAGCTACTTCCTATGTTCACTCAATCAATTTCCCAGAAGGTTTTTGATGTATCTCAGGAAAGGGTAGCTAGTTTAACATGTGAGATTCATATAACACATAGAGAACGCATAACTCTATAATACTACACATCATTATTGTCAGTTAAACCTATTGTCAGTTAAACCTATTGGGCCGTATTCTCGTATGTATATCAAAACATGGTTTTAAGCTAAACACGTTTAACTTTGACTTTAAACACATCGCTTAACTAAACGCAATTCACGAAAATTTGTTGAACTTAAATATGTTTATAACTCATTGAAAAGTGTCTAACTTTGAACATTGATATGGGGGTAGTTTAACGCACATGTAAACTTGTGCACCAATTGTACGTACGCCCTGATTACTCAACCATACCCAGTGCAAGCTGATGTGCAGAACGTGTAATCTTTAAAATACACATGCATTTGAGGAATTTGGTCGATATTTATTGTAACCCATTTGGACCAGGGTTCACAGTAGCTTCAAAATTATGTGGTCCAGTTGGACCCCCTATCCTGGCAATTCTCAGAATTATGGAGTCCAAACAGAATTTTTGGGAGTCCATGAAATAATGATAAATTCCCTAATTATGATTACTGTATCATGCCGCATGTGAATGATAGTTGCTTGCTACTCTCCTCAGTCTCCTGTTTTCTATACACATTTTGACATTGTGAAGGTAATGCAGTAAGTGTGACTGTTTACTGGGGATTACTGCATTACCTGTGACTGTACTAATTTCATGCCCATCGTATTCCAGCCATCTGAATCGCTTCAACCAGTTTGAATTCCAAGCTTTATTGCACTTTTTCTTAGTTCTTGGCCCTTATTTTTATTGGGGTTTTCACCCCCGGGTTTATTTCATCCTCCATGGCAGCAGGATGCAGGCAGTACAACTACAATACAGTAGTAAAGCAAGCGAGACGAAAACTTTTCCCAAGCACATGCGCAACAGCGCAAGTCCTATGAGGCCACTCAAAGCGAGATCGTATAACTTTTCAAGGAGGTTAAACGCACACAATATACTATATAAATTGACATATCAAACAGAGTTTTGAACTAAAGATTATCAATAAAACGTTCATTACTGATTAACAATATACAATATTTATATTTATTAAAAAAACATACAGAAAACTTCAGAATTAAACAATCAAATTAATTGTTGTGCATTTGCCCTGAACGTACCACCCCTATTGCCAAATTGAACCGGTCCATGTCACCCTGTGCTGTGTCACAGGTCAACACTTATTATAATACATGCAAATAATTTATCTCTTTTACCAACTGTAGAGTACTCGCAATTCCCGCACGTGCACAAACGTACATACATTTGTTTACGAACAAGTATCTTACTCTTGTGGAGGAGACGATAATGTAGAATATCGTGCTAGTTTGGTTGTACACATCCCCTGTCAGCTTCGCTGTGTGTCTGTGTATATGCACTGATTTGTTTTGATACTAAAACACTGCGCAAATGAGAAGTATTTGGGCATGTTGTTGACATTTTCGACGATTAAGCTTAGCAAATTTTGATGCAATTTCAGATATTTGTAAACTGCGATGCATCGTGAATTCGAGATCGTATTTATAGTAAGATGAATAGCTTCAAGCTAGGGCGTCCAAGCAAGACGCAATAACACAGGACATTTCAATATTATGGCGTCCAAATCAAAATGAGGGCGTCTATGACGCCCAAACGCAAGGTAGCGTGAACCCTGATTTGGACCACAATAAATTGAATACCTGTATAAAGTGAAGTGAACGCACGATCACTCAAGGACAAGATTTGCAGAGTTGTAAAACATGTTGTTTAAAATATAAACTTATGTTTAATTTAGACACAAGTTTTAATAGTTAGAAACAGTTTTAAGCTAAAACTGTGTTTAGTACAAAAATACGGGCCATTAAATCTAATAATATATATTTTGTAGCGGTCAGTGTAATTTTTTTATTTTTATTATTATTATAATAAGGATTTATATAGCGCATGCATATTTTAAGACTTAAAAAATCATATACCTTTATAAAAATAACGTATTGACCATTGTATTTTTCAATTTCACACATTGTGTATAGGTTCATCAGAGGTCAGCAGATAGACTATATCAAATGTGCTGTAAAAACGGAGGGATATTCATAAAAATTGGTCAGTACCTGGGTTCCCTTGATTATTTGTTACCTGAAGAATATGTGAAGACCATGAGAGTGCTTCATAATGATGCCCCAAGGTCCTCGCTTGCGTCCATCAGAAGAGTGATAGAGGAGGATCTGGGATGCCATGTAAGTCTTATATTTTTATACAGAGAACACTTCCAGGAATTTTCAGATTTCCAGAAATTAGACCATCAAGACAAATCAAGGAAATGTGTTGTTTTTTGTTTGCATTTCCAGAATTGGTGATATTTCAGCGTAACAAGTAGACTTGCTGGAAGTGCAGCAAAGATACTCTTACATACAGATAATCGCCCAATATTAGATCTCTCTTCCTAAGAAAAATACTGATTTAGATCATTAGATTGCTTGTCCCTACCCATTGCCCTACCATACCACTACCACTACATGTCCACATATGTCGCATGCCACAACACACCATTGACTTAACACTGTACTCACTGGGTAATTCAACTCGCACACATGTGCTGTCAAAATACGAAATAGCAACATTTCGAAAACCGAAGACACTCCGAGAAACTCCCCGCCTGGAGGACATGCCTGAACGCTAATGAATTAGGCCACTCCCGATGAATTACGTAAGCTTTTGCTCATGCGCATTTCCATCGTTAAACATAGCTAAAGTGTGTCAACCTCCAATGTTGCCCAGTTGCCTACCCCTGCATTATAGGGACCATGTAATTTGGTGATGTATGTTCCCCATACTATTGAGACAATGACTGACTAAAATACATTAGAAACTAATACACTAATGTTGCCCTCCAACAACCATTAATTAAGGTGCAGTATTTTATCTATTGCTGCATTCTTATTCTTATGCATTGAATTTCTGGAAAAACTAAATAGATTTTCAAGCATACTAGTTAAAGCTATTGTTTACAGAATCATTTTGGCTAACCCCTACAGGTAGAAGACATATTCCAAGATTTCTCGCCAGAGCCAGTAGGGACAGCATCTCTGGCTCAAGTGCATAAGGCAAAACTCAAAGATGGCACATCAGTAGCTGTCAAGGTGCAACATCCTACTTGCAAAGCTTACTCAGATGTGGATATGAAGACTGTAGATGTAGGTTAAGTATGATATGACATAAATCTTTAGCCAGAAGGTTGAATTATGCTTCCGCAGACCAAGCAGAGTTAAGCTCTACAATAAAACTGTTATGCAAGAAATGGTCATGCATCTTACAAGCTATATAGGGCTTTTTAGGAACAAAAATGATACCTTAATTTCAAACTTTTAGTTTAGTATGTACTTTTAGTGTTAAATCACACTCTTCATCTTCAATCCCAGTATCATCAGATTTGTGAGAATTATCGATATAGGTATGGTTTTGGGTGCAAAATTATGATACAGGAAATGTTGAGAACTGAATGGTTGAGGGGGATTGACAAGAAGGTGACATAATCTCCATAATTAAACCGAGGAAATCCCCTCAGAATATCCACCCCCTATTTAGACAAAAATCCAAATCTTGTTGATCTTTTGAGTTAAAAATCCTGTAATTACTTTTACTTCGTACAGTTTCTTCTCCATGCGGTAGCGCGTCTATTTCCAGAGTTTGAATTGTTGTGGCTTAGTGAAGAGATGAAAGAAAAGCTGCCAATTGAGCTGGATTTTGTCCAAGAAGGACATAATGCTGAGAAGATATCAACACTTCTAGGACACTTTAAGTTCCTCAAGGTAAATTTTTGGTTCTGTGTACGAAATGAGAAATGATATCAATGTATGAGTTTAAAAGTCAGACCTTCCTGAAAATGTATGTGTAAACGGGAGTATTTTTAAATTTTATTGTCATCACAGCCAACCGGCTGAATTGTCACAACATTACAAATTAAATACATTATTAAACAATGCAACGTCCAGGCAGCAGCTAAATCAGCGCCACGTTGCGACATAAACTTTGGTTATACGTGTAACATGGAAACCTTCTTAATTCAATGAGGTCAAAGGTCATATACCAAGGTCAACGGTCATGTCAGGTCAAGTTGTAAAATAAGCTGTAATGTAAGTTTTTGCTAAGTTGAAATTCAATTGGAACCAAACGTGGGTTAAAGATGTATCATTGGAACCCTGTGTAACATGGAAACTACAATTAGGTAACATACCAAGGTAAAATGTCACATTCAAAGGTCATGTCAGGTAAATTTTTGATATAAGCTGAACATGTCAAATATGAAACCTTTATATGTTGATGAGGTCAAAGGTCACTTATCAAAGGTCATCTCAGGTCAAGTTGCACCATATAGGCTGAACTCTTAAACACAGGCTGAAAAAGTAGGCAATACGGAAAGCTCCTTGCCGGGAAATTTGAGCATTTGGAGGGAAAATTTGGCATTTTGAGGGAAATGTTACTCTTTCATTAAGAAATGCATTCCATTTTGACGGAAAAAAACATTTTTTCAGGTCATGCTCTTAAAATTGGTCCATTTGGAGTGTAGTCCAATTGGAATCATTATAATTTTTTTTGGATTCATCGACTGCATCTCGTCCAATATTTTTAAGTCCAGTTGGTTTCTTTCATATAAATGGTTACTCATGTTGCGGACCTATAGCATTGATAATCTTTTCTTACAATACAACATGACAGAAAGCACCCCTCTTCCTCTCCATGCACACAAACAACATATGTGACCAACCTACTATATTTGATTTGTTTTCTTTATATTATAAAGGTACCTAAAGTGTACTGGGCCCATTCTACCAAGAGAGTGTTAACAATGGATTTTTATGAAGGTGGTAATATGAATGATAAAGCCTACATGAAGAAACATGACATTGATGTTAACAAGGTGAGGGGTTGACTGATTTGATTGCATGATTGATTGATTGATTGCATGATTGCATGATTGATTGCATGATTGATTGCATGATTGCATGATTGCATGATTGATTGATTGATTGATTGATTGATTGATTGATTGATTGATTGATTGATTGATTGATTGATTGATTGATTTGATTTGATTTGATTTGATTTGATTTGATTTGATTTGATTTGATTTGATTTGATTTGATTTGATTTGATTTGATTTGATTTGATTTGATTTGATTGTAGTGTGTTTTAGATATTATCCTAAATATTCTATTCAAAATAAATGTTCAGACACATTTGGATTATATAATAGTATTTGCTGAAAATGTCAATTATAATTAAAAGACATTTTCTTCATACTCTTGTGTTTTTTTTCTTCAGATAACCCAAGCACTAGGTCAAGTCTATAGTGAAATGATCTTTGTACATGGGTTTGTTCACTGTGATCCACACCCAGGGAATATTCTCATTAGGAAAACAAAGGAAAATGATATGGAGATGGTGCTATTAGACCATGGACTATATCAGGTAGGTCATCAACCTGTAAGCTTATTTTTCAATGTTTTTTCAACTTTTGGCAATCACATGTCATCATCTTTGCTATGGTCTATTTATCTATCACGAGACAGTGACGCAACTACGTCATTTATTAATTAGCAGTACATAACGCTCACGCCTACTTGAGGTGCTGGCGAAGTTGTATTTGAGGTCGCACATCGTATACCGAACGCTTTGTTGTGCTACTATGACTACGGCACGCATGTGTGTGTTGATCATTATTTCCCGTATGTCACAACAGAGTGACGACGTAGTTGATGAGACTAAGGGTGGCACTCTCTCCATCCGCTCTGTGATGCTGGCGATAGTCCTTCATTCCTAATCCTTGCCTCCTCCTCATATCTGTCATCCTTTCCATAGAGAGGCGGCACCTGGTCCAGGTTTCCCAGCTTGTTTTTTCAAATTCTGGTTAGGTTCCTCTGGCACTGATTTATTCATGGAGAAGCCTATACCTGCATCTATGGATGAGATGGCATGGGAATTCAGGGTGAAGGGAACCACAAATTTGCTCTTGATTGCGTTGGGTACACAAGTGGTACTATCCCTCTGGCCGCTGTTACTTAACTTGGCAAACAGTTCAAACAATGCCATATATATCAAATATATTAATTACCCTGTTAATAATTGTTCAGTCCCTTACAGATGAATTCCGATGGAACTATTCCCACCTATGGCTAGCCCTTATACAAGCTGATCTAGAGAATATCAAACGTTACGGTATTGCTCTTGGAGCTGGTGAACTTTATCCACTCTTTGCCTGCATGGTGACAGCAAGGTCATGGAATTCAGTTACTACAGGCATCGACAAAGTTGACCCAACTAAAGCTGAGGTATGTGTTCTATCTTTGTGTACACCCATGAGCTTTGACTAAAGTTTTACCTCTTAAGTCCACATAATAAACCATGTTTGGAATGAAATTAGAGATAAGCTCAAGTATGTTAATGCAAATATAACATTACTATTTTCATGGTCAAAAAGTATTCAATATTCTTTCTTCTTTTTTTTCAATACAAATTTGGGCATGGTCCCCATCAGAATGACTCAAGTGCATTTCCATACCATTAAAACAACCATTTAAATGAACAAATAAACATTTGTCAGTCCTTTTTTATAGCCGTAATAAAACTTAAGTTAATGAACAAATTATAAGCATTCTTTGTGAATATGTTCATGTTTTATATCTTTTATTCTTAATCAAAATGATCAAGGTCAAAGTCATTTATAGTTTGTATTATTTAATTGATATCCAATATACTTTGTGTTATTTTCTTCTATTCAGGACGACCTCATCCAGGTATCTGTAGCAGAGTATCTTCCAGAAATATCCAGCCTTCTCAATATGATTCCAAGACAAATGCTCCTCCTTCTCAAAACCAACGATCTCTTACGCGGTATCGAGTTCACCCTTGAGAGTCGTAAGAGTGCTAGTTCATTCATCAACATGTCTAGGTGCTGTGTAAGAGCTGCAGCTGACCAAGAACTTTCCAGATGCAATGGTTGGGTGTGTAAGACAAGAGTGCATATATACAAGCACACCAGATTAATAGGTATAGGTGCTTATGAACTATTTGTATGGATATCAACGATGAGCATAGTGAAACGTATATACAGACTATTTTCAAGTCCTTCCCCATTGGAGCACACAGTTATAAAACAAATTAGAGCTTCACCAGAGCAGCTTGGTTTATGATGATACCTTTATTTTATAGATTAATGCTGCTGTCTTTCTTCATTTTACAAGACTCAAAATCAAGGTTTTGATCTCTTTCTCGTACTTAATATAACTTGAACTCTTACCTGTAATTGGTTTTTGTCCATGCCTCATATTGTTTGACAGACACTGACAGGCAGTTAGCTTAGGAAGAGCTAAGTCACATATATTTCAGTAATCTAAAAAGGCGATCATTATTGAAGCTGTATCATGTAAGACTGTTAAATGTGTCCCTATTTTCTAAAGATACTATATAAATACACAGTTATAGCATTAAATGTTGTTAACAGTGAATGCTAGGTGGAATTCCACAATGTGGACATGTTTATCATGTGACACTTTGTCATATTCACTGAGAAGGGTCAATTTCATTTGTGCAACATTTCACATGCCGCATATCTTTCATCAGATAAACTTATTTGCCAAAGATAATGAAAGATAAAAAATAGACATACACCAAAATATGGTACGCCTGACAAATAGGTTATATCCATTTTTGAAGCTGCCATCAAAAAGACATATCGTTGCTATTCTTTCAAAACCTTGTATCTCCAAAAATAATTATTTTGAATTAGGATGAAAAAAAGAAAGTTGGAGATACGAGGTTTTGAAAGAATAAAAACGAAAAAAAACTGCCATAAACCAGTCCATATATCAATTCAAGCCATTTTCAATAAAATCTGCTGCGAAATTTGCTGCGAAATATCAAGAAAGTTGGAAGTTTCCCCTCAGCACATGGTCAGCACTTGTGTTTAAAAACCTTGTATACATATGAGGTTTTGAAACACAGGTGCTGAAAAAGCCAAATTTGTCTGCCTTCTGATTGGCTGTGACAAATAAAAACATTACCATCATTTGCATAATGTCTCTGACATCATAAATAATAAAAATAAAAAATAAAAAATTCGAGGTAAGTTGGAGATACGAGGTTTTGAAAGAATAGCAACGATATGCTGAGCTAGAATTATACTCTTTTCGACCTCGGGTTACCTAACCATAATTTTGAATCAACCCATCATTGAAAAAATGTTGCTACTTGTGTAACATTTGGTATAAAGAATGTAATATGAAAAGTGTGCATTGCCATAACCTGTATATTGTATATATGTAGGTGACCTGAGGTCTTGTTTGACATTAGTATTATAAATCAAGCCACTTCATAATATATTATAACTTCAAATAGCAGTATTATAAAGCTTTTATTTTGAAACTATGCAATATCTGTACATTTTTTACTAATATTTTTAATTATTTTAATTATTGATTTGGTAATCCAAATACCTTGCTGTTTCATTGGCAGAGTGCAACACCGTCATAAGTGACATAATTGACAAGACTCTCAAGAGATTTATTGGTGTTTGAAATGGTCAAATGGCATTGCAGGCCCCCGTCACCAGAAATATATATAAACTCCTTACAAAAAGTATCACGACACTTAAAAATGAACCAATAATTAACAGCCCAAAAGGGTATGGGTTAATCTAAGCAAATAACCCAGTGCATAATTTTGTTCTGCGTATTTTTACACCTCGATTATTGAGATGCCATGATGCTGAGCGGAGTTATTGGTATTTCAATGGTCGTAGGTCCAGTTTCAAAAGTGACAATCATCCCTCTAGAGATTGATCAGGTTTATGCTTTACACATGTGTACACAATTTCTTCTATAACTGGACCTACGACCATTGAAATAACAATAACTCCACTCTGCAACATCGTATCTCAACAATCGAGGTGTCAAAGTATGCAGAACAAAATTATGCACCGAGTTATTTGCTTCGATCAATCTATACCCTTTCAGGCCGTTAATTATTGGCTCATTTGTTAAGTTTCTCGATACTTTTTGTGAGGAGTATAGTTGGGGGGGGGGGTGGCTTTGAAAAAAGGTACACCAGCGCAATCCAGGTAGGTGTTTGAGGAGGGATGTGCTCCCTGAAAAGTTGGACAATTTTTGAAAATGAAAGCCCAATTGAAGCCGTTTGGTCACCATTTTTGCGCCAAGGCTCAAAATGTGGGTTTAATAGACCATGTATAGGCTAGGTTACACCATTACAAGATGGAATTTTTTTGGACTTATTAATTTAAGGGGTTCACCCCCCCCCCCCCCCCCCCCCCCCCCCCCCCCCCCCCCCCCCTGGTTATGAGCCTGTGGCCTTGTAAAATACAAGAATATTAAACTTATGATGGTGTAGCACAAGGCCTATCAGGGTGTTTATATAATACTTGTGCAATATTATAGACCTGGTATGTAAGCAGCTGAGTTCAACTGTAGTATCCCCCAACTACATTAGGGTCATGTTTGGGGAATTAAACAAATGTTCGAGGGTCATTTAATAAGTTCTACCTCCTACCTCATAACTTATGAAATATTTTGCAATTGTAGCTTTAAACCTCAGATATGGAGATGCTGTGAAACCGAATGTCCCTTTTGTGTGATGGAAAGGATGAAAAAAGCCAAATATCTTCTAAGGGCCGAAAAAAACAGGAAAAACATGATTTTATTTTGAGGATAATTTTCTGTTCCAAAATCTCTCTCTGGCTTTGACCTTTCAGAACAAAAGTGAAAAAGATATCAAAAATTATTTACTAGAAATGTGTAGCAATGATGATTCAGAGCTATAATCAGGACAAAAATGTCACTAGGCTGACATCCGTATTGGCAATGTTATAAGGGAGGAGGTAAAACTTATTAAATGACCCTCATATGTAAATATTATATAATCACAAGTACTGTGATTAATAGAAATGGTTTTGTTATGAACCTGTGGGTTACTGTTAGGAGCAGAAGATTGTTCAATACCAAAAGAACACTTGACAAAAGACTAATCAGGTAGTCTTAAGATTTTGAATTGAGATGGTACACAGTTGCCTTGGCCATAAAATTTAGGATATTTATAGGTTTGAACAATCAAGTGAGAAAGAAGAAGGCTTTATTTTGAACTTGCAATTTATGGGTGAGGTCCGTGTTGTGACTTAGACTAAACTAGGTATTTTTAGACTTGATCTCAAGTCTCAGACTCACTACCCTCTTTCTCCCAATTCCTGGTTACAAGTAATATTTTCCATCTGATTCGAAAACTGTAATATTGCTGTAGAGCTGGTGCCAGCCTGGTGCAATAACTCATTGACCCTAGTATCGTATGTATTTCATGTATTTGGGACAATGTGTGAGAGATGCTGTGTCCTCATATAGGGTCATGATCATCATACACCGCACTAATTATCATTCATGACATTATTTAGGAACTGTTTCAATATATGGATATTTTGTCAAACATTACTGCACCTAAGACTCTTTCCTGTCAAATACTGAGCTCCCAAAACACCAACCGCTGGCTGCCACTGCAACCAAACTTTCTGGCCTATCAATGATGGGTAATAACAGGTGGATACTGGATGGGGTAAAATCATTGCCTGGTGTAAAGTGTGAACTACTGTTGCAATATTAATGTTATTGTTTTGGATAGTAAAATGGTTTTTACAAATAAGAAGGCCTTGATGGCAAGGCTAGGTATTTTAGTCTCAGGTTGTAGTAACTTACGAGAAAGAAGCAACAATTGACTGACATTTGTTTCTTTATGAACTTATTCTCATAACCTTTCTAAACATCAACATAACAATTATTAATTATTCATATTTGTACACCCATTTATTGCATTGATTCTCATAAAAGTGGTATGACATCTCGGTATCTTCTGAATTATATCTCATTTTAATGTAAATGTTCATATGTTATGAACAGGGCTCAAAATACACAGGGAGAAGGGCGATTAGCCCCAGTTTTCACAAAATAGCCCCCTGAGAAAATGTTGTACTATGGTAAAATGTACAAACAAGGGGCGATTTTTGGCAGAATTTGCTCAAAATAGCCCTCATAGCCAACAAAAATATTTGAACCCCTGGTTATGAATCATTATATTGGTCCAATTTTCTATCACATGTCATCAAAATCAGCTATTTCTGCGACCTTGTGAAACACTGGCTTATAGTGCTAGTCACCCTTCCAATATGGTGAAACCTGATGAACTCTGTGTCGTCCAACTTCATACTTCTCTACGCACTCACTTTCTGTACTTCCTTTCCAGCATCTGATCTCATTGTTTTCCCTGTGAAGGACAAATTCAGCCACATGGGTTGACTATTCATATCCCATTTTGGGGTATTTCCCAAAGAATACATCCATATCTTCATTGGTGATCATAGTTTGTGTTGCATTACTGTAGAGTTTACAATCAATTTCATTGTAACCTTTCGATGAGCTTGAAGGTGAACTACATTTGCTTGGCGACCCGGGATACCTATATATAAGTCAAAATGTGAACATATCCACTCTCTACACTCGTCATCTACACTGTCATCTAGTGTGAGAGAGGTCATTAAATTATCAAGCATTTAAATACAGAGTCAAGTATGCATCATCTATTGTGTTTTGGTATATTGTTGGCACAATAAAGTATGCATATTTATGAACTCTATGTAACTTTCTGACAATCGATCCTTTAAGATCTATCATTCCTTTGTGGACTTAAACACTATGATGATGGATAACTAAAAAAGGTACATCTAAGTGTGAATCACTGAATGATTAACTGTCTAAATTTGTGCATGATTTAATAGCTGAATTAGACTCCACTGAATTAGACTCTCCAAAAATGAACACAAAAATAGAAATGTTGTTTCTATGACTAAAATACTCATACATTTCACAACATAAGCTGTAACCATAACACCCAGGATGTAGATGATTAGAATATAGCTAGCAGTCTGGAACTACTATATGTGATGCGATCTGTGAAAAACCCGTCGGATGTCGCAAAATGTGAAATAGGGATTATGGGTAAAATTTTAATTTTTTTTTTAAAGATTTGTTTAGAAAATTAATCACCAATACTTTGTGTTATCATCTTTTATGAAATTTCACCTTCAAAAACTTAAGTAACTTTTCTAATTAACCTTATAATGTTATTCTATTGAACTATGTATCTGTTTTGGTCTGTTTTCATGATTTCTTGTTTTGTAGCTTTTTATGACATCACAATAATCATTCACTCATATTTTTAATTTTTGTAGTGCTCGTAGAATAATGATCAAAACAGTTCTGTAATCAGCACAGTTTTAGCTTTCTTATGATATAAATATCTCCAATATGAAAAATGCCATCATGTGGCGGGTTTTCACAGATCGTATCACATATATCTAATTTGACAATGGTGAATCAGTGGCCAACTTAACACTGATGGTAACATCATCATCAATATCATCATCAGTGGCGTAGCCAGAGGGGGGGGGGGGGGGGCAGGGCAGGAGATGGTGGCGATCTCAATATTCGAGTCGTGTTGGTTGATATTGGATTGGCAGTGTTGATTATCAAGCTCGATTTTTCGTGTCGGTTTTGGAGATGGCACATTGTCACACCCTGCTCTTAAGTGTAGGCCTTATGACTAGAACCCCCCCCCCCCCCCTGCTCTATAGTTTGTAAAAGTGTGTGTCACTTGATGCCTCCCCAAACCCTGCTCTCAAATTGCTGTCCTTGTCGGTTCACTTTTATCCCCTCCATATGAAAAACCTAGCTATGCCACTGATTTTCGTCAGCATAGTCATCATCATTCGTCCATGAACAGAATGGAGTTAAGCATTGGAAACGCAACATACTGGACCAAAACTGTTTTTGTCACACATGTGTCGTCTACATATGCAAAGAAGTAATATGCTCAATAATTGATAGATTTATCAACATTAGTCTGATAATCACCAGTTTTTAAGCATTTATTAATGGATGATTTTAACAATATTTTTGTTAATTGTGATTAACTATAATAGTAAGACAAATATGCATACAAAAAAATATATTTTATCAAACAAATGTTATATGAAGAAATGAATAAATGTTTAAAAAATATTGATGAGTATTTTGTTTGAATTTTGTTGTACTTTGAGGTTAGATGATAATGCATACCATGCTAGTTATAGCCTGCATCCTGTGAGGTTTTCCTTGCAGTCCATTTGGCATGGATTATATCATAGAAGATGAAAAAGCCAATCAATGATAATCATAACTCTAAAATATTTACAAAATGTGAGAAGAATTGAGTTAGACTTGTATCTTTCACCCCTACCAGTACTATACTCACTCTGTGCTGTTACTAATGGAACCCATAGCTATGACCTCGGACCTGGCAGGGCCTGTTACAGTACTCATGCCATGATAATTCCAGAACCCATTCTCATTTCTATACTCAGGGATTGGGACTTTTAATCTGTACCCATTTATACTTTTGGACCTGTTATATTCCATACCCATATTCATTGTTGATCCTCGCCCATGTTACCCACATGGTCTGGGACCCATCACTTTGGAACCTGTACCTCACCCTGCATCCCCTAACTCACGTCTGGGATGTGTACCTTACCTTGTCACCTCTAACATGTATAGTGAACTCATTGCTTGCCTGCACCAATGGTGGCATCTAAAATGTTGGGGGGCAAGACCAAAATATTGGGAGGAAAAATGTGCATGAAAATGTTAGCTTTTATTGTAAAGATTGCCTGAAATTATCTTAATTTGATCTGAATTAGACATTTCAGACCCCCCGTACGCAATTCGCAACTTGTGTAAAACTTCATGATTTTTTTGTTGTCTCACAACACTTTGAAAAGGGTAGTTTGTCTATCAGAGGGACAAACAACGCAGTGTTAATACAACTTTGAGTGAATTTCACACAGTATATTTACTCAATGGCTCTTACAACCACCATATGATGTCACGAATAAAGGGGTGGAGCCCTAAATATTTGTGATTTTGAGTAAAAAAGGGAAAAAGGGGTATTTTGTTAACAGCTAATGTAGATTGTCACTCTCGTCTAGCAATATATGTCCCAAGTATTGTAGTTTATTGTGCATGAGTGTATAAAGAGAAGTTTGGTCCCCAATATGGTTTCTGACAAATTCATCATTCACTGGTCTTATATTATTCCTTTATTTTGTGCAATTGATGTTATTATGTCTAAGCTATTCTGAAAGTCCACAGCCCGGCCTCCAGCGCTTCCGGCCACCCGTGTCCCTTTGCCCGAGTCCTAATTCCCCGAACTCAATGTGTGACTCAATCGACACATCACTGTACTGAGGAGTTTCTTCTTGAGTTACTGGGTTTAGCACTTTCTGAGAGTCGTGACTTTATTTAAGGCTGGTGTCAACCCTGTTTGGCGCCAAATTATCAAGCACTGTAACTTTTAAATTATAAATGTGATGTATATAAAAGTATACATTTTTTGTAATGAAATGAGTCAGAGAATCCATTTTTGGTATCAAATTTTACTAAAATTAGTGTTTTTTACATTTTTGCCCAAAAATCACCTTTTTGGCGTCAACATTTTTCAGACAACCTAACAATATCAGTTTTTGATTAAAAATTCCAAAATTTCACCAAAATCATCTGAAGTCAATTATCTAGGAGCGAATTTTTTTTTTTGGCTTAAAATTTGTTTGTTTTGAAAATATTGACCAAAAAGTGCCAAAAATGAGATTTTTGAGATAGATGATTCTGGTGAAATTTTGGAATTTTTAATCAAAAACTGATATTGTTAGGTTGTCTGAAAATTGTTGAAGCCAAAAAGGTGATTTTTGGGCAAAAAATGTAAAAATCACTAATTTTAGTAAAATTTGATACCAAAAATGGATTCTCTGACTCATTTCCTTACAAAAAATGTATACTTTGGCTATATCTTGCCTCACGTCCCGTACGGAATAAACCGTATAGCTACAACGTATCCTTGATTGGTTTGAGCATGCGCACTTGAGTTACGGGACGTCTAGCCAGACATTGCCTATACTTTTATGTACATCACATTTATAATTTAAAAGTTACGGTGCTTGATAAATTTGGCGCCAAACAGGGTTGACACCAACCTTAAGGTTGGCGCCAAATTATCAAGCACTGTAACTTTTAATTTATAAATGTGATGTACATAAAAGTATACATTTTGTGTAATGAATTGAGTCAGAGAATCCATTTTTGGTATCAAATTTTACTCAAATTAGTGTTTTTTACATTTTTGCCCAAAATCACCTTTTTGGCGTCAACATTTTTCAGACAACCTAACAATATCAGTTTTTGATTAAAAATTCCAAAATTTCACCAAAATCATCTTAAGTCAATTATCTAGGAGCGAATTTTTTTTTTTGGCTTAAAATTTGTTTGTTTTGAAAATATTGACCAAAAAGTGCCAAAAATGAGATTTTTGAGATAGATGATTCTGGTGAAATTTTGGAATTTTTAATCAAAAACTGATATTGTTAGGTTGTCTGAAAATTGTTGAAGCCAAAAAGGTGATTTTTGGGCAAAAAATGTAAAAATCACTAATTTTAGTAAAATTTGATACCAAAAATGGATTCTCTGACTCATTTCCTTACAAAAAATGTATACTTTGGCTATATCTTGCCTCACGTCCCGTACGGAATAAACCGTATAGCTACAACGTATCCTTGATTGGTTTGAGCATGCGCACTTGAGTTACGGGACGTCTAGCCAGACATTGCCTATACTTTTATGTACATCACATTTATAATTTAAAAGTTACGGTGCTTGATAAATTTGGCGCCAAACAGGGTTGACACCAACCTTAAGGTTGGCGCCAAATTATCAAGCACTGTAACTTTTAATTTATAAATGTGATGTACATAAAAGTATACATTTTGTGTAATGAATTGAGTCAGAGAATCCATTTTTGGTATCAAATTTTACTCAAATTAGTGTTTTTTACATTTTTGCCCAAAATCACCTTTTTGGCGTCAACATTTTTCAGACAACCTAACAATATCAGTTTTTGATTAAAAATTCCAAAATTTCACCAAAATCATCTTAAGTCAATTATCTAGGAGCGAATTCTTTTTTTTTGGCTTAAAATTTGTTTGTTTTGAAAATATTGACCAAAAAGTGCCAAAAATGAGATTTTTGAGATAAAAAACATTTTTTTGGCACTTTTTGGTCAATATTTTCAAAACAAACAATTTTTAAGCCAAAAAAAAAAAATTCGCTCCTAGATAATTGACGTTAGATGATTTTGGTGAAATTTTGGAATTTTTAATCAAAAACTGATATTGTTAGGTTGTCTGAACATTTTTGACGCCAAAAAGGTGATTTTTGGGCAAAAAAGTAAAAATCACTAATTTTAGTAATATTTGATACCAAAAATGGATTCTCCGACTCATTTCATTACAAAAAATGTATACTTTTATGTACATCACATTTATAATTTAAAAGTTACAGTGCTTGATAAATTTGGCGCCAAACAGGGTTGACACCAACCTTAAACTCTGAAATCCCCATAATTGACCCTACATTGAAACTTCCCTCCCCCTCCTCCCCCTCCCCCACCTCCTCCCAGACTCTTGATATACCCCCTCCCCATTTTGTTCAATACAATTCAAGTGTTCAATAACATTATGATCATAGAGGGCATTCTTTCCCTGTCTGATCACATCCAGACACTTCCAGACAGCTGTCACAGCTGTCCGTCTCTTACACTGGCCTAAAGATTAAAAATCATGAGCGGTAACCGTAAGTCTGTGGATGAGGCTTGTGCCCAAAACCAAAACACGGAAAATGGCCGACAAGTATGATTTTCCGATGCACGAAAGTGTGTTTCATGACGATATACGGAGATTGTCGGCTTTATTGAGGACACATGATGTTGCACAGAAAGATGTCCACGGTAAGATGCATTTTTGACTATTTTTACGATTGGAGTTTGTCCGAACTTCTTTGTTAATGGGGGGCCTAATCTCACTCCTGAAATCGACTCGACCATGTCATTTATTGTACTACGTACAGTATAACAATAGATAATGTATCATTGTATGTGTATGTAAATTGAATAGGACAATCAAAACATTGCACAAATAGTATACAACCTTTTACTAGATACAGATGTAATGCATATTTGTTAAATGTACATAGAATTTGTAGCAATACCTTCCAGTCTCAGTCCTACACGGTCGATGGAATTTATTATTAAATTAAATTTTTAAAGCAGTTAAATTTGATAGCGGGAATAGGGCGCTCCAAATTCAAGTAAGTTTTCCTTGGAAATTGAATTAAGTTGAGCTATTTAACCAAGACATACATATTCTTTGAACATAAAACATGATATCTGAAGCAAAAGTTTTACTAACTTTAAAAGGTTAAAATATTGATGAAGTTATCCGACGCCGACTCTGATGCTTTCATTTCATCTCAGCAGAGAGCTATAATTCAGAGCTAACAAACGATTAAAAGTCCAGGCTCAGTAGGGGAGGGAGAGGGTGGCATAGATAATTTTTGAGATCGGCATGACATTATAAAGCATGTTTACTTGCCCTTCATGTAAAAGTTTGAGCCATTTTTTCTCATTAAATCATTCCCACACAAGTCCTGTGCATAATAAACAGTTTTGTTTAGTGTTACAATGCCCACTTCACTGCCAATTTGTTTAATTTTTCTGACAAAATTGGGTTCAGTGTGTAGACTAATTATGCAGCAAAAGTGGCTCCACATACTGATATGAGTGAGGGTAGAGCAACGAAATGAAGCATAGATTTAGTCCACGTTGTAGTGTTACTGTAGCGGGAATAGGGCAATCGAAATTCAAACCAGTATTTTGGGAAATACAAACCGGTTGAGATATTTAACCAATGTATACATATTACCTGCACATTAAACATGATATCTGATGCAGTTCAGTTTGACTAATTTTATTCAGAAAAGTTGAACAATATTGATGAAAATCCCCGATGTGGACTCGCATGCTTTCATTATATAGCTCTCATACAGAGAGCTACAGAGCTAATGTGAGGGAGATTTTATTGGATGTAGTTATAATACTTCAAGTTATAGCTACATGAAGTCCTCATTTTTACTGGGTCACTCAATGGGTCAAATTATTTTTATTGGAAGATAAAATTTAAGATGCAAACAAAATACACTTTATGAACAGAGCAACGTTTACCAGCTAGTGGAAGACCAATGTAATGTTGATCAAACTACTGTGAGCTTGTTTATTGATGCGCAGTTGTGATCAAATTTGTGAATTGGCTTTTATCAGTTGTCAATAAGTTATTAAATTTAGGAATCCCCCCTTTGGTTCAGATCCCACACCTGACACCATGGTATACATGTAGCTACGACTTGTTATATGTACATAAAAGATGGTCAGTAATAACTCATGTTGATGATCTTGCAAGTAATTGGCAATATTGGAAGTTTTATCACCCATAAACTCTTCCTTCCTCATAAAAAAATAACTGTCATCTTGGAGACGGATTTCTCCGAATGGAGACTTTTGTTCTGATCCCACACTTAATACCTTGGTATACAAAGGTAGCTTGTGACTCAATGATAATGACAAAAATTGTGGAAGTTTTATATAACTACAACCCATAAAATCTCTCTTACTCGATAAATAATGAATGCCTATGCCGTCTCCCTTCCATAAGTAAGGGAGACGGATTTCTCTGAATGGAGGCTAAGGTTCGGATCCCACACTTGACACCATAGTATACAAGTATACATAGCTTGTGACTCAACTTGTGACTCAATAAATACGATTAATACACTCTTAATTTTGTGGAACCAATCAGAAAGCAAGAAACTAAAATATGCAGAGTGCATTGAAAGTGTCTAATGCACCTCATGTGTGTGCCGTTCAATGAGCGCACCACATGCTTTGTTTTGATTCATTGTTCAGGAATAGCAGGTTTGCCAATTTTCACTGCAGGTGTTAGCCAACTTGTTAACATGTTTTTATTCGTTTTTACAAGTTCAAAATGATGCTCAAATTGTGAATTTTGATTTGTATAGTGTCGTGTATGAGTTAGGTCAATACATGCATATGTTTTGTTTCTCAAAAAAATAGAAAAATCAATGCACTTGCGCAAATGTTGATATGCTCACAATAGCACTCCACCGCGGGTTGTGCCATTATTCACACATCAACATCAGCGCGCGTGTATTGATTTGTCTAATTTCTCTCGAAACAACACGCATTTATTGACCTATAAATAAGTATGACTTGTTATGTATAGAAGTTGGTTATCAGTAATAACTCATGTTGACAATCTCGCAAGTGATAGGCGATATTGGAAGTGTTATAAATACAACCCATATCATATTGCACTTGATAAACAAATGAAATAATGACAAGGAGAATCATGTGTAGAGAATCCCAAATTGTTGTAGTTCATCGCTGCCTATGGTTGGGCTTGTCAATTGTGTATCTAGGGTCTTCGATTTGGGGGGAGGGTGACAGGCCTGTGATGTGTGTGGGGGAGCAAAACCAACTGCAAAACATGATTTTCCATTTCATTTCAAAGGGTGCAACCCCTGCCCTCTGGTTACGCCCCTGGAGACTGTTATATTCATCTGCTATTTATTCTGAAATGGGTTTATTATGAGCACCCTCTAAAGTTGATGTTCTCCTGGCACTTCAGGAGGATTTGGAGTTGTTATTGATTTTATGCAAGTAATTTTCTAAAAAACTAAAAAATAGGTACCGTTAAAATCAAAACCTAATAGTAATAGAAATGGAAAAAATCTTTCAAAAATAAATGATCTTAAAAGGGTAACAATGAGAAACTGTTCATTTTACATTGGATTAATAGTGTAATTATTTACATCTATCTCACAATGCAGGCAATACACCTTTACATCTAGCTGTGATGTTAGGAAGGAAAGGTAAGTAATAGACATTAACCCTTTATATGCTCCTTTACTCTACAATTGGCAGACAGCGCCCATCCATTGCCCCATGTCCTCTCATTCGGAAATCACTGAAGGCTACATGTACATCTGCAGTTGGGAAACTTACTTTTTAGAGCACAACTCCATGGCATGGTAATTCCCCTTTTTTTGCCTCTATGAAATTATTCATATATCTAAGGTGTGTTGGAATGACCGGACCCTATTTTCAGTAAAATGTCTTCCCTTTCTGTCCCCACATATTGAACCCAGGAGCAAATAATGTTGTGTGCCTCTCTAGGCTCTCTCTCCCCATTCCACACTATATGAGTTTTATGGCTCACTCTTTGAGTTGATAATGATCTGTCTTGCTGGATACCTGCCCTACATTTCAACCATTTTAAGCACTACATGGCAACATTGATCTACATGTATGTACAAATGTGTATACTGCCCGGGGGGCACTCAACTTATTTTTGGGTAGGGGTGTGCCGCACAGGGTTTCAAAAAGGGGGGCTACAGAACTGAACTGAGTGGATTTTATGACGAAAAATAGGGTCTTAGGAACTGATTTTTTTTTAAAAAGTAGGTCTTGAGAACTGGCCTTTAGTATAATTTTGATTAGCAAGAACGCAAATATGCGAATTTTTTGGTTTTAGAACGCAAAATTTTCGAAGAATTGGGACTTTGGAACGCAAAATTTCACGATTTTTGAATTTTCAATAAAATTGGAGTCTTAAGAACTGAAGCAGGCTCAAAAGGGGGGTCATAAGAGCTAGCAGCAGAGGATGGAAAAAAAGGGGGTCTTCAGCGCGGCACATACCTATACCCTTTTCTAATGTCAGTGCCCCCCCCCCCCCCCCGGGTATACTGTAGAAATGGATATTTGTGTGTGCATTTGTTTCTATTTCTAACAACCAAATCTAAACAATTTCACTAGTCGTGGCGTAGCTAGGTTTTTTCTTTATTGGGGGGGGGGGGGGGGGAATGAAAGTGAACCAACATGGACTTTACCTTCATCAAATAGGCGCGAAAAAACATTCGATAATCGATAATCAACAGTGCCAATTTCAACCGACAGTGCCAATTTTGACCGACACGTCTCTAATATTGGGGGAAATTGCCCCCCCCCACCTCGTACCTACGTACTGTCACTAGTATCTAATTTGCTATTTAGTGTTCCTTAAATATCTAATAGTACTATCAATAATGACTTCAAGAAGGTGGTGGGGGGGGGGGGGGGGGGGGTCTCTGATGGCTTTTACCAGGCAGAAGAAATGTGAAATTGTGATAAATTTCTAATCCTCTAACTGAGAAATTCTACTTCTAAGGGACTCTTGGGAAGATTTGCACCAAACTAGAATGTTCTCCCTCTTTGACAAGTGATCCCTGATGGCATCCAAAAAGCATGAAATTTGAAACGGTGTGAAAATTGCTGGTTTTCTAGTAGTCAGCCACCTGAGTGTAAGGTAGACGGGTAGAAATAATAGACTGGAATGCCAGTAGTACGTGTAGCATTGCAAGACAGCTGAAAGCGGAAATTAGATTAGTGTCAATGGTTTAATGTTGGCAGGTCTGCATGCTGTAGCTAAGATGCAATAGTTTAAAGTGCAATGCGATCCCCTCCCCCAGATAGAGTCCAGTCATTTGGTTGGTTTGGTTCGCTTTTTAAACTGTAGATTTTTTCAAAATGTAAAAAAAAAAAGGAAAAAAAAAGAGATAAATAAGTAAATAAATTTAAACACAAATCCATCTAAGCTTCCTGTGTTATAACTTCATTAAATGTTGATTCTTTTTCAATATTCGTTTTCAATATGTTTATAAATTGTACACAAATCTTGACTTTTTTCGGATATACAACTTTGCTGAATTTACAAAGCATAAAGAAGAAAGATAAAAACCTTCATGTTGAAAACCATACATCATTGCCAGGCTAGATTTTATCATCACCATACCGCATCAGAGAAATTAAACAAAAATCTATCTGTTACAAAAGAGCAATTTTCCAAAGATGAAATAAATCTACGCAATTATGATGGACTAGATTGAAAACCATACATTATGCCATGCTAAATTACACAAAATCCATCCCTATCTGTTACACAACAGCTCTTCACCACAGATGCAATTTAAATCTTACGCATTTGTGATGGATTAAATGACATAGTCCCACGGCCTGCTTATAATTGCGAATGTATCGCCATTTAATTGCCTGGGATGTATTGATGTAATTTGAGGCATTTCGCTTTGGACAGGTGTGATAGTGTTGAAGAGCTTCATTATTCAAATAAAAATGCATTGTGTGTGTGCTATAATAGCCAGTGTATCAAAAATGATTTAGGCAGTTTGTCCCAAAATCTTGTTATATTGCTTTAGATAAAATATTTTCACTATTTACTTTTGAGCATAAAAATCAAATAGTTTTTGATTTTTGAAAAATATCCTTTTTAATGAAAAAAAAGATATTTTTAAAGACAAAAAACATTTTAAACTAAAAATGAAATTTCTAGTCAAAAATCACATTTTTAGTGAGAAAAAAACACACTTACAATTTCTTTCTTTCAAATCTTGCTCTTTGGGAAGCACTCATAAATAACAGTAAACAAACTATGTGAATGCACAATCGCAAAACCCCCTCATCTCATTGCAGATTCACAAAGAAGAGTGACCCTTACAAAGTACAAAGATTTTGCACGGCAAATCATACCCCAGCAGGGATACATGTATATGGCCTCAAGAGGAAATTTATTTTCTTTTAGGTATACATGTACATTTAATTTAATCCGCCCCCATTTGTGGTTTATCCTTTTGTGTAAGACGTCAGCATGGAATTAACCTTGCACACAACACAATCCTCTATTGACGGATTAAAGGATTATACAGCTTTGTTGTGATTCTAAGGTATCTTCTATCAAAATCAACTTCATTTTCTCAAGCTACCCATATAGCAATTGAAATGAACTGTTGAAAACACACCCTCATTCTGAAAAAATGTGATTTTGATACCCGTAGCGCATGCCTGCACTGGTCTGCATTTTGGTAAAAAAAACCCAAATAACCATAAGCATAACCCTCAGGGGTGAAATAACGACAGACCCGTCACGGTGGTTTGTAGATAATAATAATAATAATAATAATACAACGACTCTTGTATAGCGCTTTACACCGAAGTCCCATAGCGCTTACAAATAACAAAACAAAACAACAAAACAAAAACAGAAACAAAAACAGAGCAAAACATATGAAAGACACAATATACCAGGAAACTAAAGATACAAAAATAAAATTAAATGTTACAAAATGCCATCTATACAATGTCAGGTGTAAATCATGGGCTAAATAATGACAGACAAAAATGGGGTCTGCCATGGTGGGACTTGGCGATCGTGCATCACACCACATCATGGACTGTGCTCTGAGGCCACATATTCCTTTCTGTGATGTGCAGTGTTAGATAGACCAGGAGAGCAGGGGTCAGCAGCAGAGCGTTTTTGTTTGATTTTGTTTGATTTGGTAGGGTTAGGCCACGGGAAAAAGAAACCTTGTTAAGGGCAGACGGACCTCTCATCAGGATGGGTCGCGAGGTCGGATGTTGTTGGGTTTTTAAAACTTTTTCCCCCTTGAAAATGACTGTTGAAACAAAACAAATCTGTATAAATATCTTGCCATATTTTGACAAGCCAACAACATTATTTATTTCGTTGCCTTATGATAAAATCGTCCTCAATAGGATCTGTGGAAATATATGGTGATTTTAAACCACTACTGAACTCAATTGAATGTAATACTACTGTAAAACATAGAAATAATAGGCATACAATCACTACTGTAAAAGTTGTAATATTTGTGTGATTCATTTCTTGCGCTTCACTGATTTTCAACTGCTTGCATGTTTTTAAATATGTAATTTGTAGCTTCATCACATACACATACGCAATCGAAATACATTTACATCAGGGTTCTAGCCAGGACCATTTTAGAACCGGGTAAATTTACTGACGGCGAACAGAGAAAATGTAGCGAACGAAGTGCAGTGGATCATGGCATGGGATCCAGAGGCCTTCTATAATGTCGTTTTAGGGTTTTTTAATGCACTTTGAGGGTTCCTGCCACATCATTTCTTGTTTTATGAGGCAGTTTAATGATTTTATCCACAAATTGTTTAAAAAAAAGTGCCGGGCGGCCAGCCCAATTCCGGGCCCAGCGCCGGGCGGGCTAGCCCAGTGGTGGGCGCTGCCCGTCCTAGCTAGAACCCTGATTTACATGTTATTATTTTTGCGGTAAAATTGAGCGTGATATTTCCTTTTTAGTAACAGCCTCTGTGGTATAGTGGGTAATCCTTCGCAGCAATGGCGAATTAGGATGACCGGCATGGCCTGAAAAATGTTTTTTTCCCGGCAAGCGATTCAAAATTTCCCTCCAAAATGGAATGCATTTCTTAATTCCCTCCAAATGCCAAAATTTCCCTCCAAATGCTCAAATTTCCCTGCAAGGAGCTTTCCGTATTGCCTACTTTTTCAGCCTGTGATGACCGGGTTCGAGTCCGTGTACTTTCTAAGGTCTTTGTTAATTTAATTCACGCCAGTTTGTCCAAGTCTATATATAATTTATACATTTCTTTTTTTACAGTAGTATAAGGTGATCTTTAATGCACACTATTTCACCGTGACATTTGTTTCATGAATATGCACACGAGTTGCAATGGCACACGCTATTTCGGAGAAGGTAAATAACACTGTTTGCTAAAAATGAATTGAGAAAGGGGACCGGTCAGATGTCTGATAAAGAAGAAGTTTGCAAGTAGAGTAAAAATAGAACGGCATTGTATAAAATGTATTTTGAAGATTTTAATTTTGGGAAATTCTCTCCACCCTGTTATAATAAGCTAGAAATTTGACACGCTTGCCACCAGCTAGCTCTTGAGAGAATAAATAATTTATAGAACTGCAATGTTATACCACACCACGAATGTGTCATACCGTAGCTATACATGACAGTGTGTGTGAAACTTGTCAATGTCTTCTATCCCAGCCACACACTTAACATGGTGTCGATTTCAGACCCAAATGCAAAGTCTTTTACTGACAAAATACTCAATTAATTCCTTCTTGGTTGCTTCGGCTCCGCCAGCGCCGAGTTGTCTCATTGCTTTCGTTTAGAGCTCTAAGATGATCATGCTAATGATATTTTGTGTGCTGCAGGTTTTAAACTCCGCTATAATAGCAAGTTTTGTTTTGTTTGTTGTACGTCAGTACAGAGGGATGTGTCTTGTGATAGGTATGAAAATAATTTGTACACATGAGACTTACTGTAAAACACTCCAACTTCGCGGATACTTAATTTTGTGAATGTAAAATTACTGTTTTTTTAGCGGGCATTTAACTTCGTCAATCTGGACATTTTACTGTTACTTCGCGGGGTATTTAAATTCGCTAATCCACATCCCTCGCGAAATTTGCGAAATTAAATCCCTCGCAAAATTAAGTGGTTTTATAAAACAGCACATCATAATATATTCAGTTACTATCATGAACCGCTTTGGATATATTGTGTATAAAAAATGCTTAGATTTGGAGTGGTACTCTACCTGAAAAATGGAAATGTATGGAGCAAAAGGATTGGCAATCAAACTGCTGTTAAGCACGAACATTTCATGACATGACATTTTCACAGATTACCAATAGTGGTCATTTTCAAGGCATGAACATTTTGTGATTGCAAAGTTCTTAACTGGCTGGCAGTCGTGGAACAATTGTTTGTGTGCATGAAAATGTCTTCTGGATGCCCTCGCAAAATTCCCGAAATTAAAATGCCAAAAAATGTTCATGCTTTATGGTATAATCAAGGAGAGGAAACATTATATGAACCACTATATGGTCAGTAACCACTGCCCCATGGAAACATAATGGTTTGTACCCTAAATCTAACAGTTCTAACCCATAACAATAATTAATAATCTCTAAAAAGGGAAAAAAACCGCAAACATTGTTTTTTCTTTTTCTTTTCTCTCTTATGTTTTTTAGATACAAAATTGAACATTATGTAATTACTACAAACAAGATTATAGATATGCTCAAAGGAAAAGCAGTAAAATCACCAACAAAAAAAAAAAAATCCAATAAATATCATATACAGTATTTTAATTTTACAGTAGTTTACATCAGGAAATATTCATGGCTGCTTTTATGCATTCCATGGACACATTTAAATTTAACTGTATAATTTTAATTGTTATAATCTGCACCTGTATTGTTTTTTGTCATTGATGTCCTACAACAACAAACTCGACTGGAGTGGATTTTTAAATATCATATTTGTAATTTGTTGATGCATTGCATATGAAAGGATGCAAAGCAGATTTGGGCAAATCATGTGTCTATGCACATGCTGTGGTACAAGAAAAGCAAACACACACAAAAAAGAAACAGTAAAGAAATACTAGTAAAGAAATACTAAGCATGCAAAATATCTCATCTCCAGGGGCATTGAGAGATGTATCGATATACTAAATGAGCAAATAATGCCAAACTAAGCAAATAACGGCACTTCCGGGTTGAGATTTGCCGCGAAAGTCCGTGAGTAAAACTTAAGCATAACTTCCGAATTCAGCACCTTAGTTTCGATATGATCATATCGAAACTAAGAAAATCATGAAATTTTATATGATAAACGGCGAATGTTGGTAAACTGTTTCAGATGGTAGTTAGTATGCCTAAGTATTACTTTGATGCAGAAAAAACTGATTTCCAGGATAATTGAGGGTGCACTCCCATACGTATCTCTCAATGCCCCTTTAATTACACATAATATCAAGCAGAATCCTGATGAATATAATATGTACACATTGCAATGACAGAATCTAGTCAACATGTTGATTCCTGTTTTGTACATTAACTGTCACTGTCAATTCATGTGTGTTTAGCTTATTAAATGGCTCGGTGCATTTCAATTATGCTTGCTTGTCACCCGCTACATAACAATCTGCCATAAAACATTGAGATAGCCAATGAATCGTGTTCACCCAGATACACGCCTCACCCCGATACACGCCTCACTAATTGTGATTGTATTAGTAGCATCATGTCAGCTGACAGGTTGAAGGGGCTCTCCGTTGTGCGCTTCAATCAGTCTGCTTTTCACACTGCTGCATCAATTATGGGCTTGACTAGGTTCAACTAAACAGTGATGGAACATGGCTTTTTATGTGAGGGGGCAGGAGGGGGAGAATTATTAATTCAATGGGTTGAACGAACTAGTGTCTGTCTCAACAGTGTAAATAGGTACTTAAATGCACTGTTTATTAAAAGTCAGTTGTTGTGACAGGGGCTTCGATCAGGGTGGGGGTGGGGCTGAATCTGTCCTAAACAGGTTTTTTTAAAGATTGATTCACATGGCTCTTTTAACGCATTCTTTTCTGCCTTTTTCTTTTGGACCGACTGGTAAACAAACAAACAAACAAACATGGGTTTTGATTAGAATCATTGTTTCAGCAGCCCCTACTTCAATTTAAATTTTCATAGGACAAATATAAGGGAGTGTTCAACTTGCAATTGTCGGTGTCTTAACTTTTTGACCCCTTTATAACTGGTAAAACTGGAAAACCTTTTGACCCCCCCCCCCCCCCCCCCTTAACAAAGTAAATCACTTTTTGAAATTCCGTTATTCTATCCATTTGGCCCAAACTTTTCAAGACTTTTTGGGTCGGTCCCCCCCCCCCCCCCCCCCCCCCCCCCCCCCCCCTTTCGGTAACTTCAAACTTTTTTGTTCCCCGCCTCATTTTGCCCAGCCCCCCACCAAAGTATTTCTGAACACTCCCTAAATTAAGTAATTAAAATTAAATAGATAGATAAATAGAAAATAGATTAAATGAATAAATAAATAAATATTTTAATAAGTAGGATAGTGTGAAAATTAAGATTTTGAATGCATTAATTTTTAGACTCTGCCTTATTTTCAAGGTTTACTTGTACATAAATAATAAGTTGTGTAGATTTGTAAATTGATATGCATGTAATTGGATTTTAGATTTTGTTACTTCTTTGACCAGACCAACTGAAACCTCGTTTGAAACGTTTATCAGCCATTCCATGTAGAGTTGCAAAAAAACTCAACAATTGAAGTGAAAGGGATTCAAAGGAATTCATTTCAGTCAGTTATATAATATTTCATAAGGCTCATTCCATGAAGTTGGGGCATATTATGTGACATCCAAGTGAAATTTTCAAAATGGATATTTTCCAACTCTTTCTTCTTTTTTAGGTTCTACATTTACCAAAGTCCAATGTAGAACTTTTTATTTTAATGTAACATTTGGTGTAAAATAACCGCACATGTTCAACAGTTGGATGACATTTCCAAAAATCCTGATGCTACATGGACACCATTTCTCATTTCCATATCATTTTCTAATAAAATAGCTTAAGATGTGGGCCAAGTTTCTATACCTCAATTAACTACTTGGAACCACAAATACATGAAAAGAAACCAGATTTGTCTAGGTTGAACATAACTTAACGAACAAGACATCGTAGATTAACTGTTTTATGTAAAAACTCATTGAAAAGTGACTCTTTATTTTGCAATTTGTATAATGAATTTAAATAAAGTACATATCAATATTTGTTTGATGTAAAGTACTCTATAAACCATGCACATTGATTACATTATAGTCATAAAGTAAGTAATATGAAGTATTATTTACCTGTATAATGTTATCAAATGCACTACCGATGCTACATTGACACCGCGTCTTGTAACATTGTTAATAATAAGACTATTCATACTGTTACAATTATTTGAGTGTGAATGGTTTGTCTACTTGTTCATCATATCAAGTAGATACACAGGGTGAATTGCTTGAAATTTATCTAAACACTGTTCATGTAAAATTTACCTTTTCTGTGTACTTAAGTATTACGATGCTACATGGACACCGTGCCCTAAAATATTTGGAACAGCTTGAACAGGTGCATCTTTTTCAGATCAAGAGAGAGGATGTACTATGATGTTAACTTTTTATGTTATAAGCACACGATAAAATTAATAACATGGATTGTAAAACTACAAATTACACAAAAAGATAACCTGCCATGAAGCATAAAACATAATTACCTATGATACACATACACCATTTCTTACAATTACACAATAACAATACACCATTGATCAAAGAAACTTAAGATGTCCACTGAAACAAACTTCATGCAGTGTTGTTCTTAAAGTACCCTTTGTGATCTTAGTCTCTTTGCTTGTTTCTGATTGAATCATCCTCTATTATTGATAAAGATGATTGAAAAGTTTGATCACTTAAAAAGTCAGTTTGCAAAAAAATAATTTAATTGCCATGATGGATTTCTTTGGAAAGGTACTAGTTTTTGAAAATGATGGGTTCCTTGTCTTCATCTCCATAAATTCCAGGACGATAGAACTGTCTTCTGAATTAATGTCAAGAACCTGCAAAGCAAAACAAAATAAACCCTATGGCTTAGTATCTTCATGGAACATTGTGTATTGATATTGGAGTAGATTATTTATTCATGTTGCACTTTTTGTGTTGCAGGAAAATATTTATATTAAAATCATGCTGGAGTATTTTATTTATTATTCATTTAACATGAAAAAGAATAGCAAAGGATAGAGAACTTAAATGATTTACAATTATTTGTTTTATTTATAGTAAATAAAACTAAAATAAGGGAATGTTTATTGTGAATTCAGTGAAATGCTAATGGAAATGGTGTCCATGTAGCATTGTGTATTAATATATTTCATTAGATATACATCTCTCATAATATGCCTTTTTTCTGTAAAGTGTGGCAATGTTTTGAATGTTTTGGGTGATGGATAATTTCGAATGGGGTAATTGTTTTAGTCTAATTAGGCAAATTTTATGAAATGCTACATGGACATGGTGTCCATGTAGCATCGTATTGGTAAGCTATATTATTAGCATTAAAAGAGCAAAAACTAATTCATTATTAACTTCAAAGTTTATTAATGATGTGATTCTACAAAAAAAACACAATTTCAACGAACTATAACGATACCCAATGCAAAATATTGCCCATGCTATGCCCGATGCTACATGGACGCCAAATTATTATGGCGTCCGTGGCTCAAAATTAATACCATAACATGAAAAGAAATTCTGATTCAGTGTTTCCCTTTCAATAAAAATGCATTAATAAATACAGACATACAAGCAACATTAAGAAATAATTACAATCGCACTTACCATTCACAAAACTATCCAATGTTTACATTTTGATGCTACATAAAAGTCCCGATGCTACAACGGGACACCAGCGACTGAAACCTTGATAAAACTATCCCACGTGTGGCAAATTCCAAACAAACCTGATAGCTATTGACCTCTATCCTTACAAAAAGAAATATGGAATGTTTTATTTATCTCCAGGGGGGATTCCCACAAATTGCATAGGATGTTTATCACGATACTACATTTTATGGTTAGGACACCATGCACACGGCACGGTATACTTTTTCATGAATATATGGAATGGTCTTCATGAAATTTATTCTCATTTGCAATAGTTTTCAATTGATAAATGCTCTTAATTTTGGAAAATAATTTAAAAATGTATGATAGAGAACTACCCGCATTCAGCAATGAAAACTCCCGATGCTACACGTGTATATTTTGTGGACACCGTGCGTAGCATCGGAAAGGCAATTTTCATGTTGCTTGGGTGAAAAATCAGTCCAGCGTGACGAGGTGTTTTGGTCAGTAAACTATGAATACATGTATCTTTTATTAATCAAATCGATTTCCAAGCAATTCTATGATAGTTTTGCTTACATAAAACTCATATTAATTGTTGTGTTTTCCATGTCACGTTTTTTAGCAAAAATGGTCTTGGACACCACCTAATTTTTTTTTTTTTTCTTCTTCAAGGAAGGGTCGATTTTTAATTTTTTTTTCATGGCTCAATACTATAACCTAGTATTGTTTTTGGACACTAAATTTTTTTGATATACACATAGAGTAAAACAGTTTATAAGCTGCCTAAAGTACCAAATTCTGCTATTTTAACAAATGCCCCAACTTCATGGAATGAGCCATAAGAGTAATACTTAAACCATTCAAACAAGACCCTTTTACTGTATTTTTACGGCCTCCTTTGTGGTCAAAAAGAGGGCTCAGAGGTAGTACAAATCACAAGCAAAGAAATATTTGGAGTTAATTCAAAAGCTGCTGCTCAGTCTGCATTTATAAGATAGCTGTTGCATGTAATTTGACAAAACATTGGGTATTTTTCAATGCTATTAGCATTTTTCCAATAGTTTCTTCACGAAAACACCCTAAAAATATGTCACACGATTCACAAAATAAAACAATCTTTAAAATTACTAAAAGAAATAAAGAGATTCAATTAATGGTTGATATTTGCAAATGAGTTAGTGGTGCTTTATCAAATAAAGTATGATTTTTTTATTTGCCCTCCGTGTCATTGCCCTACAATGAGCTACTATGTCACGTGAGTCACACAGTTGTGTCACGCGAGTCACATTTCCTACAGGCCACTACACACAACACAGGAGCCTGGGCACAGTGTAACTCATGCACAGAATGTGATAGGGTGTTAGGTTAGGTGTTATATGTAGGCCATTTGAATCAAGTGATGTCAAGAAATCTGTTTTGTAGGCAGTCACCTGAGTCACATCAAATAAATTGTGATATCTAAAAAAATATTGGTTGTATGGCAAACATTTGTATATAACTATGCATACACAATGTCTCAACTGTTAAAGTCATAAAAAGGTAAAGGTAGAAAAAGGTAAAGGTAGTTTTCCACTGGTAATGCATTCAAAGATGGATTTTTGTAGAAATGTCACACGAGTCACAATGGAATGGCTGATATGGTAAAAAAAACTGTAGGGAAATTCAAATATCAAGTCTCATTCATCCTACCTGCTTAATGAATAATGCTTCCGATCCAGTTGATCCCCATGGAAAATGTAATTTGTCAAGTGTGCATCACAGCATCTGAACTAGTTCACACATTAGGATGATATCTTACAATTCCCAATTGTTATTAATCATAGATAATTTATCAGCAGACATGGTTACCTGACAGCTCGTAAGCGGTTAGATTAGTTGTTACAAATTTAAACTAGCTGAGGTATGAATGAAAAGGGTAAAACCGTTTCTATTTTTCTCAATCTTTTTTTCATGTCCTATTTTATTTCGTTTTGTTTTGTTTCATTTCATATACCACACAGCACCACACCACTACACCACATCACATCACAATTTTGTTGCATCATGTGACATCATGTTACATTTCATTTTGTTGGGGATGACCCACACAAAAATCTTTTAGAACCCCAAATTTGGCCTTAATATTTTAACTTTATTTCACACTTACCAAATCTGGTTGTGAACCTATTGTAGAAAACGTTGAAATTTCGGAAAAGTAAACCATGGAATTTGATCGAAAGTGGGATTCACAAAAGAAGGGTTTTGTGTGTGTGTTGGTGTTGTTGTTTTTTGGGGGGGGGGGGGGGGGGTTCAGCCAGGAAAAAGGAGGAGGTTAAGGTTTTTCACAACATTTTCTTTTATCCAATGGATGCCCCTGCTCTCAAGCAAGCGTATCAATCGCAATAAAGAGCTACATTTGATATAGTTAGTAAGTTTTATTTGGCATCAAAACACAGAGATACAGTACATCATTTCATTATACAAATCTTAAAAACTACAACAATTTACACAACATCTTACTATAAATCTGGAAACGGTGTGTGTGTGTTTATTTGTGTGTTTATTTGTTATCCTTATTTCTCCGTTAGTTGTGATCAAAGTGGCGCCTAATTCGCATGAAAGATAGAGGAAATAACGAGAAGTGTGTTAAAGTTTATTCCACTGAAATTGGTTATTAATTGGCTCCAAAAACAGCAAAAAACCTCTCAGATTTGGCTCATAAATGCCACTAGAATTGAACAACATTGTGCGTTGCGCGTACTACAGCGTAATCTTATCGTGGTAACGTGTCGCATGCATGTTTGCGCAAGGTCTCACTGCCGCGGCACACGCACTCCTACACGTGGCGCAGAAGCCACACGGGAAATGGTTATAGGCCTGTTATTTACAGTGTTGGTAGGGTATTTGGTGTCATGTTGGGGGAGGGGGGGGGGGGCGGCCGGTGTAAAACCACGGGAAATGGTTTAGGATAGGCCTAGGGTTATCTGGTCATCTGTGGAACAATTTATCACCATCTATTCGTATTGATTTAGAAAATATGTCACTCGGTCAATTCAAATCATATATTTCCACTGTATCATAATTGAATAATTTGTATTATAATTTGTATTATATTTAAACACTGTTATTTGTTATTTTGATGTATTTATGTATTATCGAAATGAGGGCCTGCTTGGAAAGCAGTGCAAGTCACTGAAGCATATTACCCTCAATAAAGAAAGCATTAATAAATAATAAATAATGGTACAAGTAGCGTTTTGCGGGGGTTTAATGAAACAACCTGATTTCTTTACTTTAAGTTGGCATGCCAAACAATCGAAGGGACCAAGGGTTAATGAAGTAGCCACGGGAAATGGTTTAGGGAGGGTTGTGATTATACATCAAACTGGTTGGGGTGTGTGCAGGGGGGGGGGGGTATAAACCACCGGAAATGTTTTAGGATAGGGTTAAGAGTTAATGAAGTAGCCGCGGGAAATGGTTAGGAGGGTTATGATTATAAATCCACCTGGTTGGTGTAGTTGCAGTGTGGGTGTGATTGTAGGGGGTTTATGTGGTTTTAAAAGTACAGAGGGTTAACTTGATGGAGTTTGAGAGGAAGGGGTTAATAAAGACGCCACGGTAAATGGTTTAGGAGGGACATGGTTATACATCAACCTGATTTTGGGGGGGGGGGGGGGGTGTAGGGGGTTTATAATGCCTTTAGAAGGGATATGGTTATAAATCAACCTGGTTTGGGGGTGTTGTAGGGGGTTTATGTGGTTTCAGAGGTAGGTAATGTGGCATAACCATCTAGCGGGGACCCGAGCGTAGCGAGGGTATGCCGCTAGTATTTATAAAAGAAAACATAATTCCAAGGATAGCCTAAGAAAGCTCTAAAAGTGCTTATTTCCATTGGGGGGGGGGGGGGGGGGGGGTCCTTAAAATATTAAAACATCATATTAAAAATGGATAAAAAATCAAGATAGAAAGTGGCTTTTACTGCCTTTTTGAACTGCACATGGGTTTTTGGATGTTTTAATATGAGTTTGTGGCAAGTTCCATTCCCGAATACCAGTGAAGAAAAATGTATTGCACTGCTGACCTTAAGCTTTTGGAACCAGAAAATTTGTTTTACTTCCCCTGGTATTGTACTTGTGTCCTGTGGGTGTTGGAAAATTTGGTAAAATGAGAATTCAGGTACTCTGGTGCTATTTCATTATAAATTTTAAAAACATGATTGATATTTTGTTGAACAAATCCAAGAATTGTACTCACAATTAGATGATTCGTCAACCAGTTCGGTTGACTTCTTCCGTAATGGCTAGATCCACTTCTTTTTCCCGCGAGAGATGATATTCTCGTACAATTCTTGGATTTGTTCAACAAAATATAAATTTTAATTTATATCTACAATCCTGATGAACTTATTTAAAGATGATTGAGTTTAATTTGTTTAACTCAGTCTTCAACTTTCAACATTCCCAGCTTCTTTAATTCTTTATCACCAATGTGGGACCTGTGCTCCAGCTTCAAAATGAAGCGAATCAACTTATTTTGCATAACTTGCCGCTTATTTTCAACTTTGCAGAAAAATGACATTGTATAAGGGCAGTGCAAAGGGTCTTACAGGATTCTGGCAGAACACAATTTCTTACCACATGATGTTCAACTAGCTGCGAAGACTGATGTAGAATTTGCGTCTTGCCTCAGCAGACAATCTGGATCAATTATGCAGCATACGTTGGCATACTTTCATGAATTTTTTCTTATGTCCGTAAAAGACAGATACGATTTTGATCTTTTTGCATAAAAGCCATTATAGCCCACAAAATTGGCTCACCGTATAATTCAGAGCCATGCACATGCATATCAAACAATATCATCATATACAAGACACTGCTAGGAGGCGAAGTGTATGTAGCAAAACTATTTATTTATTTGCAGACTCTTTGAGCACAGCCTTAAAACAAAAAAGTTTTTGTTCAGGTTACTCAACTGACTTTAAAAAACTCTGATGTTAAAAATGATAAGGTTTAATATGATATTTTGTTATTTTATGCTTAAGAGATTATCGATAAGGATCCAAATTCAGACCCTTGAGCACTTCTAATTGAATAAATCAAAAAGAAAAACCACCTTATCATCAAGTATGTATAATCCAAGGGTCGAATAGCTGTTGAAAACAGACATACAGGGTGTATAAAAAAAAATGCAACACTTTTTGCCAAGAGCAGTGCGATTACGGCAAATCACATACTGTAAAACAAGTTAATTTTGCGGCAACCCTTTTTTCGCGAATTGCTAATCATCACTAGTTTCGCGGTAACTTAATTTCGCGAAAGTAACATTTCTACCAGAGGCTGATCGGTTTGTCACGGACGGACGTTTGTGCAAAACATGAGCGAAAAACAGTTTGTAAAAAGTAACTACTGACATTTATTCAACTTTTTATGTTTAATGTTATAGAGAATCATCAACTTTATTGAAATACAAAAAAAAAAATAAGGTGTGGTTTGTTACTAAAAATAGAACGACGGAAATGTTTGTGTCACGGACGGACTAGATAGAAATAGGGTTCTCTGCCTTTTAGTGCTTCTTTTTAATTTCTATCTAGTCAACTCCATATTCCCCAATGCTTTCCAGGTCAAATAGTAAGTAAGATAGATGGTTTGAATATCTGATACACAGCATTTGAAAATATTTCTTATTTTTTACAGGGGTAGGGTAACAAACTTTGTCACGGACGGACATTTTTGAGCGTCACGGACGGACACAAATGTTAACTACATAAAAAACTTTGAAATTGCCACTTATTTACACTTTAGTATGAAAAAATGGTATCAAATACTAACAAAATAGTAAGAAAAATGTTAAGTCATGAATTTTCAGTCTTAGTAATAAAAAGCAGTCAAGATATTAGTCTTTTTCCAACACTACGGACAAGATAGAAATAGGGTTCTCCGGACCTTTAGTACTTCTTCTTAATTTCTATTTAAACAATTCCATATTCCTCAAGCTTTCCAGGTCAAATAGTAAGTGAGATACATGGTTTGATATACAGCATTTGAAAACAGATATATTTTTTACAGGTGAAGGGTAGACCTGTAACAAACTGTGTCACAGACGAAAATTTGTTAGCGTCACGAACGGACACAGATGTTGAAGAACTTTGAAATTGCCACTTATTTACATGACAAAATGGTATCAAATACTTACAAAATAGTAAGAAAAATTGAATGTCATCATTTTTCAGTCTTAGTAATTAAAAAGGATCACAAGATACCAAAACCAGAGTGATGGTTATATTCAAAGGTTGCAGAATTTGGCACTTTGATAGCAGAGGGTGATCGGTTCAAGGTTCACATTGGTGTGAAGAAAGAAAAAAAAATTGATATTGATATTGAAATGTACCTCGCAATATTGGACAACATCTTGGCTAACTGAAACTGTATTCGAAAAGACAAAAAAATGTGGAAAAGTTTTCGGAACAGTATTGCCCAAGGGGTAGAAACAAGATGTGTCATGGACGGACATTCTTAGTAGAGGACGGACATTCTTAGTAGAAGTTGACCTTGCCATATTTTATGTTAATGAAACTTTTCTATTTTTTTAATTAAAAATTGATAGATGGCACATTTATCCATTAAATAAGAAATATATTTTAGAAAAAGAGTTCTGGGAAGTAATTACCCTGCCCTTGTGATAATTTTTTGATGCAGAGCTGTCCGTCCGTGACGCAAAAAAAGTTTTAAAGTTTTACAACTTTTTTCAAGGAAAGAGAGAAAAAAATAAAAACATAGTGAGCTATCTCCCCTATATACCCCCTTTCTCATGTATATAGAAATGAAACTTTTAAGTTTAAAACAATGGCGTCAATAAATAAGTTAAATCAGTGATTAAGAGTTGTCACGGACGGACACAAATTTTGTCACGGACGGACATTATTCAGTCCTGAGTACAAATGCCAAACTGAATCCTGCCCCTCTTACCATAAATGGCAAGAGATATACCTGCTGCATCATGTAAATAGACTGTATGCTGTGATACAACTTTGTAAAACAATTTTGACTCTTCTTTGATAAATTTTTGTTTGATTAATTGTGTAAAAGACTGTATGCTGTGATACAACTTTTTAAAACAATTTTGACCCTTCTTTGATAAGTTTTTGTTCAATTAATTGTGTAATTAAAGGTTAGTGATTGGATACATGTAGGCATCCAACCGTGTTTTGAGTTTTTCAAAGTTTCATGAAGAAAAAGCCTGCAACTTTTGATAGTGCAAAGCTTAAAATTAAATTTGTGCTAACATCTCCAATGAAACTTTCTGATTTCAATGCTGTTACTTGCTTTTATTTTACATACACTTATTATATGGGGCAATTTAAACAGTGTCTTTTAACTGATCTCATGCTACCCCTTTTATTTGCAAGCATTATTTCAGCATGTACAGGCAGTAAGGTTAAAGAAAGTGTCCAGCAAGCACAACATTGTGCATTATATGTTAGTAAAATAATTATTAAGCCCAAATCACGAAGTTATATAGAACAAAACATCATACTTATCATAAAAATGAATAAAAAACTGCATCTCTCAACATGCCATTTTTAAAATTCGCGGTGATCGAAAGTCCCGGGATCAATGACGTCATGGTTATTGGTGCTCAAATTTACGCAAGTGCATTGTATAACTATGACTTCATTGATGCCGGGACTTTCGATTGGCGCGAATTTTTAAAATGGCATGTTGAGAGATGGCAGTGTTTATTCGGTTTTTAAGATAAGTATGATGTTTTGTTCTATATTACTACGTGATTTGGGCGCGATAATTCTTTTTCAAACATATAATGCACAATGTTTTGCTTGCCGGACACCTTCTTTAACAAGCGCAAGCTATACTACAGATTCACCAAAGAAGATCTGCTGAGGGTTCACAAATGCGCAAATAAGCAAATGACTTCATTTGACTTCAAGTAATTTTACAGTGCACCTGGTTAGCATCATAACATGTGCTCACTGCTGTAGCAAACCTACTCATTTGCATAAAGGGCATACCTGTATGGACTAGTTCATTTAATGGTAAGAGGGGTGGTATTCAGCTTTGCTTGTGTGCTCAGAACTGAACAGTAGCTAACAGTGTCCGTCCGTGACAAAATTTGTGTCCGTCCGTGACAACTTTTAATTAAAGATTTAACTAATTTATGCCTGCCCTAATTAGTTAATACTCCTGCATGGGAAAGAATACATATAAGGGAGATACTTCACTATGTTTTTAATTTTTTACTTTGTCCTTGAAATTAGTTTAAAAACTTTTAATTTTTTTGTGTGTCACGGACGGACAGCAAAACATCAAAATGTTAACGCAAGTCTAGCGATATAACTTCCCCAGAACTTTTTTTCCAAATATTTATCTTATTTGATGGAAAAGTGTGTCAGCTATCAACATTACATCACAAAACTCTGAAAATGTTACATTAACATAAAAATATAGCATGATGAACTTGAACTAAAATGTCCGTCCGTGACGCATCTTGTTTTCACCCCTTGGACAATAATGGACTGTTCCGCGAACGTACCGCATTTTAAATTTTTTAAATGCAGTTTCAGATAGCCTAGATATTGTCCAACATTGTGAGGTACCTATCAATATCAAAATCAGAAATTTATTTTTTCATAACCATGTTAACCTTTAACCGATCAGCCTCACCACTACTGTCATCTTCACACACATAAATTTGCGGCAATATAATTTCGCGAATTTGAGCTTCTCGCGAAATTCGCGAAATTAAATTGCTCGCGAAATTAACTTGTTTTACCTTTCGCCCTAAAACTTAGATATTCTGTTAAGACTACTTCTTGGCTATCAAATAGTCAAATTACAGAAATATCGATTATGAATTGGCTGAGATACTCAGGATATAAGTAGGGAAGTGCAAAACACGTTTTACATCGTTTATCCTGTATTCCTGATTTTCTTGTCAGGTCAATATTATAGCAAGACACTTTAATAACCCATTGTACTTAAATAATGGGAAACAAACTCATCATTCTGTGAAGAATATGTCATGTTAAAGATATAATCTGACTACAACTGCTATTTCAGTATCATATCATATAAAAACTGAGCACTTTTGCAATATTTTAGTTGATAGTTAATGACACAGCTTGAAAATCCAAATTACAAAATCTGTTGATGCAAATCCCCCACCCTCTTTCTCTCTTAAATGTAAGTAATACAATATAAGTATGGTACAATATTTAAAAGATGAACAAATGAAGTAGGTAGGAATTGTTTTGTATGAATCATTCATTGTTAGTTTGTGATGGTGACATTATGGTGCAGCTCGACCCACAAAATAATGTCCTTTTTTCAAGGAAACGGATTTTGTTCCATTTTCGTTAGTTGCAATAAGCCAAAATCATTGCACACGTAGTACTTAGATGACATTGTTTGTTTTTTGGCCAGTGTAAACTGTAACTGGAAACTGTCCAGCCAAAAATAGAACGCACTATATTAGCAATTGTGTGAAACCATAAATATGCAGTGTCTATTGTACATGTGTTTTGTGAGGATTCTGTAATCAAGATGGACATCCGGATCCTGATGACAGCCTCCCTCTTTCCTTGCCTAAATTAGATTTATTTCTAGATGTGCAGTGTTGTATAGTATCGTGACGCTAACACTAAGAGGATCGATAGCATTTCATGGATATTAGATTCTCGCATTCTTTGTCTGTGGGTACCAACAAGTTTGACATTATGTGGAAATTGCGTATTGCATGCATGCATGAAAAGTAGAAGGCCACAGTTTTATTTGACAATAATAAAGGACACAAACACTACACTGCATACTGGCTGCATTTTAGCCGTTGAATTCAAAAAATAAATAAAAATCATAATGAAAATGTTTGCACTTTATATTTAAAGATAATGTGGTATACCCATAGAGTTGTTGGGGAATACTCAAGATTGATTTTGAATTGGATTTCCTAGAAAATGTTATCTCATGCAATATCTGCTCTTGAAATTCTTTGCCAAAATCAGAATTCGGGTGCTGAAATGATCCTCAATTTACTGATTTTTTTTAGTAGAATCTCTACATAAATTGAACCTAATGGAGCCAATCAAATTGGCTCAACTGATGAGAAATATTGAAACCCTCTTAACTCAATGAATATTATACCAAAATGTATTCAGAAAAGGGGTTGAAAATGTAGGTTAATTGTAGTTTGTACCCAGACAATGCAGACTGTAGTAGACATGTAAAGGGTTCAACAAAAGAAAGTATACCACTTTGTTTATGTCATTTTGAGTAATTTTTAATTTGTTGTTGACCAAACAGGCTAGATAGGCATTTAGATGAATCTTTTAGGCATAATTTGATACCAAATTTGCCCCCTAACAACAAAGATAAACCATGATTAGCACCATTTGAAGGAAAATATCAAATTTTCAAAAGTCGCATACAGTTGAAAACTCAAAAAGTCCCCAGTTGAACCCTTTACATAGATGTAGGCGCACTGTGGTTCAGAAGTCACATAGAAATGTTGGTCCCGTGTATCAGAAGAGCTATCCCTGAGCATGTTAAAAGGTCACAGACTCCTTCGTAAAGAGTAGGGGATCATCCCGGTCTGTCTGTACACACACATATAATATGTATTCCTATACATACCTCCACTAGGCGTGGCACACCAATGGAGCAAACAAATAGCCAAGAAAAAATGATGGAAGCAACTAAGCTGCTTCCATTGTTCCGTCCAAGGACGACCAATGATGATGATGATGATGATGATGATGACCCAAACACAATTGTATCATCAAACTATATTCAACACTAGAGGAGATATGTCCATCTCAGGGATTTTATGAATTTTAAACTATAGATTTGTTTCATATTGGCCGCCCGATCGCAGGTCTGTCATCCCCCCCCCCCCCCCCCCCAATGCTCCTCCAAATTACACTTGCACTTTAGTTTTAATGGGAATTATATGGTTTTAAATACAATTGTAGGTTTGAGCCTCTGGGTATCCAATATCTTGACTTATTCATGTGCATGATCAAATCACTTCTTGAATTGATTTGCATTTTCAGATCCTGTCATGTTTGACAGAGGTAGGTTGTTTCAGTTGTCAATCACCCTCTGTATAGAAGAAGTCCCCTTGTTTAGTCTCTTCTGGAATAGTTTAAATTGAAGACCCTAATTGCACCATTGTTGTTTTCACTAATATATTACCAATTTTTTGAAATACCTGCAAAATAAACCTGCCAACGGAAGTTGCTTAACCCTAACCCTGTCTGCCACTTTTTTCAGAATTTTTTTCCCTGTGCCGAAAAGTGACCCAAAATATCGCAGCGAAAAATATCCCCCCCCCCCCACCGGATTTGAACCATGGACTTCCGGCACACGGGGCAAGGAATTTTCCAGTACACCACAGGTGTCAACTACTAAACTGCGCAAGTAGGCTATATAGGCTTGGTCCAGAATTTCAAAACTTGCACGCCGGGTTATACAAACAGGCTTGCTTGTTGGATTCTGTTGGATTTGGCAGTGTTAGGGTTAAAAGGATTGAAAGTCTTGATTGTGAACATCCATTTATTGAAACTGATGTTGAGCTCTCTGTGGGGAGTTCCTATAACAAGTAACATGTAAAGTGTTCCATGTTGAGACAGACATCTTCGCATCACATATAAATTGGATACGAAAGGCAAAGTTTGCAATATGACTTTATTTAATCACATTGTGAATAACCCCAGGTATTAATGCTTTTGAGCAAAAGATGTTTGCCGACTTGTTGTGTAAGGGTTTTTTCCTTGAACAAAAAGTGTTTACTGCAACATGTACTGTGTTTCTACTTTGAAAATTGCACTTGGGGTTGGTCTTGCTCATACTATAAATGGGAGAGAGTAGGCGTATTTATTGTAAAATCTTATCGCTAGCATCAAGAAAAAAATGCTTTTTCAATTCATACTTCCAAAATAGTTAGGTGATGTGATGGTTTTTACTCGATTTTTACCCATCTCAGAATGTTTACCTTCAACTAATAGAAAACCCATTTCTAAGAATTTCCTATGCAAAAAATAAAAAATAAGCTAGTAGGACTGCACATCTCTGAGCACATGATGTAATACACAATGTGCATAAATAATGTACCTCTAATGTACTTCATTTTGATTATCTTAACATACATTTTTTTAAATGGGGTGTATAACGTTTTAAATCTTAAGTCTACACAACTTTTAGAAATGCATTTTAATACCTATTTATCTTGACCAAATCCCTTTTAGGACAGCACAATTTTTCACTGGACACAAATCATTATGAGGGCTAAGCTAAAATGAAATGCAATTGGTGGATGATTTTTGCCAAGAAGTGTTATTTTAAAACATATTGATTAAATCTTGACGTTTTATTACAACATAAAGAACAAGATGCACAAATCAGCTACAGTTGCAATGAAATGTAAATTTCTAATACAACGAAAATGTGCGAGTGTAGACTAGTGCAGGCTGCCGGTGTACCTTTCATGTAGTGAGTTTAGGGGCCGGTATAGGGGATGTTGTGTCTTGTTAGAAAGCATCATACCGATTTGGTGTCAAATTTCAAAACATAATATGATATATAAAAAATGCGGAGTTTAGGGAGTCAACTTGCGTTTAACTTGTATCGTAAACCCTTCGTCGACGGTGCATGATGTTTTTGTACATATTTGAGAATCTGAGTGACTGATCAAGACAAGATTCAGTTGCAGTAGTTACAAATGTATGAAGCACCTAAACATTTACCCTTTTTGTTCCTTTTGCACCAATTACTTGATCCAGTTATCCACCATTTAAAATAGGTTCCACCCCCACTCTCTTGGTCTGAAAATCTTCTTATGGATTAAAGTAAAAATCTGACCACCATTTTCACACATCTAGGCTACAGAATCATTGCTAAAGCACCTGCCGGATACAACAGTGTCCACTGTGATAGATAGTACTTATATTTAAAATGTAATTTAAACTGTTTGACAGCTCGCTTACTATCGGTATCCCATATCGTGATTACAAATCATGCATTTGTCATTTTCATATGGGCCATGTAATGGAATATTGAAATTGATTTATGAAATTAAGGGCACCCAAAATAGTGCTCATTTTGACTAACCACAGGTAAAGCTTATAAATATGTGCTCTAGATAGTTAAAAGCTTCCCTTGGTTCTTTGCCTTTCACCATTTCAAAATAATCTGATATTTATTCCTGCAAATTGTTTTCAAGGATCTATCATAAGACAACATTTTTGTAATTTGGTGCTTTTGAAATATCTGTTGTGAAATATATTGATATTTTTAGGGAGTATTGAGACCCATTAAGTTATTGTGTGCAACAAGTTAAAGGTACATTTCAGTGATTTTGAAACAAGATTTTTATTTTTAAATTTCCTTCAAACCATAAATTACACTAAGAAATTGACAATGTCCTATTAACGTACCTATTTTCTGTCCAACTACATGTAGGTGAAATCACTTAAATTTGACAGAATGCTAAGCACATATACTGAAAATTTCAAAAATTCAAGAAATCTTTGTAAAGATGGACTTAACTTGTGTCTCAAGCCTGCTTGAAATATATTTGATCATTTGGGTTGGAAAGCGAATGATGGGGCCTACCTATTGAAAATGGTCTAGAAACGTAGGTCTAGAAACGTATTTGGAAGTCTGTATTACACAAAAAGTCAGACAATTTACAAAAAGACTCAACGATGGGCTCTTTCTTTCTGGTTATATAGCAAAACATTACAAAAGAACAAAAAAAATTGTTAGAAAAAAATGATAGCATTTCTCTTTTTAAAATGATGTGAGTGTGCCTTGTCATAAATTGCAGACCATTTTGCCGCATTGGATAGTATTCAGTGTAAAACATTTCCTTTCTTCCTTCCTCCTCCCATTATCGCTTATTGTTTTATGCGATGTTCACTTTGGTAGTGTGGCATGATGGCAGGTTGGTGCTTGAAAACGATCTTGACTATTCATGATAGCTGATCAGCGTACACTTTTGAAGCTTGTCTTTAACGCTGTACAGGGGCTGTGTGTAAATAATGAAAAGTGGTCTATAAGAGCAAGGGGCAAGATTAGCTTATTTGTACAAGGATTTATATGAATTCTGGGGGAATTCTGAGGGTACACTATACCAAATATCACCAAAAGTTGAATAAATTGATGTGAATATTGGTGTTAATCCTGAAATTATGTTCTTTTGTGTTTAAAATTGGAAAACCATTACATTTTGGAATATTATAATTTGTATGATACAATACAAGGGCTTCTTGGTAAAAACAAAACAACACACAAAGACATGTTTATTCTATAATTGGACCATTTGGAAAACGAGCATAACCTTTTTGAAACCTTTTTTTTTGGGGGGGGGGGGGGGGGTTGGGGGAGGTTGTGAAGGGAGCTTACTTCAAACATGTTCTAACAGGTGTATATTCTCCTTGGTGGAAGTGGATGCAATGTAAATCTATGCCTTTGGTTGTATGTTTAGCTTCGGGATCCTCAATCCGTCGGGTCGTCGAGTCCGTGTGATATAATGAGTTTGCCTGAGCTTTAGCTATCCAGGTGTTTTGATAACACAGTCATTCAGCCCTGGGTTATTGGGGGAGCTTTTAAGACAGTTCTTTTCTGTACTTCAGCTAGTAGGGCCCAGAAAGGAAATTATCTGGCCTGAGAAAGCAATACGAATATCGCAGAAATGTTAAGCCCGTGTCCTCTCTGCTAGAGGCAGGTATTATGTGTAATACATGCTACGCTATGAATACTGTCTGCCATTGGGTTTATAGTTTATATTTGACCAGTATCATTTATGCGACTTTGCTATGTCATATGCGCTAATTTTTATATGTAACATTTTTGTTTTAGTGTATTTCTATAAAATACTGATATCTGTGTTAGTTTCACAGGCAGGCTAGTGTAATTTTATACATTTTTGGTATGTTTTTATCTTGTAGAAGGTCTCAATCTGAATATGCAAAAGTATCACTATTTTATGTTCAAAAGTCAATAGAGCATCATTCTACACTGTAATTGTCAATACACATGCAGTTTGTTTTAAGCGGAAAATAGTATTGAATTAGGCACATTTGTATTTAAAAGCTCCTGACATTTCTCAAGCACGTGGTGGAGCACTGACAGAAAGATTGCTATAAATACGATATCGTTGAAAAGATGAACACATCAGCGTTCCATTAATGTGTACCACAATATGAATATATTTGAAATGTTGAAACATTTCTGAACATTTTGAGGAGTTTATATACATATCAAACACATCTGTCTTTGTCCTAAAAACAATTACAATAATCATCACTCCCTTAATTTCCCTCAATGTGCACATTTTTGAGAATGAGATTTCATACTATATTCCCTACTCTCTTTGAAAAAATACATATTAAAATGCACAACCACTTTCAGTTTCTAAAAGGGAAACGACCTTTCCCCTATCTACACACCCTCCATCCTTAATTTCAGCCTTTTTATTTGATGATAAGTCAATATGTTGCAGCGTACAGCTCTCATTTCAAGAAATATAAAAACCCTCTCTCACATCAGGTTAATAAACAACCCAGGTATCTAGTGTTAGCCTCAAGAACGAACCGTAAAATGTCTATAAAAATCTTCTTTTGGCCTTGGTAACGTTGGAAATCTCTGCAGGCACTTCACATGGCGTGTGACGTCTGCGCCACAATTTGCTGGGATTTCACGTCAGTCTCTAGGGTGGTGCATAAGTAGGACATCTGTGCTGTCTTAACTGGCTATGCAGTCTGACAACATGGAATTACATTAAACAGGAACCCCGTAGATTTTATGCTTAGCCCCAATCATTTGCAGTAGCACGTACACTCGTGCTGTAATACCTGCTTGCTGCTGAAAAGACAAGGGGAAAAGTAAACATGGGAAAACAGAAATACCGGTAAATAAATAATTTGTCGGAAGGGATGAGATAGATCACTTGTAATGAGTGACAAACCTGATTTGTGTGTGGGATGAATGGCAGGATAGGGGAAAGGAGATGGAGGGGAGGAGGAAATAAGCAGAGGGGATGGGAACCTGATTTATTAATTACGGGGTGTCACTACAGGTACCATTTAGAATTTAGAATGGTTCATTTACCTGATTCTTGCAATTGTACCGATTTGGACCCATGATACATCTAGTTTGAGTCCCACCCAATTTAGTGGCAAAATTTGCCGCTAAATTGGGATCCACATTGCAAGGTTCATTTACTGTATTATCCCTATTAAGCGCCCACCCCTGTTTTTCTCAATGACTACCAACAAACAATTCCTTATAAGCGCCCACCTTTTCAAATGGTCAGCATCCTCAAATGACCATCAAATGGTCAGCATCTTCAAATAACCATCAAATGGTCAGCATCTTCAAACTACCACTTGTACATTTTATTTAGTACGATAAATTAGTTTAAAAAAGGTAACATAATAAGCGCCCACCCAAAATGACTTTGCTAACCGCCCTGGGTGCTTAATAGGGATAATGCGGTATTGGAATGGTTAGATTACAAATCATTGTTTTATAAATTAAAATCCCTTTTAAAGAATCCTTTGTCATTGTAGAATTTAATATGAAAAAAATGTCATACTGTAAAAGTGTAATTTTGTGTGTGTAATTTTTCGCGCTTTGCACATTTAGAAATTATTTGCTTGATTTTATTTTTGTGAATTTGAGCTTCCATACGTAGACCCACATACAAAATGAATATATTTGTGTGTGTTTATTTTCGCGCTTGCTGATTTTAGTGCGAAAAGCTAAAAATAAATGTAACACAATAATGTCCACTTTTAAAGTAATAGAATTAGATAGTAACCTGGTGACATTCAATGTGAGTCAGTTCTAGTTACCTAGAGAAAAGTAAACATTTTTCAACAAACAAAAAAAAATGAAAAAGCTCCCTGCCAATTTGATTGATTGGAAACAAGTTATTTAAAAAAAATCTTCCCTGTCCTCGTCCACTTCATTCATGGCTTGTCTACAAAGACTGCCCAAGAGAAGCGTTTTTATTCATTTTACGCCACCTAGTTTTTGACAAATGAAAGACTAAATTGAAAGACTGTGATTGTTAAATTTGTTGAATCATTTTATGGGTTCTTAATTCAAAAAATTGCCCGATTTTATGTAAAGAAGATGACTCTTTATTCAGGATTAAATCGTGAGGTAAACATGAACATTTCAAATTTGAAGCCTTTATACTTAATTACTCATAATCCTTTCAGCCAAGCAGGGAAAACGTGGCCGTAATTACTGGTGTATCTTTCCAATTACATATTTTCTAGATATCCAGTAATTTGTGTCAATCTTGTCAGACAATTTAAAATTTTGACAAGCTACATAATATCGAAGCAATACTTTTAACCCAAACATGTTCTTTGAATGCATTGAATTTCTTAAAATATTTCAAGATGACATTGCTATTTTTGATCTTTTCAGAATGCATCCATTTACTACTAGCCCATTATGCACCCGTCAAGGCACGCAATGCATTAGGCTGGACGCCATTAGCGGAAGCTATTAGCTACGGGGACAGACAAACAAGTAAGTAGGCATATGGTGATCTCACATAGACCATGTATTAATTAAGCTTAACCTCATTGACAAATGCGCCTGTGGGGATTTCAAGCCATTTAACCATGGTTTTGTAGGTTATTACATGTTGCTGCATTTTACAATTACTTTCAGTTGAATTACCAGGAAAATAAGGCCAAAAAAGAAGAAGTTTGTCTCAAATGACATGAGAGACTGAAAATCTAATGCGGTCTTCAGATTTTTTTGATTTTCTTTTTTCAATTTAGACCTGATCGTGATTTGTTTGGCCGAAAAGTTGGATTTTGCAAGATTTTTTTGAGAAAATTGAAGAAGAAAAAAAAAGAAAAGAAAAAAATGGGAAAAAAAAAAAAATTGAAAATAAAACCCTTAAAAAAAAAGCTTACGCGGGCGGTTTCGGGAATGCGCGTGGGTCATTTGAGACAAACTTTTTTTTTGGCCTAAGGGATGTGATTTGCTTGAGAGGGGTGTCACAAACAAATATGGTGATAGACAACACCAAATTTATCATCTCCATCCACTTTCTGACACCCCATAATCCTTTGATCCCACCAATCTCATGACACCCGATGGCAAATGTTATAAGCTGAACATTTGGCATATTTAGTTAATGAAGAGAAGCTATATTCTGCAACACTGTGATTTCCCCCAATAGTCATCTTCCAACAGAATTACATCGGGAGTGCTCATTTTAAAAAGGGTGAAATTAATGCTCTGAAGAAGATGTCTGCGCTGGTAATCTACCAATGAATTCTTCTTCTTCTTATGTTAGCAACACCCACAAAAATGATGACAAATTTGTAAAAACAAAATATGACCCTCCCCAGTTTATTCACAACCCAACCGCCTTCTGTAGGAAATTACCGTTTTTTAAATAGTGCATATGATGAGTAAAGGTAAGTTTGTGGACTAATCCAATTGAACCATGTTTACAAATGAAGGTTTGAGATGGATTATGGTAACAAAACAAGGTTTCATCATTTCCACACACAAAAACCAACAACAAGATGAGAATTTGAAAATTCTGAATTCGTACTCGATCTGGAAAAATGCATTTTCTCCTGCAAAGTATAAAAAAATAAACAGAATATGACGTCAGAAATATGGTATATCATCAACAAATGCATGCATGTTGCTCGTACGAAGTGGCGAGCTTGAGCGCTCAGCTTATAAAGGGTGGTTTGATGACGTCATCAAGGCGGTTCGGCCAGTATCCAGGCGTTCGGGCTGGTGAGGACTTGTTGAAGAGGTGGTATGCACCCGGTGAGGATATGGTGAGAATTTTTAGCTAGAACTGTATGAGGACGGTGAGTCTGGTACCAGGCCAGGACCTGGTATATACCCGTTAGTAGTGATGGCCGATCCAACCCAAGACCGGTATGTCTGATCTCTGATCAGAAAATTTACAGATCGTATTTTGACTTTTTTCGCCAAGAAAGTTTGTTTTCATTCATCACTGTGCGTCGCCATTTTAATTCATCATAAGTGTACATCCACCAGTCTTCAAGATTATCGTACATTCCCTGGCACTGTACTATTAATAGAGCGATGTATGAGGGCGGCACAGTCTCAGTCTAGTAATTGCGCAATACCATGTGCGATAATTGGGTGGTACCAAAATTGTAATTTACCACAATAGCGTAACATAACATACCGGGAATAACGATTTACTTTCTAGAAACGTTGGCTATTTTTTATTTCCTTCCGAGGGGATAAATAATTGCTAGATTGATAGTGTGGATCGGTAACTTCCATTTTTCCCCGATCCCGATCCAAACGCCGATTCAATGCAGATCGGCACCGATTCTGATCTCCCGATCAGGATCGGCCATCACTACCCGGTATGGAACGGTATAGACCGGGTGACATATAAAAACAATGCAGCCGTTGACATTTTATGCTGATTGTTCGCCGTGTTGGACTCTGTTGTTTTTCTATTAGACGGAAAGGGGCCGCCCAGCTCACCCGGCTCTGTGTGACAGCACCATCCTAGGTAACAATCTGCTCATTAGTTAACACCTTTTGAGCAACCTATTGAGTTAATGACGGTGATCCTTTGATCATAATTCAGAACAAACATAACATGAGTTGGGAATCTAGAAACATTCAATTTTACGTCACACTGTGACAGCAAATACACAAACCAATTTGTTTTGCACATATTATGCTGGTAACAATACAAGTAATTATTTTCCATTATTATTGTCTATGTAAAAAATCTGCAGTTTTGTCCAATTATATACACACATATGATTGTATACATTGATCAACTCAACAGGGATACCTACCAATTATTTAATAACGAGATATGTGATTGCATGCAATCCAGGCAGAAATTGATCAGCAATTGTTATTAGATTCGTCTGGGCATGATGTTATTACCATAATTGGACGTTTTTATTAAATTTTCTTCAAACATACTCCCCACAAATAAATCTGAATGGCTGTTATACACCCTGTTGTATTGTGTATGCTTCTTTAACACTTTCCACGCTGTTATTGGTTTTAGAAAATACAGAACAGGTTTTTCAGAAACTTTCAAAGCTTATCTCGAACATTACTGAACCAATATTAGTCTTGGTTGTACTTATTTTAATGCATTTCCCATGGTAATTCCAAAATTTGGTAATAAAATTCAATAATTTGGACATTTTTGAAACATTTTGTGAACTTTTGGAATGTCGTCTGCAAACGACTGCCGCATGGAAAGTGTTAAGAGTATCCATGCTATTTGCTCTTCAGAGAACATTGGCTTTGTCATCAGACCAAGGGGAAAACCCCTGCTCTACGGGCATGAACAACCTATATTTTTTGATTTTGTGGATTTGTTAATGAAAATTTTGTATTGAATTTATTTGACATATTTTGAAAACTTTTGTTGACATTTTTGAAAATGTTTGACTTTTTTTAAATTGTTGACATTTAAAAAAAAAAGTTTAATTTTTATTGTTTTGAAAATCTTTGACATTTTTTGAAAATTCTGAAAACGTTCATACATTTTGAAGGGAAAAAAATCAAGAAAATCACTACAATTTTTTTTTATGAATGCCTGACTGAACGATCATACTGTAGAACTTAACATAAAAATCAAGTGGACATTTCACATGCATTGATTTCGGAGACGCACACTTCTTTTCATATGGAGCACTTACTGCCAAAGGATATAGATTCATTTTCTCAAAATTTGATTCCGTATATTCCCATTTGTGTTCTATTAAGAATAGATGGAAAAAGTGTGTAATTATCAATGTTGGAACTTTATTTGCAAGGAGTATACATACTTACATAGTGCATCCAGCTCGCAAGCTGATATATTGATTACTCACCGCACATTATAATGTTGCAAAATATTATGAGGAACAATACAACATGAATATTCTGGAGGACTTTTCATGACACCGCATGAAATGGGAAAATTGAAACCTCGCGATATAAATATTAAAACAATGTATTGTTATGCTAGCATTTAAAATTTGCAAAAAAGATTAAAAAACAACAATTTATGCTAGTGCACAATAATGCAGGTTCCTAAAATAGTAATAACCTTTAACCTATGCTCATTTGTGTGTTCCAATTGATTTTCAATTTTTTGTGTGTGTCAGTAAATTAATGGTTTAAGGTTCCTTCCAGATACTTAGATAGATACAATACCCCTATTGCATCAGGTTCGCAATGAAAATACAAAATGTGCAGCTGACGTAAATAGAGCTGAGCATTTTTACTTTTGTGTGAACTGCTATGTTGTGAGAACGGTGCACAAAGATGAAAGATGAATGTCGATGATAGATTGTCACATGTAGTTACAGTGATACATGAAGTACTTCTAGTATGCTTAGTTTAAAATAGGCTAAGACATCACATTGCAAATTGATTTGAACTAACACAGGCACATTCCAATGCAAGAAAGACACAATATGAATATATGTTTGCGCATGTGGTATGTATGGCGCTAATCGTTGAAAGAAATGGACATGGATTCTTTTGCATGCAGATATACATTTGAAAATCACCTGTTTGTCTTTTTGGGTACTGAACAAATAATAGTGATACTTAGTGAGGAAACGGGATATCTGCAACAGATGATGTGATGCAGCACATCAAAAGAGGGGACTTTGCAGCTGGTTTTTTTTCAAGATTTAGATGAAACGGACAGAAAAAAATAAAGACAATTATAAGAATTTAGGAGTCATTTTAACTCGTAACATCTGAATGCCTTGATCAATTTTGATCAATTTTGTGTCATTTTAAAGCTTAAAAGATGCCCTGATAGCTCTTATATTATACTCAAAAATTGACTTCAATTGACTTCCCCTTTTGATCTTTTTTCAATAATAACAGACTGTTTATTGCATATTGTATCACTCGATACTCACAGATACTTACTTAGGCTTCTGAAATGCAATACGGAATACTGTCTTAGATTGCTTTTTGTGAAATTAAAATGTGAAGTGTTCATTCTAACCGAAATCAGATGGAACTGGGTCATAGTGAAAACTGATAGATAGAGCTACGGTAAAGGAAAAAAGAAACCCTGTTGTATTGGCAAATGGTTGTATTGGCAAACGGACAGGTTGTTCAGGTGTTTTTTCTTCATTTTTTTCTTCTTTTCCCTTGAAAATGACTGTAAAAATCTCAACAAATCTGTAAACATGTTGCCGTTTTTTGAAGAAGAAAAGAAAGTTGGGTCGGTATTTATTTGAGCGTGAAATATTTTGTCACCTATTCCTAAAAAATGGGTTTCTTTTTTACCGTCGCCTAAGCACATTATATCTAGACACAAACGATAACTTGTGGTGGCCTGGGTCATTGGGAAAACTTAGAAATTAAACTAAAGCCAACAATGTAAAATTTAAAAACATGTTTGGTAGACTACTGTGAAACTGAGAAATAAAGGCTAAGCTTATCAATATCAATTAGAAAAAGATAAACGATTGAAAATGTAAAGAATTAAGGAATTTTTGTCTTATTAATATTAGATTATAATAACTAACTAATTACGGATTCTTCCAAAAATTCTTTCTGATTTTGCCCCCCCCCCCCCAAAAAAAAAAGAGAAAGAAAAGAAAAAGAAAAATATATCTTATTGCAATAGTCAGCATGCGATGTACATGTAGCAAAAAGTACTTCCTATAGTATTAGTACATATTGGCAAGGAAACCAGTAATATCTGTCGGCTTTTCTAGTTCTTTTCAATTCCTCTATGATACATCATACCCTCTCCCTTCTGATTGGAATATGCCTGTTTTATCCTCCTGATTATACGTTTAGATTGCCACTAGCTTCCGACTGTTGAGATATGAAATGCCACTCTGCTCCCCACCATCATATCAAAGCATGTTCTTAACTGTAATCCAAACAGATTAAAATAATAATGGATCCCGATCAGTACAAGCACGTCAGACATGCCGATGCAGTGCTCAAGAAATAACCTACCCGGGTAATAGATATTTTCGTAAAATAATTACAGCTGATCTTAAAATATCAATAGCAAATCTGTTAGTAAATTTCTCCTCTTCACTGCATCTCCAGAAAATTACAACCAATACTCAGATCAATTTACAATTATTTTTTTGCTGTGGTTCCAAGGTACAATTGTAATATTTCATAAGACTGGCTTATAATAACAAAGTTATGAGGTAGGTGGTAGAACTTATTGAATGACCCTCATAGTCACACTACTTTTTGTCCCATCACTATTTTTCTTAAATTTGATGATTTGACCATCATTATTTAAGAAGTGTACCCCAGTATCTCCATTTGAACATGGTATTTAATTTAATCATTGAAAATCATATACTGTTGATTTCCATTGCTTCAACAGGGAAATAATATAGTAGGGATCGGTCTAAAGACATAACAAGGAAAGGAAACTGTCTTCTATTCTAAGAAAACTTGCTGTTTAAGAATGAAGTTATCAAAATAAATTCATGTCTAACTATTTTATTTCCTAATTTTCCCTGATACATTAATTAGTACTCACTTGTTTTTTATCTTTTCTTTTTTACAGTCACAATTTTGTTACGGAAATTAAAACAGCAGTCCAGGGAGCAACTTGAATCAAAGCGCCCTCAACTGATACAAGCATTGGAAGATCTAGGCGATTTTTACCTTGAAATCAGATGGGACTTTCAAAGTTGGGGTGAGTATGACTATGATCCTCTTCAGATGATACAGTTACCAAAAACAGCACCCTCAACAGCTTCAAAAGTTGCATAACCCTACTACACCACACGGCAACTGGGCGGAAAAAATGTTTTTATAACCCGGCGTGCAGGTTTTTGGACTACAAAACAGACCCAGGCTAGTGAATGACAGCCTTGGTGTAGTGGCTAGGATCTGGGCCCTGGTGCTGGAGGTCCGTGGTTCAAATCCCGGGGGGTCGGGGTGAACTTTTTGGTGAATTTTGGGGGTCGGAAAACAAATCTGTTGCCGTGTGGTGTACTAGAGTTAGGGTTAATAATTAAAGATAGATGCATTTTGCTTGAAATCAGATGGGACATTCAAGGTTGATCAGTTCCAAATTTGCAAAGCCACCTTGCACCAGTGAATGAATACAGAAGGACGTGAGCGCACACGAAGGCATCTAGCGCACTGTGTATCATGCGTGATGCATGCGTATGGCCATAATCGTGGGCGTACGATTAGATCACTTTTGTGGTTGGAGAGATAAAAACTGAATATTTCTCGCCAATGCCTGCAGACAATTTCATACTTAATCTCTTATCTTACCTTGGAATTTGTTGATCTATGATAGCTAATAGTAATAGGTGCTTTTCCATGAACAATTTGCACATCAGTGTATGCTGGTGCACAAAGTTTCTCAATTTATTCCAAATTATTCTCTATTGTGATTTCAAGAATAAAGAGTGTATCTTCACTTTCAGAAATCCCTTTACATGAGCATGATTTGGGAGTGACAGTACCAAGAGTCCAAATGGGTGCAATTTAAATGATGACTATATGAATAATTCACATGAACACAGAATCTACACTCTACACCCGCTATACAGATGAAATCTATTTGGCTCCTGTAGAAAACTGTACGAACACCTGTAAAAAAATTCACTTCCAAGTGAAAAGAAATGTCCCCTCAAAGGGCAATATATTTGAGTCTGTGCTATCCCTCTTAAAGGGGTTTTATTCATTCAATTGCTATTCATGTCAGGGTGCTCTCATTTCATTGCAATATAATAAAAGTTTAGTTGTGAGATCCTCATGTCAAAACAAGCTGTTTCTTTTGATTAAATTTGTGAAAATCTAGTAAACATGTCGTTACAATATCTTTTCAGTACCCTTAGTATCGCGGATGTTACCATCTGACACATGCTATATATACAAGAAAGGCACCCGGATACGAGTGGACACGACTCTAGTAGACTTCAGCGAAATGAAATGGACGAGAGGCGACATCACTTTCTTATTTAATGGCAGTGCCAAACCCAACCAGTCTTTAGTTGTATTAGATAATGAACACAAGCTATATCAGAGAGTGAGATATGAAGTAAGTTATACTGCTATAACTATTAACCCCAACCTTCCTCCCCCACCTGAAAAATTAGTGTCAGCTTTCTATATTTTAATGCATATAGCTATGAAGATTACATAATTTTTGGGGGAAATATTTATTTCCACCGTAAAAATTCAATTTTAAACATTTAAAACAAAATACAAAGAGCTTTAAAGATCATCATTTTTTATGAAATGATTTCACTACAAATTCAATTTCTAAAGGATTTTTTCTTCAATTTAAACATTTTAAATCTTTTTTAGATCATCTAAGCTTCTACTTTAGAGATAAAAGATGGTACACATTCCAAAAAACATTCCCAGATACTAGTTACACTAATCAAAGGCAAACTGATTTCACATTATGCTGTAAGGCACTCTAGATACAATCTTACCATCCACTAAGCCTTGTCATACCAAGACAACTTTCAATCTCTGGAGAATTGATAGCTGCTAAAATGGAGTCCAATTCAGGTTGTTTCAGACACTTTATGCAAATATGTGATGTGATCAAGCAAAATGAGTCGCAACTGGCAAATATAAACAAAGGGTAGAAATTATTTTGTTTTCTATTGTTTTAAAAACCCTTAAATTACTAATATCTTTGGACTTAAGTTTTTGTTTAAAATGGGGTTATCTGCCAACTGTAACATTGCAAATACCCAATAACATCACATAGAAAACTGATTTTTGTTGTTGATATTTTCGACTTCAGACGCATTTTGCTTGATCGCATCACATTTTGGTGGGTTTTGTTTACTGTCAGCTGCCATAGGGAGTGTTATTGTACATACGAAACGACAATCGATTACAATTATCCAAAGAATTATAGCCAAGTCGGTGTGAAAAGTCTCGCTCTGACGACACATCACTTACTCGTACTGAAATCCCCCTTCTGAAAGAATTATGTCTGCGATGTAAAATAGCAAATTGATTCAGTCATTGATATGTATGGTATGTATAATCTGTATGCATGTGAGACTGTAAGTGTTGTGAAGTTAAAGTGTTAAGCAATATACAACAGTCAATGAAATGCTTACAAGCTGGTAATGTTTAATTCATTTGGATGACACATGTAGGAAGTAGCAAAGACTTGATTTCAGAGTAGTCCTACCTAAAGGCCCTGTCACATATTAGCGAATAGAGCTAACGTGTGCCCGACGTTTTGGACATTTGGGTGTACGTTGGTGTAATTTGTCACTCGTTCGTTGTATTCGCTGGTGGTTCGCTTGGGGTTCACAGTGGTGCGCTGGGGTCTAGGAATTTTGTTGAGCATGTTCAAAATGTTGAGAGGGTGACAACTTAGTGATCAATACGGTATAAGTTGAGTATTCGCTGTGTGAACGTTGAGCACGTTGGGTGTAGGCTTGACGAATAAGCAACGCAAAACCCAACAAGCATGCTCAAACAAATTCCTAAACACCAGCGCACCTCTGCGAACCCCTAACGATTACAATGTATGCCAAATATTTCATAAACAAAAATGAAAACTTACCTAACTTTCAAAACAAGTCGGCCATACGTTACCTCTACTTGCTACAGTGTGACAGGGTTTTAATCCAGTGATCACTATGATCACTTAAATCAGTGTTTTGGTTTACGACTCATAACTTTGTTAATATTCAGTCAATCTTCACCTGTAATATCTCATAGTAAAGACGAGAATATTATCGACAAATTTATAATTCAATATTGTTGATACTGGAGCTATTATAGTTTTGGAGTTAAGAACATATTTTCCTAGGGAGTTCCTTTTTTGTTGACCGTCTGTCACGAGAGAATGACAAACTTACACATATGTACACCCACATTTCCAAAACGTCGGGCACACGTTAGCTCTATTGGTTAATATGTGACAGGGCCTTAAGGACTGTTTTATTATAACTATCTGAACCTGTATGCCCAGAACTGCTCACAATCCAAAAACTGTATCAGTCAGTCTAATAAGAACTGCCACAACTAGGATGGCTTAGAATTCAGTATTTCTATATCATAATCTTGGTATTTCCCTATATGTTGATTTTTGAAATATGGTACTACTGGGAGGGCTAATTCAAAACCTACAGCATAAAAGTGAGTCAACAAGGCAGCGCTTGCTGTGGTTGGGTATACACTTGGAGGTAATGATATCATTGCATTTAGGAGACAGATTATGTATAATTTTTCTATGTGCCTAACCATGTTGCCTCTTTTTGTAAAAACATTTTACATAGTCTGTAGTAGGGCAACAAGCTTGTGACTTGGCTAGTATTACCCACCTCATGACAAATCTCATTAATGCCATATATATGAAGTAGCAAATAATATATATCAAACATTTAACCATGATTCAACAATATCAGTGAGTCACATGTGTCAACGAGGCATCACTTGCTTCAGGCAGGTTGATAAGGAGGTTATGATATCATTGTATTTTGCAGACGATTTTTGGGGAAAAAAGGGGGAAAGTAATCATATCTTTTAGAGTAACTGTAAATGAATGTTCAAATGGCTTCAGCTAGTAATCATGTACTTATTTGCATACAAATGCGCCTCTTTGCCTCTTTTGTGAAAGTCATATTGCGAGCAATGGCCAGACTGGCAACAAATTTGACTTAGGCCAAAAAAAAAAGAAGGTTTGTCTCAGATGACATGAGAGACTGAAAATCTAATGCGGTCTACGGATTTTTTTTTTTTTTTTTTTTTCAATTTAGACCTGATCGTCATTTGTTTGGTCAAAAAGTTGGATTTTGCAAGATTATTTTGAGAAAATTGAAAAAGAAAAAAAAATTGGAAAAAAAAAATCCACTAAAAAAAAAGCTTACGCGGGCGGTTTCGGGAATGCGCGCGGGTCATCTGAGACAAACCTTTTTTTTTTTGTTGGCCTTATCTCACTACAGATCTTGGGTTTACCTATCTCACTACAGATCTTGGGTTTACCTATCTCACTACAGATCTCAGTTTTACATGCATAATGTTGTGAATATTCAAACATTCCACTCAATGAGTGAGTCAACGTGCGTCAATGATGCACAACTTGCTTTAGGCATTGAGGCTGTGAGATCATTGGATTTGGCAGACGACATTTAAAAAAAATGGAAATGTGTTTTTTCTTTCTTTTTTAATTTCTAAAGATGTAAAATAATCTTGAAATAATATCCCATAGTAAATTGGTTTATTTGTGAGTGAAGTTTTACGTTAAACGGCTTTTATTATTATTACAAAACTCTTGTGTTTTTAAATGTGCTTGAATTTGCAAATAAGCAGAATCTGACTTGTAGGACGCATTCAATTTTGTACCGAATTCATTCATTCATAAATTTTATTGGCGCAATCCAACTTCATTAAGCATAACAAATTCATGGTATGATTCCAAAATATAGAGGAAGAATTGTTCCATCCTTGTGTGATTGAAAAGTGTGGTCTGAGTAGACAGGAATGACATAATAATTTTCAGAGACATGTCAACCTATTGTTATTGTGACCTGTGAAATTACTTTGAAATGGAAATATTGCATGAAATTGTTTTAAGTAATTGAATGACTAAATATCTGGTTACGACATCTACATGTACGTCATGCATTACGAAAAATGTCCTGGTTTTTTATATCAGCCAAAAAGACTAATAATCAGCCAAAAAGGCTGACATTTATCACTTGGATTATATAATTTGATCTCAAAATACAAAAGGGTTTTAAATATTCATGACTTGTATTTCATATTTTTAAATACTGGATATGTGTGGATATGTACGATAACAATAAGAGCTCTTTATGTATGTATAGAGAAGAGCTGCACCACCACTGCAATGTTATAGAGAGAATTAAACCAGACACTGATTGAATTCCCTGTCTTGCGATGGTTTAGAAAAGATATGCAGCTCAATTTACACAGAGTACTTGCAATTGTCAGACAAAAATATACTAATAGCCTGCTATAGTATGGAGACCTTAGGGATATTGCAATTTGTGCAGACTACGAGTGAAATAAATGGTGGTGAATACTGTCTCAAAAAGGATGTATAAAAGCATTGATATCATCTTACAACTCATTGATAGCTACAAAAAGAAGGCAAAATGTGCAAATTGAGATGAAACTTAAAGGGGCATTGAGAAATACGTATGGGAGTGCACCCTAATTTTTTCTGGAAATCAGTTGTTTGCACTTATACGTAATACTTAGGCATATTTTGTATACTACCAACTGAAATCGTTTACCTTAATTCGACTTCTATCATGTAAAATTTCACGATTTGGTAATTTCGATGTAAAAATTATCAGCATTACTCACCACATAACTTGCATCAACAAAATGTCAATTATTCAACTATTTTCCCATAAATCATTACACTTCAGAGTTCCTACGTACCTTATATATTGAAACAATTCCTTTTTTCCAAACTTCTTTTTCTCGGCAATCTCTCAATGCAAACACAAAATATTTAGATCATGATGTATAAATGTAAGATTAATTTGATTACTTTAAGTTATACAGATCAAGTGCAAAACTATATCTAGAGCAGTTCTCGACAGGTTTTCGAGGCAAATAAGAGTTGCAACCTTTTTTACTTGACTTGAACATTTCGTTCAATGACTTGTCCTGAAATTCCTACTTAAGTTGGATAATGATTCGTTCCCATTGAAAAACACACTATCTAATCTTGTCACGTTGAGGATTAGTTTCTGAATGCAACACGCACCCATGGTGATATAAGATAAGCTCAAGATGGAATAAAGCTTAACAACAAAAATACAAGATTTGTATCAAAACTACTTTATGTGCATTGTATTCAGAAGTTAAACAGATTATCTATTAACATGCATTTACGTTACGATGGTATTAATAGAACATTAATCGGATACAGGCTTGGGACCTAAAGTACACTATTTCACATAAATCCTCAAATCACAAGCTATGCCAATTCACAAATAAGGTCATCCATCTTACTACAATACATCCTTTCTTCGTATACAGTACATAGCATCCCATAGGGACTAAGTGTACTTTAGATTCCATGTAAGCATCAACTACATGTTAGAATTAAGTCTCCAATGACAACCCTATGATGCAATTCATTGCGTCAAAGACTTGTATAGGCTTTAGGTGCACTATTTTCATCAACATGTAAGTTGTTAAAACACCTATGATGTAGGTTTTCAAAGGCCAAGGTACATCAATTGCATTACCTGCAAAGCTATTTTATAAAGACCCTAGATTAACGATATTATACGTTTTCCTCTACTTTATAATGTCAACTCCCCAAAAATATTGTATAATTGGTGGTTTTTTCATATTAATTTTCATGTTCTGCTGCCAGATGTAAACAATTGAGCGTTCCGTTAACGTTAGCCCACAAATCTGGATTGTTTTCCTTATTTTATCACACTGGCTTGAACAGCCGGAGGGGGATATTGTCATCATGCCATGTGTGTCTGTGTCTGTCTATCTGTGTATGCTCCCTTTTGGTTAGGTTCGGCCTGTTCAGTGCTCTCATATATGAAATGTCAGGTTTCAATCTCAACCATACTTGGTAACAATAATCTTTAGGTAAAGGGGACTTCAGATGCTCATGGGGTGTAGACAGGTTGCCCTCTATTGACCCTACATAACCTTTGACCCATTTTTTAAAAGTGGCATATGCGCACATCATTCTTTTTTGTATAAATGTGTTGTTATGTGACAATGGATGTAGCGCAAAAAAGGTTCACCTTGACCAGAGGTTGCTTCAATGTTATTCCAGCATGCAATGGGATAATTGAGCCAATTCAACCCTTGTTTTGCATTGAAACATACAGAAAAGAAGTGGCTCATTAAAGGAACTAATCAGTGAGACTTTTCAAATTTGTATCAATACATGAATTTGGATTCTGTTTCTCAATACAATGATACCAACAAATGTGAAAAGTCTCGCTGATTAGTTCCTCTAATGAAGCATTTCTTTCTGTACATTTCAATGTAAAACACGGATTGAATGAGCCCCATTATCCCATTGCACAGTCTGTTTCTACTGCATGCTGGGATTACATTGAAACAACCTCTGCACCTTGACAGTATAAATTCATGGATGTCATTTTTATTTGAGACTAGTATACCAACTATAGTCTCAGATTTTTATATTCTGTTTGTTGTGATTTACTCATTACAGCAGGACACAGATAAAGAGATAGCGGAAGAAGTGGACATCTTAATGTGCAGCGATATCATCACAGCTACTATGTCTACCAAACCTATCAATTTCCAGAGGGCGCAAAGTGGCTGGCTATTCCGCGAGAATAAACGGGAAATGGTCGGCAATTTCTACGCGGATTTCTACTTAGTCAATGGCATCGTATTGGAATCAAGGAAAAGGTAGATTAAAACATATTGTTTTAAAATGTTGTCTTCCTCTCTTACAATCAAGGTTTATGCTAGTACCTTAACTTTTTAGGATATAATTTGTGCCTTTAAGCGAGTACTATTGTCTTAAAATATAGTAAAATATCTGTGAATTGAGTAAAAATTATCTGTGAATTGAGTAAAAAATATCTATTAATTGAATAAAAATTGGATTAAAAAGCAAAGGGGAAATAACTTTAGATTGTAAGTGATACATTTGTTCAGCTATTCCTACACCCATGGTAACATTCTTGATTCTCTGGCTCAGTTGAAACTAAACTGTAGTATCATATTTTAGTCGGTGTACTATAGTTGATTCAGTTCCAAATTGGCAAGAAATAGTCAATTTTTCTCTTTCCGCACACAAAAGCAATCTCAAGTGTTTGCGCATGATTTTGACAAACATTGGCGAAGGCATCATTCATGCAAAATGCGTCTGTTGAAAGCCTGTTGTTGATATGCACGCCCATGTTTTTATTTATTCATTCACTGCTGAAAGGAGGTTCTCCAATTTGGAATTGACTAGACTATAGGGTATTTCTATCTGATGTGTAAAAATGCATTGTAACCTTGTTTGAAAAGTGAAGTTTTCCAAGATCCCCAAACTGGCCCAATCATGATAATATACCACACGTTCCGTTTATCCAGATGCCACATGTGCCCTTATATCCAGATTATCAAGTAAGGGCAGTGCGATGAGGAGGAGGTGGCTTTAGTGTATGATGGGTAATACCGCACGTTCCGTTTATCCAGTAACCCCACCCCATGTGGCATTAGTAAGGCCGCCTTACTATATCCATATTATCAAGTAAGGGAAGTGCGGGGGAAAAGGACTTAGACCATATAATAGGGTATGATGGGACAATCCCGTAATTTACGTGCTATAAGCCGCACGGCGTATAAGCTGCAGCACCTCAAATTAAGATTCAGACCTCATCATAGTATACAGTAAGCCGCACCACTGTATAAGTCGCACCCAGAAAATGAAAGGGTGATCCACCAGCCCATAGCTTCATGACCAGCCATAAGGCATTTACAAAATAGGGTTTACACATAGCCAAATGGTGAAAAAAGACTACTATAGTTTGATCAGTTCCAAATTGGCGAAGCCTCCTTACAGCAGCAAATAAATACAGAATGATGCGGGCATGCATGAAGCAACAAGCGCACTGTGCGTCATTATGTGGGATGTGTTTGAGCGACCAAAACCATGTGTGTGTGTGGCCATAATCGCGTTCGTATGCTTGGATTACTTTTGCGAACTTTTTTTTTTCGCCAATTTGGAACTGATTAAACTATACAAACATTATCCTTCATAGTTCTAAAGAGTAAATACAGCTCACAGTTTTACATTTGATTATTTCATTGCCAGGAGGGAGCATTTAACAGAGGAGGATGTTCAGAAGAACAAGGCAGCATTAGAATGTCTCAGTAAAGGAGATCTCATTGAGGGCAATACCATACAACCACAACAATTGATACAGGTAAGTCAGGGATAGATATTATGAGGGCCACTCAGTAAAGGAGATCTCATTGAGGGCAATACCATACAACCACAACAATTGATACAGGTAAGTCATGGATAGATATTATGAGGGCCACTCAGTAAAGGAGATCTCATTGAGGGCAATACCATACAACCACAACAATTGATACAGGTAAGTCATGGATAGATATTATGAGGGCCACTCAGTAAAGGAGATCTCATTGAGGGCAATACCATACAACCACAACAATTGATACAGGTAAGTCATGGATAGATATTATGAGGGCCACTCAGTAAAGGAGATCTCATTGAGGGCAATACCATACAACCACAACAATTGATACAGGGAAGTCATGGATAGATATTATGAGGGCCACTCAGTAAAGGAGATCTCATTGAGGGCAATACCATACAACCACAACAATTGATACAGGTAAGTCATGGATAGATATTATGAGGGCCACTCAGTAAAGGAGATCTCATTGAGGGCAATACCATACAACCACAACAATTGATATAGGTAAGTCAGGGATAGATATTATGAGGGCTACTCGGTAAAGGAGATCTCATTGAGGGCAATACCATACAACCACAACAATTGATACAGGTAAGTCAGGGATAGATATTATGAGGGCCACTCAGTAAAGGAGATCTCATTGAGGGCAATACCATACAACCACAACAATTGATACAGGTAAGTCAGGGATAGATATTAAGAGGGCCACTCAGTAAAGGAGATCTCATTGAGGGCAATACCATACAACCACAACAATTGATACAGGTAAGTCAGGGATAGATATTATGAGGGCCATTCAGTAAAGGAGATCTCATTGAGGGAATACCATTCAACCACAACAATTGATACAGGTAAGTCAGGGATAGATATTATGAGGGCCACTTAGTAAAGGAGATCTCATTGAGGGCAATACCATACAACCACAACAATTGATAGAGGTAAGTCAGGGATAGATATTATGAGGGCCACTCAGTAAAGGAGATCTCATTGAGGGCAATACCATACAACCACAACAATTGATACAGGTCAGTAAAGGAGATCTCATTGAGGGCAATACCATACAACCACAACAATTGATACAGGTAAGTCAGGGATAGATATTATGAGGGCCACTTAGTAAAGGAGATCTCATTGAGGGCAATACCATACAACCACAACAATTGATACAGGTAAGTCAGGGATAGATATTATGAGGGCCACTTAGTAAAGGAGATCTCATTGAGGGCAATACCATACAACCACAACAATTGATACAGGTAAGTCAGGGATAGATATTAAGAGGGCCACTCAGTAAAGGAGATCTCATTGAGGGCAATACCATACAACCACAACAATTGATACAGGTAAGTCAGGGATAGATATTATGAGGGCCACTTAGTAAAGGAGATCTCATTGAGGGCAATACCATACAACCACAACAATTGATACAGGTAAGTCAGGGATAGATATTATGAGGGCCACTCAGTAAAGGAGATCTCATTGAGGGCAATACCATACAACCACAACAATTGATACAGGTAAGTCAGGGATAGATATTATGAGGGCCACTTAGTAAAGGAGATCTCATTGAGGGCAATACCATACAACCACAACAATTGATACAAGTAAGTCAGGGATAGATATTATGAGGGCTACTCAGTAAAGGAGATCTCATTGAGGGCAATACCATACAACCACAACAATTGATACAGGGAAGTCATGGATAGATATTATGAGGGCCACTCAGTAAAGGAGATCTCATTGAGGGCAATACCATACAACCACAACAATTGATACAGGTAAGTCATGGATAGATATTATGAGGGCCACTCAGTAAAGGAGATCTCATTGAGGGCAATACCATACAACCACAACAATTGATATAGGTAAGTCAGGGATAGATATTATGAGGGCTACTCAGTAAAGGAGATCTCATTGAGGGCAATACCATACAACCACAACAATTGATACAGGTAAGTCAGGGATAGATATTATGAGGGCCACTCAGTAAAGGAGATCTCATTGAGGGAATACCATTCAACCACAACAATTGATACAGGTAAGTCAGGGATAGATATTATGAGGGCCACTTAGTAAAGGAGATCTCATTGAGGGCAATACCATACAACCACAACAATTGATAGAGGTAAGTCAGGGATAGATATTATGAGGGCCACTCAGTAAAGGAGATCTCATTGAGGGCAATACCATACAACCACAACAATTGATACAGGTAAGTCAGAGATAGATATTATGAGGGCCACTCAGTAAAGGAGATCTCATTGAGGGCAATACCATACAACCACAACAATTGATACAGGTAAGTCAGGGATAGATATTATGAGGGCCACTTAGTAAAGGAGATCTCATTGAGGGCAATACCATACAACCACAACAATTGATACAGGTAAGTCAGGGATAGATATTATGAGGGCCACTTAGTAAAGGAGATCTCATTGAGGGCAATACCATACAACCACAACAATTGATACAGGTAAGTCAGGGATAGATATTAAGAGGGCCACTCAGTAAAGGAGATCTCATTGAGGGCAATACCATACAACCACAACAATTGATACAGGTAAGTCAGGGATAGATATTATGAGGGCCACTTAGTAAAGGAGATCTCATTGAGGGCAATACCATACAACCACAACAATTGATACAGGTAAGTCAGGGATAGATATTATGAGGGCCACTCAGTAAAGGAGATCTCATTGAGGGCAATACCATACAACCACAACAATTGATACAGGTAAGTCAGGGATAGATATTATGAGGGCCACTTAGTAAAGGAGATCTCATTGAGGGCAATACCATACAACCACAACAATTGATACAAGTAAGTCAGGGATAGATATTATGAGGGCTACTCAGTAAAGGAGATCTCATTGAGGGCAATACCATACAACCACAACAATTGATACAGGGAAGTCATGGATAGATATTATGAGGGCCACTCAGTAAAGGAGATCTCATTGAGGGCAATACCATACAACCACAACAATTGATACAGGTAAGTCATGGATAGATATTATGAGGGCCACTCAGTAAAGGAGATCTCATTGAGGGCAATACCATACAACCACAACAATTGATATAGGTAAGTCAGGGATAGATATTATGAGGGCTACTCAGTAAAGGAGATCTCATTGAGGGCAATACCATACAACCACAACAATTGATACAGGTAAGTCAGGGATAGATATTATGAGGGCCACTCAGTAAAGGAGATCTCATTGAGGGCAATACCATACAACCACAACAATTGATACAGGTAAGTCAGGGATAGATATTAAGAGGGCCACTCAGTAAAGGAGATCTCATTGAGGGCAATACCATACAACCACAACAATTGATACAGGTAAGTCAGGGATAGATATTATGAGGGCCATTCAGTAAAGGAGATCTCATTGAGGGAATACCATTCAACCACAACAATTGATACAGGTAAGTCAGGGATAGATATTATGAGGGCCACTTAGTAAAGGAGATCTCATTGAGGGCAATACCATACAACCACAACAATTGATAGAGGTAAGTCAGGGATAGATATTATGAGGGCCACTCAGTAAAGGAGATCTCATTGAGGGCAATACCATACAACCACAACAATTGATACAGGTAAGTCAGAGATAGATATTATGAGGGCCACTCAGTAAAGGAGATCTCATTGAGGGCAATACCATACAACCACAACAATTGATACAGGTAAGTCAGGGATAGATATTATGAGGGCCACTTAGTAAAGGAGATCTCATTGAGGGCAATACCATACAACCACAACAATTGATACAGGTAAGTCAGGGATAGATATTATGAGGGCCACTTAGTAAAGGAGATCTCATTGAGGGCAATACCATACAACCACAACAATTGATACAGGTAAGTCAGGGATAGATATTAAGAGGGCCACTCAGTAAAGGAGATCTCATTGAGGGCAATACCATACAACCACAACAATTGATACAGGTAAGTCAGGGATAGATATTATGAGGGCCACTTAGTAAAGGAGATCTCATTGAGGGCAATACCATACAACCACAACAATTGATACAGGTAAGTCAGGGATAGATATTATGAGGGCCACTCAGTAAAGGAGATCTCATTGAGGGCAATACCATACAACCACAACAATTGATACAGGTAAGTCAGGGATAGATATTATGAGGGCCACTTAGTAAAGGAGATCTCATTGAGGGCAATACCATACAACCACAACAATTGATACAAGTAAGTCAGGGATAGATATTATGAGGGCTACTCAGTAAAGGAGATCTCATTGAGGGCAATACCATACAACCACAACAATTGATACAGGGAAGTCATGGATAGATATTATGAGGGCCACTCAGTAAAGGAGATCTCATTGAGGGCAATACCATACAACCACAACAATTGATACAGGTAAGTCATGGATAGATATTATGAGGGCCACTCAGTAAAGGAGATCTCATTGAGGGCAATACCATACAACCACAACAATTGATATAGGTAAGTCAGGGATAGATATTATGAGGGCTACTCAGTAAAGGAGATCTCATTGAGGGCAATACCATACAACCACAACAATTGATACAGGTAAGTCAGGGATAGATATTATGAGGGCCACTCAGTAAAGGAGATCTCATTGAGGGCAATACCATACAACCACAACAATTGATACAGGTAAGTCAGGGATAGATATTAAGAGGGCCACTCAGTAAAGGAGATCTCATTGAGGGCAATACCATACAACCACAACAATTGATACAGGTAAGTCAGGGATAGATATTATGAGGGCCATTCAGTAAAGGAGATCTCATTGAGGGAATACCATTCAACCACAACAATTGATACAGGTAAGTCAGGGATAGATATTATGAGGGCCACTTAGTAAAGGAGATCTCATTGAGGGCAATACCATACAACCACAACAATTGATAGAGGTAAGCCAGGGATAGATATTATGAGGGCCACTCAGTAAAGGAGATCTCATTGAGGGCAATACCATACAACCACAACAATTGATACAGGTAAGTCAGAGATAGATATTATGAGGGCCACTCAGTAAAGGAGATCTCATTGAGGGCAATACCATACAACCACAACAATTGATACAGGTAAGTCAGGGATAGATATTATGAGGGCCACTTAGTAAAGGAGATCTCATTGAGGGCAATACCATACAACCACAACAATTGATACAGGTAAGTCAGGGATAGATATTAAGAGGGCCACTCAGTAAAGGAGATCTCATTGAGGGCAATACCATACAACCACAACAATTGATACAGGTAAGTCAGGGATAGATATTATGAGGGCCACTTAGTAAAGGAGATCTCATTGGGGGCAATACCATACAACCACAACAATTGATACAGGTAAGTCAGGGATAGATATTATGAGGGCCACTCAGTAAAGGAGATCTCATTGAGGGAATACCATTCAACCACAACAATTGATACAGGTAAGTCAGGGATAGATATTATGAGGGCCACTTAGTAAAGGAGATCTCATTGAGGGCAATACCATACAACCACAACAATTGATACAGGTAAGTCAGGGATAGATATTATGAGGGCCACTCAGTAAAGGAGATCTCATTGAGGGCAATACCATACAACCACAACAATTGATACAGGTAAGTCAGGGATAGATATTATGAGGGCCACTTAGTAAAGGAGATCTCAGTGAGGGCAATACCATACAACCACAACAATTGATACAAGTAAGTCAGGGATAGATATTATGAGGGCCACTCAGTAAAGGAGATCTCATTGAGGGCAATACCATACAACCACAACAATTGATACAGGTAAGTCAGAGATAGATATTATGAGGGCCACTCAGTAAAGGAGATCTCATTGAGGGCAATACCATACAACCACAACAATTGATACAGGTAAGTCAGGGATAGATATTATGAGGGCCACTTAGTAAAGGAGATCTCATTGAGGGCAATACCATACAACCACAACAATTGATACAGGTAAGTCAGGGATAGATATTATGAGGGCCACTTAGTAAAGGAGATCTCATTGAGGGCAATACCATACAACCACAACAATTGATACAGGTAAGTCAGGGATAGATATTAAGAGGGCCACTCAGTAAAGGAGATCTCATTGAGGGCAATACCATACAACCACAACAATTGATACAGGTAAGTCAGGGATAGATATTATGAGGGCCACTTAGTAAAGGAGATCTCATTGAGGGCAATACCATACAACCACAACAATTGATACAGGTAAGTCAGGGATAGATATTATGAGGGCCACTCAGTAAAGGAGATCTCATTGAGGGCAATACCATACAACCACAACAATTGATACAGGTAAGTCAGGGATAGATATTATGAGGGCCACTTAGTAAAGGAGATCTCATTGAGGGCAATACCATACAACCACAACAATTGATACAAGTAAGTCAGGGATAGATATTATGAGGGCTACTCAGTAAAGGAGATCTCATTGAGGGCAATACCATACAACCACAACAATTGATACAGGGAAGTCATGGATAGATATTATGAGGGCCACTCAGTAAAGGAGATCTCATTGAGGGCAATACCATACAACCACAACAATTGATACAGGTAAGTCATGGATAGATATTATGAGGGCCACTCAGTAAAGGAGATCTCATTGAGGGCAATACCATACAACCACAACAATTGATATAGGTAAGTCAGGGATAGATATTATGAGGGCTACTCAGTAAAGGAGATCTCATTGAGGGCAATACCATACAACCACAACAATTGATACAGGTAAGTCAGGGATAGATATTATGAGGGCCACTCAGTAAAGGAGATCTCATTGAGGGCAATACCATACAACCACAACAATTGATACAGGTAAGTCAGGGATAGATATTAAGAGGGCCACTCAGTAAAGGAGATCTCATTGAGGGCAATACCATACAACCACAACAATTGATACAGGTAAGTCAGGGATAGATATTATGAGGGCCATTCAGTAAAGGAGATCTCATTGAGGGAATACCATTCAACCACAACAATTGATACAGGTAAGTCAGGGATAGATATTATGAGGGCCACTTAGTAAAGGAGATCTCATTGAGGGCAATACCATACAACCACAACAATTGATAGAGGTAAGTCAGGGATAGATATTATGAGGGCCACTCAGTAAAGGAGATCTCATTGAGGGCAATACCATACAACCACAACAATTGATACAGGTAAGTCAGAGATAGATATTATGAGGGCCACTCAGTAAAGGAGATCTCATTGAGGGCAATACCATACAACCACAACAATTGATACAGGTAAGTCAGGGATAGATATTATGAGGGCCACTTAGTAAAGGAGATCTCATTGAGGGCAATACCATACAACCACAACAATTGATACAGGTAAGTCAGGGATAGATATTATGAGGGCCACTTAGTAAAGGAGATCTCATTGAGGGCAATACCATACAACCACAACAATTGATACAGGTAAGTCAGGGATAGATATTAAGAGGGCCACTCAGTAAAGGAGATCTCATTGAGGGCAATACCATACAACCACAACAATTGATACAGGTAAGTCAGGGATAGATATTATGAGGGCCACTTAGTAAAGGAGATCTCATTGAGGGCAATACCATACAACCACAACAATTGATACAGGTAAGTCAGGGATAGATATTATGAGGGCCACTCAGTAAAGGAGATCTCATTGAGGGCAATACCATACAACCACAACAATTGATACAGGTAAGTCAGGGATAGATATTATGAGGGCCACTTAGTAAAGGAGATCTCATTGAGGGCAATACCATACAACCACAACAATTGATACAAGTAAGTCAGGGATAGATATTATGAGGGCTACTCAGTAAAGGAGATCTCATTGAGGGCAATACCATACAACCACAACAATTGATACAGGGAAGTCATGGATAGATATTATGAGGGCCACTCAGTAAAGGAGATCTCATTGAGGGCAATACCATACAACCACAACAATTGATACAGGTAAGTCATGGATAGATATTATGAGGGCCACTCAGTAAAGGAGATCTCATTGAGGGCAATACCATACAACCACAACAATTGATATAGGTAAGTCAGGGATAGATATTATGAGGGCTACTCAGTAAAGGAGATCTCATTGAGGGCAATACCATACAACCACAACAATTGATACAGGTAAGTCAGGGATAGATATTATGAGGGCCACTCAGTAAAGGAGATCTCATTGAGGGCAATACCATACAACCACAACAATTGATACAGGTAAGTCAGGGATAGATATTAAGAGGGCCACTCAGTAAAGGAGATCTCATTGAGGGCAATACCATACAACCACAACAATTGATACAGGTAAGTCAGGGATAGATATTATGAGGGCCATTCAGTAAAGGAGATCTCATTGAGGGAATACCATTCAACCACAACAATTGATACAGGTAAGTCAGGGATAGATATTATGAGGGCCACTTAGTAAAGGAGATCTCATTGAGGGCAATACCATACAACCACAACAATTGATAGAGGTAAGCCAGGGATAGATATTATGAGGGCCACTCAGTAAAGGAGATCTCATTGAGGGCAATACCATACAACCACAACAATTGATACAGGTAAGTCAGAGATAGATATTATGAGGGCCACTCAGTAAAGGAGATCTCATTGAGGGCAATACCATACAACCACAACAATTGATACAGGTAAGTCAGGGATAGATATTATGAGGGCCACTTAGTAAAGGAGATCTCATTGAGGGCAATACCATACAACCACAACAATTGATACAGGTAAGTCAGGGATAGATATTAAGAGGGCCACTCAGTAAAGGAGATCTCATTGAGGGCAATACCATACAACCACAACAATTGATACAGGTAAGTCAGGGATAGATATTATGAGGGCCACTTAGTAAAGGAGATCTCATTGGGGGCAATACCATACAACCACAACAATTGATACAGGTAAGTCAGGGATAGATATTATGAGGGCCACTCAGTAAAGGAGATCTCATTGAGGGAATACCATTCAACCACAACAATTGATACAGGTAAGTCAGGGATAGATATTATGAGGGCCACTTAGTAAAGGAGATCTCATTGAGGGCAATACCATACAACCACAACAATTGATACAGGTAAGTCAGGGATAGATATTATGAGGGCCACTCAGTAAAGGAGATCTCATTGAGGGCAATACCATACAACCACAACAATTGATACAGGTAAGTCAGGGATAGATATTATGAGGGCCACTTAGTAAAGGAGATCTCAGTGAGGGCAATACCATACAACCACAACAATTGATACAAGTAAGTCAGGGATAGATATTATGAGGGCCACTCAGTAAAGGAGATCTAATTGAGGGCAATACCATACAACCACAACAATTGATACAGGTAAGTCAGGGATAGATATTATGAGGGCCACTCAGTAAAGGAGATCTAATTGAGGGCAATACCATACAACCACAACAATTGATACAGGTAAGTCAGGGATAGATATTATGAGGGCCACTTAGTAAAGGAGATCTCATTGAGGGCAATACCATACAACCACAGCAATTGATACAGGTAAGTCAGGGATAGATATTATGAGGGCCACTCAGTAAAGGAGATCTCATTGAGGGCAATACCATACAACCACAACAATTGATACTGGTAAGTCAGGGATAGATATTATGAGGGCCACTCAGTAAAGGAGATCTCATTGAGGGCAATACCATATAACCACAACAATTGATACTGGTAAGTCAGGGATAGATATTATGAGGGCCACTCAGTAAAGGAGATCTCATTGAGGGCAATACCATACAACCACAACAATTGATACAGGTAAGTCAGGGATAGATATTATGAGGGCCACTCAGTAAAGGAGATCTCATTGAGGGCAATACCATACAACCACAACAATTGATACTGGTAAGTCAGGGATAGATATTATGAGGGCCACTCAGTAAAGGAGATCTCATTGAGGGCAATACCATACAACCACAACAATTGATACAGGTAAGTCAGGGATAGATATTATGAGGGCCACTCAGTAAAGGAGATCTCATTGAGGGCAATACCATACAACCACAACAATTGATACAGGTAAGTCAGGGATAGATATTAAGAGGGCCACTCAGTAAAGGAGATCTCATTGAGGGCAATACCATACAACCACAACAATTGATACAGGTAAGTCAGGGATAGATATTATGAGGGCCACTCAGTAAAGGAGATCTCATTGAGGGCAATACCATACAACCACAACAATTGATACAAGTAAGTCAGGGATAGATATTATGAGGGCCACTCAGTAAAGGAGATCTCATTGAGGGCAATACCATACAACCACAACAATTGATACAGGTAAGTCAGGGATAGATATTATGAGGGCCACTTAGTAAAGGAGATCTCATTGAGGGCAATACCATACAACCACAACAATTGATACAGGTAAGTCAGGGATACATATTATGAGGGCCACTTAGTAAAGGAGATCTCATTGAGGGCAATACCATACAACCACAACAATTGAGGGTTTAGGGGGGAGAGATAGGCTCTCCATTTTCCGAATAACTTCAACCAAAATGGTTGCCCGAAAATAAAATCTCTTTGAAAAACTGACAAGCAAAAAAGAAATCACTAATAAAGCCATGTAAAGCTCTGTTATTGGAGCTTTTTATAAGTGCCACTATGGGCTATTTTTATTTAAAATAAGCAAGTGGTCTTGGACCGGTTTAACTGACACTAAATTGGATTAAAATTAAATAAATTGCATTAAAATTGCAATTTCCCAAATAAGGTGCACCCCAATTACTGTCAAGGTGGGGCACCCCCGATTGGACACGCTACTGATAGAATGAACTATATAGAATGAAGAGCTCAAGTAGACAAATCCAGAAAATTACTTATTTATCTTGACCTTTAACAATATCGCCCCTTCTGTTAGTGTTGTACAGAATTACTTGTTTCAGTTCATATATGACCTACATTTTCACAGATCACACATTTATTGAATAAAACCCCTATTTTTTATTTTAATGTTACAAATATATTTCAGATTATCCTTGTATTTGTGTTGCGATATATTACAAAACTGCAGTTTCCATAAATAGATTCATCAGTTTACCAAAATAGAATGAATTGTATTGAATGACGAGCTGAAGTAGGCAAATCCAGAATATTACTTATTTAATCTTGACATTTCATAATACCACCCCTCTGCTAGTATTCAGACTACATCTGTTTTTATGACATATATTTGTCTCAAAATATAAAAATCACAGATTTATTCAAATTAAAACCCTGTTTTTGCTAAAAGATTTCAACCTAGCAAATATATTACCGATTGTCCTTGTACTATATGTTGGTAAATTATAACAGTTTGATGCTTTTGATTGTTTTTCTTTTCAGCCATTGCAATCTCGCACATCACTACCACTACCTCCCAGAAATAACCCTACATGGAAGGACTATATTACTGCAAACCCAAACAGGTACGGTAATGTAGAGATATTTACAGAGAAAAAAACCACCCAAACTATTAAAGATTTTTGAAGAAGGCAAAGTATGTGAAGATGTTTATAACATCCCATATTGAATTAGTAATATTTCCTTCCTAAAAGGAGCTCTCTCAGACTGGTCTTATGACCATCCTATACCACAGATGCTATTTATCTCTCCATATGGCCAAAACAACAACATAAGTTTGATTGTCCATAGATCACTTTTAAAAGTTGGGTAGGTTTTTTTCTCGCTTGCCCTTTTTTCAGGTACCAAAAGTAAAATGAGATGTACTTGTTGTGGTAACCAAAACAGGGAACAAAATCTTTAATATTTTGTTCATAATTTTTATTTTCTCAACACTTAAAAAAAAATGAAAAGAAAAAGAAGAAAAAATTCGACTAATATTTGTAAATAAATGATTTAAAAAATTAAAAATTAAAAAAAAATTAAAATCTGGGTCGGAATGATTAAGAGGGTCGGGCGGACGAGGACAATCAAAAAACTTTTTTTTTAGGCCTAAAGGATGACTTTAACCAAGCTTCATGTACGTCCTCTTGCCACATTTTTGTTGCAAGGGACTATACATGCAATTAGAGGAATATTATGTGATCTTTTTCAAATTTGTACACATATTTTTTTCTTCTCTTATTATGAAGTTTGATGATCTTGAACTCATGAATCTATTTTGACTGTATTTTCCGTTAAAAAACCCCATCACAGCACATTACTAAATCATAATGGAAATCTGCTTCCAATTTAAGGAACATATTTGTTTGAGTTTCATCATAAAGCATTCCATAGGGGTGTGTGTGTTCACTTGTGTGCAGTTGCGGTTGTAACTGGAAACACTGTAAATGGCATTAAAACGGTGTCAAACCATGGAATTCTATTCACGAACAAAAAAACCACTCTGACAATAAACTGGTATCAGAACAACTTACTTCAAAATCTGATTTTGAAGTAATTAGGAAACATTGCTCTGTTACTTACAAGATATAGATATTTTAGTTTCATGGTTATAAATATAATTTGACAAAAAAAATTGCAGTTTTGGGAATAAATCACAGATAGAAGGCATCGCATGAAAAGTTCACATAAGATACCTTTAATACATTAGTTCCATTGACATTGAACTTGATTTTAATCAATATCAATCTGCACAGCCAATTACTGAACACACACGCCATACTAGACAGGCATAAGCACATTTTCATAGCGTAAATTTATAACTTAATAGATTTCAGTTTTTTCCATGTCATGTATTGAAATAGACACAATTACTCTGAAAAGGGGAAATATCTTTAATTACGTTTTGACATTCAATGTTATGATTAGGATTTTGGAATAAAATAATTATGTCAATGATTTAAGTGTATACGGCAAAGAAATCATTGCACAAATTTAATTTCTTTTAAAATACTGGTGAGGAGGTAATTAATTGCTACTCATGGTGCAATAAATGTTAGACAGGGATGGGATAGAAATATTACATGTAGATGAGGGAAGGAACAGGGTGAAGGATAATTACTGAGATGTCTTGTTTTCATATGGCAGTTATTTGGTATGAAATATGAACATAGATATAATCCACAAAGTAAGTGGATCCAGGGGGAGGAGTTAGACAATCAACCTAATTTTGATGGGTATGTATGATGTGTGGCTGCCATTTTTGAAAAGGTGAAGAACTAATTTTGTCACTGTGATGTGGGTATAGAGGGCCAGAGACTGGAATACCGGGTGGTTAAAAAAAAAAAGTTGACCCAAGTTCAAGGTAATTTTTCTACCACATTTAAAGTTTGTGCGAATTTGGGCTTACTTAGTCTTGATCAGCAATAAGTTTTGAAATTATCCTGAAGAAATGGTACAGTTATCTTGGTTGGTTCTGCAGATATGGTTCATTACAGAAAGCATGCACAAAACTGCCTTGTCCACGGGAGCGTCCTTTAGTAGAGATGGAATGCACAAGTGGACTTACACACGATTGGTCACAAATTGTAAAAAAGGGAGAAAAAGAAAAAAGGAGACATCTGAAACATCTGTCTGATGCTTGACATTACCTACTTACGTACCTACGTTTGTTTGTTGAATGTGTATGGCACATTTAAGCAAAGAGATTGGGAAACTTTGTCAGGGCGGGCATTTCAATTCTGAAACTAGAGCATGATGTTTTGTTGAAGACAACAACTAAATGATGCTCCCGTGGACAGCTCAGTTTTGTACATGTTTACTGTAATGAACCATATCTGAAGAACCAAACAAGCTAAACGCGCCATCTTTTCAGGATAATTTCAACATTTTACTGCTGATTAAGACTAATTAAAAACAAATTCTCTGAAACTTTAAATGTGGTTGAAAAATTACTTTGAACTTGGGTCAACTTTTTTTTGAACCACCCGGTATTACCCTACCAAACTGATTGATTATTTGTATTCAAATGTTCAAATGGGAGTCTTGTTAATTAATATACCGCACAAATAGGTCTTTTGTTGATAATATTCCAAGGTTAATATAACCTTTTAAATGTACGCTTTGAGGTAAAGATCTGGGACGTTCATGAATAGTGAGCGGCTGTGGTGAGACAAGGTTCTGATGAAGAAGGATGGGTCTGAGGTTAACCCCCTGAGAACTACCGGCCGATTGGTCAGAATGATGGATACATCATTTATTGCACCAATGAGAGACATTGTTAGAAAAATTGTATCCCTGATAAAGATGAGAGTGAAACATTTTACAAGCTCCATTTTAATTGGCTATTCATATGAGTACATCTTGTAATAAACCAATCGGAACCACTGTAAGATAGACAGGTAGACCCCAGGGAGTTAAGAACCCCAAAGTAGCACTAATATTGTGCCTTAATAACTCCAAACTGTGCCCCTCTAGACCTCGGTAGCAAAGGCCCGGCTGTAGTGTTGGGATGGCACTAGAATATGCATCATCCTTGCTTAACATTTTTTGAAGCAAGCACTTAAGAAGGACCAGACTATTTTACCTTCAGGTATCAATCTTGGTAGTATTTTCTCTTTATCTGTTGTAATAATTATGATCCGACAGTCAAAAAATGACAGCTGGGTTTTAAAACCAATCTCAGCTTTGGATGGCCTGTCACTATCATTGAAATTGATTGTGTGGGGAAACGGAATGTTAATTTGAGGGGCCATGGGGGTAATCACATCGGTGGTGGATACTCCAGAGCTGTTGCCTTCAGTAGCAGCTCGGTACAAGAGCTACCCAAAAGAGAATTTAATGCCTGTTATTGGTGAATATAAGGCTATATTAAAAAAATCTTTTGTCTCAAAGCTCTTCAGTTTTTCAAAACCTAATGCGGAATGCGTTTTTTAAAATTTATTTATTTTTAAATATAAAATATTGAAATCCTTGTAAAAGTGACCTTTTGTATTTAAAATGATGTGATCAATAAAAATCTGAAAAATCTGTGACATTTTGGGATTTTTTTTTCTTTTGAAAAAAAAGAAGAAAAAAAAAAGAAAGATTTTTCTTCTTCTAACGCGCATCAATTAACTAACGCGCGCAGGAGCTTTGAGACAAATGATTTTTTTTAATATAGCCTAAATTCTACTCATTGTGACTTGACCCAATCAAGGTATCAGATTCATATCACATCAATATGACGGAGGCCCACTGACAATTATAAAAACATACTTGATTGAAGAAGGATAAAGATAAGTGTAAATACATTATATAAACATTTGGTATTGTTTTGCTTATAGACCACCACGTGTAGGAAGACCACAAATATGTAAAGAGACCAGGAAACTGTTTAAGGCTACTTTAGCATTGGTAAGTTCATTGCATTGCAGATATAGTAGTAAATATATGTATGTGTATTCATTCAAATCTAGGCATTGGATCAGTTTTTGCTAATTTGTAATTTCCCCACAAAATTTCCAGTATTTTCCCCTATCTGATATCTTGTTTCAGATTTCCAAAATATGTATACTGCATTGCATTCGCATTATGAATACGGGCAGTAAAAACACAAGGGTATTTAGGCCAAACAAAGAAGATAGTCTGTCACAGAAGCCCGCCCGCATTGGTATGTGAAATGAGCTACGGCGCATAGGTCTATGCGCTGAGGCCTAAAATACCTTTTTTTTCTTCTTTTTTTTTTAGAAAAAAAGTTTTAAAAAAGTTCTCTGAAGCTCGGATTAGCAACAACAACAAAATCACATACCTCATAGCCTATTTTCTAAAAAAACCAAAATGCACAGCACTTAGCTTATTTGCAAAATGATTCTGAGACAGACTATCTTCTTTGTTTGGCCTTAGTGGTTAATTTTTATAATCCAGTAATTGTTCCTAAATTCCAGAGGTTCCCAAGTTGGCACATTCTTATTGTAAACATGTCAGTCAAACAACTGCAATCTCGGACAATATTGAATAGGAATTATAGTTTGGTCCTACTGTCAAATTGGCAAGTAGTGTCTTGATTTATGATTTTGTTCTATATTTTTCGATGAACTTCACGCAATTTTAATAATAGACTTGTATCGACATTATGCCAATAGGTAGACTACCTTTGAATACAATGATTTAAACTAATTGAAAACTTGACATTTGTCACTCCAGGAGACAATCTCTGACAATATTGTTGGGACACTTTTATATGTGTGTTTAAAAACTCCCCCTTTCCCCCTGGATCAATGTTGAAACACGATTTTGGGTTACGGGATACTGGAAGGGGTCAACATTGCCCAGTGGGGTGGAGTTATTCATGTTGAGGAAAGGCTTCAAGCTCTCCGTCAAAGACAGCATTGTTTCAATAGTGTAAATTTTGCAGAAACGGGAACACTTTAAAGTATAATTATTTGATTTGATTTTGATTTGATTTATTTGAGTCCTACGACCCTGGATAACCCAATATAATAAGCCTCGTATTAGCTTATTTCCATTGGGGTCCGTTATGTGTGTGAACAGATACAGACCGAGATGATCCCCTACTCTGTACAAAAGAGTCTGTAACCTTTTTAACGTGCTCGGGTATTGCTATTCCGATACACGGGACCACCATTTCTATGTGACTGCCGAACCACAGTTGTTTTGCTGTCATTAGGAAATCGTCACAATCACTTCGCTTCATTTACCCGGCTGCCGATATGGCGTACAACGTATCAGCACTTAGATTGTAATATCCCCTAACAGCTCCCCTAACATATCCCCTAACAGCTTATTACCAGGGTGTCCCAACTAATTATGACCACGATTGTGGTTTGGTGTTATCCTAACATTGACAGGTAAACACCTATGTGGTATTATGTCGGGTCATTGGTTGGCCTTATGGTAGGCCATTAAAACTTGTACATTAAAGGGGCCATACTGTAATAGATTTCCCAACTGAAAACACTGGCAGACTACCCCATCTTTTATTCATACACTCTTAGTAAAGTCAAACCAATCAGAAAGCAAGAAACTAAAATATGCGGAGTGCATTGAAAGTGTCTTATGCACTCAGTGTGTGCGCCGTTCAATCGCGGGTTCGCCGATTTTCACTGCGGGTGTGAGCAAACTTATTAACATGTTGTTATTCGTTTTTACATAGATCAATATTATGCTTAAATTTTGATTTGTATAGTGTCGTGTATGAATTAGATCAATACATGCGTATGTTTTGTTTCTCGGAAAATTAGAAAAATCAATGCACTTGCGCAAATGTTGATATGCTCACAATAGCACTCCCCCTGCAGGGTCGTGCCATTATTCACACATCAACATCAGTGCGCGTGCAATGATTTCTCTAATTACAACACATTCGCATTAATTGACCTATAATTCATACACTCTATGTAGTGTTGTACCAATCAGGAAGCAGGAATTACAAATACGCGGAGTGCATTGAAAGTGTCCACTGCACTCCGTGTGTGCGCCGTTCAAATCACGCAGTGCGCGTTTTGTTTTGATTCGTTGTTCAAGATTCGCGGGTTCGCCGATTTTCACTGCGGGTGTTAGCAAACTTGTTAAAGTGTTTTTAGTCGTTTTACATAGATCAAAATTATGCTTAAATTGTGAATTTTTATTTGTATAGTGTCGTGTATGAATTAGGTCAATGCATGCGTATGTTTTGTTTCTCGAAAAATTAGAAAAATCAATGCACTTGCGCAAATGTTGATATGCTCACAATAGCACTCCCCCTTCGGGGTCGTGCCATTATTCACACATCAACATCAGCGCGCGTGCATTGATTTGTCTAATTTCTCTCGAAACAACACATACGCATTTATTGACCTATAATCATTACATTGCTTTCTCTTTCCTACATTGTTATTATCAGAGCGAAGATTTCCCAATGGAAGTCCAAGACCTGTTGAATCTCTTGGAGGTATTAACACCTGTCAGACATTTCAACAAATTGCGTGAATTTGTACAGATGAAATTGCCACCTGGCTTTCCTATCAAGATCGGTAAGTGTTATCTATATAGGAACTGCTTCAACAAAGTAGGTGGTAATGAAGCACCATGCATGTATTACATGGCTATCAAGTGGCACCATTTTAGCAAAACAAGTATCATATATCATTCTGAGATTGGTGATCAAAGTTATCGCATGGGTTCTAGAGGTATACAAAAAAAACTGGGTCCAAAAACTGGAAAGTGTATAACTTAAAACATAGGAAATATAATTGCTTTGTATTGATGGATATGAAAGTAAATATATTTGACTTTAATTGGTAAAATTGTGAGACCAATCTGATGTCAACTTTTGGAAATACAAAGATTTGAATAGAGCGTGGTCAGAACCCATTTGTCCCGATTTTAGTAATACACCATCCATGCCACAGCAGCTCGCGGTATCCCGCTGTGAAGAAGAGATTCCAAGCATAATATCGAAATGGGACGGTCACATGACTCTTCATAATCAAAAGGACAGCAGTGGCGATGGACGTGTCGACCGCTGCTATCTTACCTGGTTGATCTATCTACATAACACATACATGTAAAGCTTTTTTAAGATGTGGTGAACTTTGCACACCCGACTGCACATTCTTTGTATTTCCCGGGTTTTACCCACACGGAAGTATGCCCTCTCCTTTGAGTATACCCATGTCAAATACTGCCCTCCTATCTCCACCATGCTTCATGTATCCACTATGCATGATTGTACCATTAGTCGCCCGATCGTAATGTCAAACTCAAAACCACACAGCGATTATAGAGGGCGTTGGTCATTTAGGGTATTTTCGCCAATCTTCATTATCTTTTGGTGAAACTATATTTTAGCCAACATTTTCTAAAATACAGTGGGTGCTTAGCATCTGGATACCTCAGGGGTATTCAGATTGAGGGAATATTCTAGGCCTGTAGATACCTAAGCGCCCTATGATCGTACTCGATCTCGGTCAAAACCGGTTGCGATCTAACCATGCTTTATCTATGGTGGTTCTCGGTCGGAACCAGCTGTCAATTACGTCCACAGCGGGATCATGTGAGCTGCTGTGATCCATGCGTTGCATTTGCATGTTTGTGTGCAAGTTTTCCCTGCATGAAGTTTATCCACTGAAATCACTTGGTCAAACTAAGTTCATTTGTAGCACATCTGTTTATCTAATATTTTTTGAAATTTTGACAAAAAAAGTGAGAAAAAAATGGAAACTTTTTGTTGTTGGCACTTTTTAATCAAAATTTCAAAAAATATTAGATTCAGTTAAAAAATCAAAAATTCATCCCTAAGTTAGTGTCTTTCCTTTCCAAAAATGTATACTTTCATACACATTTGAGTCATAGTTCATTAATTACAGCACTCACAAAATTCAAAGAGTGACTTCCTTGAGTCCCCCCTTAAATGTATGCATCCAGAGATAAACTAAAGGGTCTATAATAACCCTTTTAATTTCATGTTTATAAATGCAACTTGTCATTAGAACTGCATTCTGAGGACAAAATCAGAGATAGATGTTTTGTTCCATGAAAAAGGATTGCAAAATTTGGCTTTAATGATTTGTCTGATCTACCAAATTCCTAGCATCTGTCTAAGACTTAGGTTTTACTTGTCCTATAGTAGCAATTTCTCATCCTGAATGCCTTGAATAATCTCACTTCCTTGATTTAAAATAGGAGGCGAGCGTTGCAATTTTAAATGCAAAAATCAGTCCTGATGATATATTGTTGTATTTTTTTCTCTCCAGACATACCAGTGCTACCGACCATAACAGCTCGTGTCACTTTCCAGGACTTCCAGTTCCGTGACAACATCCCCGCGAGTCTTTTCCAAATCCCGCAAGGATACAGGGAGGAGTCCAGTCGCTTCCCGGATCTTTAGCCCTGCAGTGTTGATCAATGACATACTTGGACACTTGGCATCATAAAATGTGTGTATTTGTACCTCGCTATGAATATATTTGAATATTATATTATTATTGTTATTATTATTATAAGGCCAATGAAAGTTGATTTAGAGTTTCCCATCTCTATTTTATCGCTATAGCTAAAGTATATCATCTATATGCTTTAAGTGTGTGACTTTTTAAAGAATGATGCATGCACATACAGTGGTTGGTTGGTAGGTATACTATAATTTAGCTTTCATCTTTTGAGTCATGCTAGAAAAATTAATATGGTCAAAATAAACAACAACAATATTTGTTTGGATCGAAATCTCTCATTTTGATCTTAATTTGACAAAAAAAGGCAATTTTTTTCTTTCTTTCTGGAACCAAATTTTATAGCTATTAAAAATTAAAATTGTTATGATTCAACATTTTGCGTTTCAAAACTACTGAAAATTGAAAGAGTTGTCTTATTTCTCAACCAACAAAACTTGGCGGGAAACTCATAATCAACTTTCATAAGCCTTTTAAACATGTATAATGAATGCTTTGTGATAAGTTTTTGCCAAGGTGGATTTTTACCTCAAATGTTATTTCATTAGCAACATCTGCTTTGTTGGTTCCTTTTTGAGAAGGATAATGTCATGTGTGTGTTTGTTATGATATTTGATGAAAAGTATTTTCAATATTGAATATAAATCTGATGTGTGAGGTAGTATATCCTGCAAATTTAGCTTACATTTCCTACTTTTTCTCTATAAATTTTAATGCATACCTTAAAAACTAAATCAATAAATTGCAACTCTTTAAGCCCAATTAAATAATAATATGGAGTTTGTCTGGCCCTTGTCAAAAAAGGAGGTGGGCCGGTGGCACGATTATTTAGTTAGTTTCCTCTTCTGGAATCCCAGCTTTGGTTTCAATACTGGTTTCAACAATTGCACTGTGGGACTTTTTGTGTGTATATCTTGCGTTTAAGGGGGGACTCAAGGAAGTTTTTTTGGAATTTTGTGAGTGCTGTAATTATTGAACTATGACTCCAATGTATATAAAAGTATACATTTTTGGAAAGGAAATGGATCAGAAAGAAAAGCAATTGGCATCAATTTTGACCAAAAGTGTTGATTGTTTTTGACCCACATTTTTTTAACAAAGCTAACAACAATAATTTTAAGTAAAAAATGCCCATATCGCTTGATGATGATATAAAGACACTAACTTAGAAACTATTTTGTTTAAAACCTAATCTAATATTTTTTGAAATTTTCACTAAAAGGTGCCAACAAAAAGGTTCCTTTTTCCCCCGAATAATCAAATCAAAAACTTGAGTCCCCCTTAAAACGTAACAAGTATTTGAAAATGATTCAACTGATCATATTAATGACCCCAAACAGTAAGCAGAATAAATGTTATTGAAGATAAATAAACAATTAATATTTGATTGATTTCAAATTATGTTTATTTGACTGGCTACGTGTGACAATAGGTACCAACACAGGCTGAAAAAATAGGCAATACGGAAAGCTCCTTGTAGGGAAATTTGAGCATTTGGAGGGAAATTTTGGCATTTGGAGGAAAATGTTCCTCTTTCATTAAGAAATGCATTCCATTTTGGAGGGAAATTTGAAATCGCTTGCCGGGAAAAAAACATTTTTTCAGGCCATGGGTACCAAGCTACTGACATTTGATTATCAATTGTGTGTGTGGCATATTTGATTCTGCCAATTTATGTAGTCTGATGGATTGTGATCTGCCAGGTTGCATTTTATATGAAAATATGGGGTAGTTCAGTGCAAATTAAACAGATAACTTAACAAATTGCGCCAATAAATTTACAAACTATGCCCAACATGTTAACAAATTCTGTTTGATTGAGCAGTGTCTGTTAATTGAATCATTTAAGCAGCCATGTATTTTGCAAATCTGGCAGGCCACTTAATGTTTATCATTTACATGACAAAAATGTGACTAAACCTGATCAGACAACTCCCAAAATAGAAATGGCATTGTTTCCTTGAGAGTTAATGAACTCTTATGGCAGTGAAAATCACAATAACCTCAGTGTGTTGATTTTTAAAACGTGATAGTTTAAATTAACTGTCAAATTTGTGTGTGTTAAAAGTGTATCTATTAAGATGGCAGATGTGTGAATTTATGTTATAATGATAGGCCTGATTTCGGCCATGTGATTTTGTATTATACAGTTTTTACTATCACATGGCTTCCAATCAAAACAGGTAATATCATTATATAAAACAATTAATATAATGCTTTTTGTTTGTGCAATAGTAAAACTATGTCACTTGATCCAATTTTGATTATTCCATCACATTTGCGAATGAAAAATCTAAATTTGACTTGTGATATCATTTTTACTATCACACTCTCAGGCATTCAATATTTGTATACAATGAATAGGTACCGGTATGCAGGGATGTGCATACGTTCTACCACCATTTACTGTTAAAACTATGATATATTTTATTATTCAGATTTATGGAACACAAATGGATACCTCAGTAAGGTGACAAAGAGAAACCCTGTTCTACAGGCCTGACCAAAATATTTTTTTAATTTGAAAATTTCTAATTGTTTCATTTACACATATTTTTTTAATTTTATTGATTTTTTTTGAAAATGTCGAAAATTGTTGTAAATTCACCTAAATGTTCATAAAGTTTTTGAAAAACTCAACAAAAACATCCCTGACTGATAGACCCTACCTGAGAGGTCTGTTCGCTCTTAAAACGTGGTTTCTTTATGTTGCCTAATGGACAGATATTTTTATTATTTAATACCATTTAGTTAGATGTTTATGAAATTGAATTTCACATGACCCAAATTAAAACCAACTCTTTTAAATCAAAGGATATATTTTTTTTTTGTCAAATCAGTGCTGCTGTTGTCTGCCTTTTCGGAAAACACAATTTATGTTTGATCTCCAAAGCCAAGAAAATGGTCATAATATAAATGGAATGTTTTCCAATTTACATGTTCAAAATGGGTTAGATAATGTTATAAAATGCCATATTAGTAGTGTGAATAATAAAGATTGAACCTTGAGCAATGATCAATGCAATGCAGAATGGAGCCAAAAGCAAATGTTGCAAAGAATTGACTAACTTTGGGGTAAAAATCCACCGTATTATTCACATTTGTATTTTGTAAACTTTGTATTTATAAAAAAAGATTTTTAAGTGTATTATATCTTATAAATATTATAAATTATATAAATAACCAAGTTGTAAGCATAATATGTGGATTTGGAATTTGCGAAGTCAAAGTGGATGCTGAACTAATGCCATGATGCACAGAGTACTGTAAAAGCCAATATTTTTGCGTAAAAATATTTTCGCGCATTTTGATTTCATAGACATTTCGCGAATTGTTTTTTTCGCGGGCGACTTCTGGATGCACTGCATGAATGTTGAAAACAATATTTTCGCGGACAAATATTTTGCGCGAAAAGCGCAAAAATAGAACCACCGCGAAAATTTCAGCTTTCACAGTATTCTGTGATGGTACAAATACCCAAGAGTGTGCATATTTCTGAATTGTATGATTTTGAATTTCCAACTGTTTCATGTGCACCATATTACAGTGCCCTTGCACTACACTTGCAAACACATGGGATGGGGGCATACTGCATACTTAGTCACATCATAGACTGAATCCTCCCTGTCTTCACAATTTACACACGGCCCCTGCGAAGAGAAGATTAAAAAAATACAGTTCCAAAAGTGTGCGCTTATAAACATAAGCTTAATTATGCACCATCACGCCATACTGCATCAGTTGTCACACATAGTGCTGTGCATAGCGTGATGCGATGGGGGGGGGGGGCGCTGATTTACCTCCTACGCCACAGTGTGACAATCGTGAAACATGCTACAGTTTAAAGTTGACCAATCAGGTGCTATGGCGTTGTTGTCGGGCAGACTTGCGCACGGGCAGTTAAGTCAGAAATGACTGGAAGTATCGTGACTTTCCACAACACTTCTGTTCACTTTTTTTGCTGTGTTTTTCCAGTCCCTCGACTTGGTTCGCCGTTTTTAAAGATGGCGGCAAAATAGAGGGATGCAGGAAACCAGGCTAGTCACATCATACAAAAAGTGACCAATATTTTTTCAGCACCATTTTGAGTTACACAGTTCGCAAACTCAAAATCCTTGTATTGCAAAATGATCCTATAAGTTTAGATGATTTAAAAGGCCGTGCATGCTGCATATCAAACTGAAATAGTGAGTTGACTTTATGAGGAAGTTTTGAGACATGGTATAGGAAAGGCTGATTTGACCTCATTGGTTAAAGGTCGTAGGTTGACAAGAAGGTATTTTTGGCCTATATATTACAGTTGCTCGCTTTAGTTAGTCATTCCATTTTCATACTTTACATGTATATTATTTGATTTTTCCCTCTTTAGAACTTCAGAAACTGGTCAATAAATTTTCTTTACAAATAATTATTAGTTACTTTCTCGCAGATATTTTGCCAATAGATTCAATAGCTTTATTTCAATTTAAAAGCAGCGCTTAGTAAGTATCTATACTTTAATTTTAGGATTCTGAAATATATATTTTTTAAACAAATCATTAGTAACATTTTTTTGCTTAAACGATCATTGCAATTTTTCAAATATTATTTTGAGCAGGTATTTAATTAATTATAGTCGCATGAACGAGCTTAACAATTATGTATGATTTTTATATGCCAAATGTTTAACAATTATGAGTTGCAATTGATAATAACTAGCCAATGCCAGGTGTCCAAGCCAATGGTGTGCATGTACATCTTTGCCATTATATATTCTATAACTAGAAATACAGCTGATTATAAGGGTCAGGGGTCAAATAGCAGCCATGTTTTAAACTTATAGGAGAATCAAGTAATCTGTAGAATAATTTTGTAAAACATTGTTCAAAACTGTTGCAAAATTGTGTCTGAATGAAAACATGTTTGTCCAATCTATAAATTGAATATGGAATGAAGCTGACATAATGGTAAAGATGTACATACAATCATTAACAATGTGTGTTACTGGTTAAGTGAGTGATGCTATACTTGATATGGGTTACTGTAGTAGGGCTTGCCAATTTTAACAGAATGTGAAATTCGGTTTTGTATGGATGGCATCTGATATGGTTGGCCCTAAGTGTGGCCCAGTGCATGGACCAAAGAGTGGCTCAGTACATGAACCAGGTACTTCATGGCCGGTATGGGTAACCTGTGTATTTATGATAGCTCAGTGCAGCCTATAATTTGCCAGGCAAGCCCAGTCAGTATGTGTCACATGTTTATAGTGTTAGCCAGGCACTTGGGGGTGATTAATAGGTTCATAGTGGTCTGAAGTACAACAGGTGAGCTTTATAGACTACAGTTTTGACTGATATTGTATGCAGTTTAACTTTGTCCTTCACTTCAAACCAGACATGTTATACAAAAACTGATAACTATTGCATGTAACAGTATACAGAACAAGATGATAGCTTCAATCTTTCTGTGATAGCAGTCAAGATAAGACTATGATAGCAGTCAAGATAAGACTGCATGATAGCAGTCAAGATAAGACTATGATAGCAGTCAAGATAAGACTGTATGATAGCAGTCAAGACAAGACTGTACGATAGCAGACAAGACAAGACTATGATAGCAGTCAAGATAAGACTGTATGATAGCAGTCAAGATAAGACTATGATAGCAGTCAAGATAAGACTGTATGATAGCAGTCAAGACAAGACTATGATAGCAGTCAAGATAAGACTGTATAGCTCATTTTCTTATCTTCAGACCACAAACTTTAACATAATCACCCCTCATGCAGTTTTGATGTTGTCATGATCAACACTCCTCGTAAATAATGTCTAATATGCCTCTATGATATTGTGTAATTGGAACGGCATCCAATGTCAATATAGATTGCAACTTAAAGGAAGCATACAATACAGCAATAAATCAACATCATTTAGGAAAAGTTTTAAAAAAACATGTTTAGGACTAATTTGGAATATTTATCAAAAAGAAGGAGGAGGCCTTTTTAAAACTATTTAGTGCAAAATTGCCATTGTTTAGCGATAAACTTTGCGAATATTGAAGAGGAGGTGGCCTCTTTAAATTTGGTTTATGTCGTGGTTCTGAGTGGTTAGACACCACGAAACTTATTGAAAATGCTTATAGGTCGCCCCGGTCATCCAGGTATTTTTGTCATTTGCCGTTGAAAACAAAGCAAAACGTTTGAACACATCAGTTTGTATGCTCTACTCAACCATACACAAGATCGTTCCTGGTGATCGTTTGTTTAGAAAATAAAAAAAATGATATTGTCTTCTTACATGAGAATGAGATTCATGTAGAATTTCAAGATCCAAAACCAATACAGAAATATTTGATTTCAATCAAGTTATGATTTTGTCCCTTGAATTTCTTCAATTCTTCAAGATAATTTGATTTGACATTGGATGCCGTTACTTTCAATGAGAGGCTACTATCGGAAATGTGTGTATTATATCACTGTGTGTATCATATATAAATAAAACCTATATAAATTATGTGAATATGTCATATATGTATCATAGATCATGTTCAATTGACCCTAATCTTTCTTCTAGAAACACTTGTTCATTTATTCCAGGTGTTTTTAAACCATGTATGCTGCACCAGTCACACCGACTCTATGTATATTATTAGTATTACTCTACCCATGTATAAGAAGTTACGATGTGTGCTTTTATATAAATTATGCCAAGCTAGAAGAGATGCCATGATAAAACCTTTTCACACAAGCCCGACGATCAATCTTTGGACGATCGATCATCACAAAGTGTAGACTAATTCAGCCATTTCAAAACGTGCAAGAACTTCGATCGATCATCGGTCATCGGATTCACACAGAGAAGTTGCCCTTTTTTGACCCATGATCGTCATAGTGACTGTTATTGAGTCTACAAAAGAACAATCAATCGTCTAAAGATCAATCGTCGGGCCTGTGTGAAAAGGTTAATTGATGACAGATGAATCACAATCATGTGTAATTATGGTAGATCAAACAGAATTTCACGACCAGGAAATATAATCCAAATGAGTAATTACAATTGTATGCACTAAATTTCACAGATTACGGTTGCGCCCATTTCAGCACCTCTTTCAGATCAATCTAAGATTTTACACGATCAAAAACCTTCAAATTTATTATCTGCCCAATTGTTGATTCTCAAAATCAAATGGTTTATGGTGATAAAATCAAGTTTTAACATGGCATCACATATAAATTGAATTTGTTACTGAACATTTTTGTCATGCGTAAACCAAAGCAGATGTCAACCTTTTTAAGTAAAATAACAACCACCATTGTCTGAACAGCCACCGAAATCAGAATAGATATCATCAGAATACATTAGCAAATATGGTATGATTATAAAATGTCTTGTGCTGCTGCATCATTGTACATTTGGGTGTACAATATATAGGCCTAGTCATCGAAGGGTAGTCTAATATGATTCTACATACAACATCACACAAGGAGTTATTATATATCACATACATGTCTTGTGATTTCAGACTTGTATTGTAGACACATTTGTTCAATTGATATTTTTGCACCACCTCTTGTACAAGGTAAAGTTATTGATATACAGTTGAACATTGCCGTGTGTTTGTGTTTATTAAAAGATTAAGAAAGAATATGCACAAAGTAATTACAAGTTTTGTAAGATTTGCAATAGTGTAATTGAATTAAGGGTTGGGTGTTCCATATAGTTTACAACTTGGTTTATGAGATTACACCCAACCCTTTTTGAAATATTTTCACTTACTTTGAACATTGACTCAAGAGGTAAGAGGTCAATAAGGGTCAACGGAGTAATTCTGTTATACCCTTCACAGGGGTATTCACAGTGCATGATTTTTAAGAACGACGCATACTACCGATGTTGGTGTGTAGGGTATAACAGAATATAATGCCAGGTCAACATGTTTTGGTTGACTTGTTTACTATTTGTGGTGTTTTGACATAAAAAGTTTATTTTGGATGGAAAATGGAGGGATTCATATAATATGGCTATGATTTTCAAGGATGCTGGTGTTATATTTGGATTATTTGTATTTAGATTAGGTTTTATTGGTATCTTTCAATTAATATATCATTCTTACCGTCCAAATTGAAACTAGTATATATTAAAGGGTCTTCATGGCGTAAGTTGATTGTAATCATAAGCACATTTTTACCTAGTATAGATCACTGCATAAAAGTGCTACTTTATTACATTATGTAGACCATCATCCATTTACAAATGAAATGGAGTGGCGGATTCGTTTCACTAAAGTGTATTAATTACAGAGGAAACATCCAAGTAGATAAAACATCATTCACGATTAACCTTTTTTGGATTGTCTTATATTTATTTGTTACTATATTAGTATTACAATTATTATGCTATTTACAAATACAGTCAACGTATTCAGTGTGCACACTTGATGGCTGGTTTAATCGGTTATAATGCGGTCGTCGTTCTACGGATCCTTAAGTCATCTTGGTCGTCGTCATCATCATCTGGATTGGTATCTACAACGCTGTAGATCAAAATAAGAAAGTGGTACTGATAATGCTAAGTGAGAATGTAGTATTAGTGTCCTCAATGATGGAAACCAGCACTATGAGAGTTGGGCTGTGAGAGTCGTTGGTATCAAAAATGAATATTAATGAAGATATAAAGCAAGATGCTATTAATGGCTATTTGTATCACGGAGCGAGCGAAGAGATTCATATAAGTTGGCTTAAGTTGACTGGTCTCTGTAATTTCTACTGCATAGTATAACTAATGCCAATTATCCTTGTGGAGATTGAAGTTACCATCATGATAGGCTACTTATATGTGATGTGTTACTGGAAATAAGGTGAAAACTGAGAAGGAAAAAAAGTACTAGGTCAAAAGATAGAAATTCTGTTTTATCAAAATCCTTGCCATTTTGAAAGGTATGTAAAGAGAGAAAGAATCGCTGTTCAGGGAATTTAAATATTTCAAATTTTCCAGTCGATATTTCAAATTTAACCAGTTCTGCTTGATTTCATGAGAGCATGCCACATAAAAAGGACTAGTGTGTTTGTTGCAAAAGCACACTATAACAATGAGATGGGGGTAGAGGGATGGGATCCATGGTACAAATGACCAACATATGATCCACATATGACCCATATGATATGGGTTACAATTGCAGTCATATGGTATTATATTATATTGGTTTTTGCTTTGTTTTAAAGGGAGTGGGCTCTAAACTGTTCTTTTTGTAATATACCAATTTTGCTACATTATTGCCAAAATTGCAGCAAATAGTATCAAAATTGTCAATATTTGCCTAAAATTTGTTCTAATTTGAAGCTATTTATTATGCTTGATTTTTGTCACCAATATCCGACTCAGGTATACCAATGCATGCGTTTTATTCTTCAAGGAAAGTTGGTATATTCACAAGTCAATGTAAGATTTTCCAGTGGCACTTCTCAACTAAAACTTGAGTAACCCTGGAACAATGAAGTTACTCAATGTATGTTTGCATCCGTTTCACTTGATTGTATGTAGGCAGTAGGCACATAAGGTTCCCACATACGGAAGCCTATTCTATCATTGCAAATTTATGTTTGAAATTATTGTAACTTTTGCACATGTTGATAATTGTTGTGTACATGAAATTGAAACAAAACTTCATCAAAATACTTACACATTGATATTTTCTAGGCTAGCCTACCATAGAGATGAAGTACCTTGTAAACACCATTATGACTGTCGTTACCCAGATTCTAATATTTAAATAGTCCGAAGTATAACAGTTTTCAATATCTTATGAAAAATACAATGTATTTCTAATTTCTAACCTTCACATATCTGGTGAAGGATTTTCGAACGGTTCCCATAGCCCTGCAGTATTAGAATATTAAGAATTTTTGAATATTTATCAAATTAGTGGTAGTTGACAGTAACGTAACGCGTCTGATTGTTATCAGTATTTCTTGTACAGGCTATAAGTGTGTGCTGTATATATTTTAAATATGCAAATTATGTGTGACATGAATATTTATGTTAAAGAAAACCATGTGAGACAACAAAAAATTGATTCAATCGGAATTCATATAATCGTCTTTGTATAAAAATATAGTAAGTAATCACTTGGTTTATATCCAAACTACCAGGAGGCTTTCTCAAACAAATCAGGGGTGTCAGCCTTATGAGGTATTGTATAAGTGACATCATCCATAACGTTTTTGATATTATAACATATCGTATCATTAGAATGAAATGTATGTGTGAACATAGAAAACTCAATGAAGTATGTTTTATTGAAAAAACAAAAAAATTGTAAAGTAAGAAAATCCTGTCAGGTGAAAAATTTGAAAACAAATTGACATACAAGCAACAATTTATAATTTGATATGTTTAGACATAGTGCTGATATCAAAAGTTTGAAAATTATCCACTTATATATTTACAATATTCAAATGTGGAATCAAATTTTTGTATGGATACCTCTCATATAATATACAGGGTAATGAGAAGTATTTTATCATGCTTGACACTGCTTCATGCCAATTGTTTCATCAAAATTCATTTATTATGTTATGTATAGAATTGTGTCTCAAAGCACCCTCACAACTGGTGGGGAGTGGCTAGTAGTAAGAAAAAGGCATGATCTCTACCATATAGGTGACCAGTCGTGTCAAACAGGACATGTTGTCGGCAAACACAGTTTTGAGATATAGACCAGTATATTTGGTATAATATTAAGAAAATAATAGAAAAAAAACATGTTTCATCAAATCATATCTTGTGTTTACAAAGTCTGATTACCTTCAACATGGTATCTTTTTGATAGGTAAAATGTCATACCAATAACTCAGATTTGACCCAGGCCTCCAACATGTCCATTTTAATGTGACGGGTCACATATTGAATGTACACTTGTGATTTCACTTGGTTCATACTCAAGTTTACAGCATACACCGCCCTAAAAATGACTTGCTCATTCGCATCGAACTCTTTTTCAACATGCAATTACAAATTTATAATGCATTGAACACCTAAACATATATCTATAGGTAAATAGTGGGGAATGCTTTTCTTATAATTTAAAAGCATAACTGGTGTCTACTAAAAAATCCTCTATTGCACATTTTCTTGTTGTAATATACACATTTTCTGAATGCCCAAGGATTTCCCCTACTTGGATGATTGTAAAATAAGAATAATAACACAAGATAACTGAAATTTGCCAACTATTTCTGTGTAGATTGTGGAAGAGATTGATTTGGTGGACATTCATCATATGTTTGCCATATTTCTTTCTATTTTAAGAGCGCATTACTTTGACTCATGGAGTAGAGTCTTCAATGTCCCCCTCAGGATTACTGTAAAATGTTTTATTTTACGAATTTGAAATTACTGCTATTTTAGGGGGCCGCATATAATGTTGCAAATCTGGAAATTTTACAGTTACTTTCACTGCAAAATTGTCAGTTTTGCAGATATTTAATTTTGCAAATCCACATCCCTCGCAAAATTAAATGGTTTTACAGTAATCAAATATCACAAAACAAATTGTGTATCACTAACATCCGTATCGGTAAATCTAAATAGTTAGTAAAATCCCACACAGTAACCTATGCACTTTTTGAGTTGCCTTACTTGATGTGATTTATCCCATGTTTATTACCGATACATAATAATATGAGATTCGACTATGCTTGCATGTAGTGGTAGCTAAATTGTAGTGGTTAGTAGACACTATATTGAAGCGGCTTTTTCAGTGTTGCAAAGAGCAATGCGGTTATCATACTAGAAGCTTTTCAAAAGGTTGTAATGTTCACAGTGGCGGCACCAGCATCATGATTTGGGGGGGGCAAGAATATGTGTTAGGGGGGCATAAAAAAAATTATGTTCGCGCAATTTATTTTGCCATTTTACGCTAACATTTTGTCTAATTCTAACTAATTTGGTGTGAAAAATCGCAAAATGTAGCTACTTTATGCTAAAATTGTCAACATTTGGTCTAGTTTAACCTAATTTGGTAAGAAAATGCGCACAGAGCGCTGAAACAAATTGCCTTTTTATGCTAAAATTGTTAAAAAAATTCTAGTTATAACTCAAATGAATTTTTAGGGGGGAAAATTGGGGATGCCCCCCCCCCCCCCCCCTTGCCCCCTGTAGCGCCGCCACTGAATGTTCACCCACTGTCAAAGTTGATGAATAATGGCTGACTGCCACATCACATTTGTTCATCTGAGGTATTGAAATTCAAAAATCGTTGCATGCAAAATATTTTGCCATTCCTTATACTAGGCATAGCACAATGCACACACACAGAGTCTGCCACTGGGAGCATTACACCAGTGAACAACAACATATGAAGAGCTGTGTTGCATAAAAGCCTACATCCACTTCTACCTGTTACTCATTTTGCATTATTGAATGGATGGTTATTCACAATGTGGAATGTGGTTTTGTATTGTTGCCTCAATTGGCGTGCATGGATGCACTAATCCAAGTCATGAAGACAGCCATGGAATATTTGGATTAATTAATCATGCAAAATGAGTAACATGTAGGAGTGGTCTGTAAGCCCTTATTCAAAACAATCTTTTCATATAATGTATGCAGCTCCACTTTGAAAAAAACCCCTATATAAAATTAATTATCCTCACAGTAGGCACTCCATGTAGAACAGTGAACTTGCCATATATGAGTAGTCATGACCTTGGACTATATAACCTTGATCCAGGTATAAATACTTATCATCCGGTTTTTTAGTTATGACTGTTTTTACCAATTTTCGAAATTTGCTCTGAACTTGAATATATTGGGCCAATTTAAATAAACCTAACCTGAGATATTGTACTAAACACTTCAATCCATTTAGTGATATGCTCAGATTTTGCATCCTTTGAGTGCCTACTGTGAGGAAAAGACTGATAATTTAAATATGGGTATTTAAGAAATGGAAAAGCTTGTTTAATTTCTAAATCCATCAATATTTGTCAATCAAATTGGGTATACATGTTATGTATCTATTACCGATCACTCTTATGATGGGAAAAAATTGTCGGACATTGCTCATTTGCATATTAATGACTTGAATAGATAATTAGCTAATTTGCATATTTAATGAGCTTATGAAACTAAATTATAGTTTAAAAGATTGGGTATCGTACAGTTAGCCAGTATACCAAGTTTGATTGCAATACACCATTCACATCTGGATTTATACCATTTACGCATATTAATTAGCTGGACTTAGTCACTTTTTTGATTGCGGTCAGTAAAACTGGTCAAAATGACCAATTTCACTAGCTTATTTTAGCTTAATGCCATATAATTTTACTATATTTTTTAATTTAACATGGTATATATAGATATTCAATTGTTAAAGAAATATGTGTAAATGGTGTTTTGAATGTTACATTATTAACAAATTGAGCTCTCTAAATCCTGATAAATTATATTTGTGGGCATTGTTACTGTTTTTGGCAGGTTTTCGGCCATTTTCCGAGTATCTCAAAACACCGTACCACAAGAATGCATTGACCGATTGTCATAATTCTTTTTGGAAAATAAATCTTTCATTGCAATCTTTCATTTGAATCCAATTTTGTACAGGTCTCAATCATTTGAATGTTATGTGTGCTATGCCTACTTATACCTGTCCTGTATAATATGGTATATTCATACACTCTTTATTAGATTCAACCAATCAGAAAGCAGGAAACTTAAATATGTGGTGTAGATTAAAAATATCTCATTGCACTCAATGTGGAGCCGTATGGTGCGCTCACCATACACTTTGTTTTGATTCGTTGTTTAGGCAGCGCAGGTTTGCCCATTTTTTGCCCATTTTACTGCGGGTGTTATGTTAGCAAACTTGTTAACATGTTTTATTCCTTGTTAAAGTGATTAAAATGTACACAAAGTTTGATTTGTATTGTGTCATGTATGAAATAGGTGAATACAAGGCGTACGTTTTGTTCCTCGAAAAATTGGAAAAATCAATGCACTTACACAAATGTTGATATGCTCACATTTGAACCCCTACAGGGTCGTGCCATTATTCACTATCAACATCGCTTGCATTGCTTTGTCTAATTTCTCTCGAAACATCACATAGACATTAATTGAACTAGAAGTTATTCCCTTTGTATATCAAAATATGGGGCAACTGTGTAACACAACATACAGAAACATCAACAGAATAGTTGAATAAATGTGTGCAGTCACAGCAAAAGGATGCAGTTGTCTCTCAAAGAAAAAGTTGAGATCTTTATACCAACAAAAGGATTTTTTTGCATACTTCAAAATGACACATTTGTGCTTAAGATCAGATACTGCTTCCTGAATTTATGAACAAAAAATACTGTAAAATTGTCTTGATTCCATCAATATCTCAAAATGCATTTGACCAACAACTGCATCTTTTTGCCACAACGGTAAAAAGTAAAAGTAAAGACTCGCGCCGAGCAAAGCTCACGCGCGGAGTGCCCATCTCTCTTTCATTAGCGTTTGGGCCAGACTCTCACATTTTTGGCTGTGGGGGGTTCGCCACTCCTCCCGCACAGCGAGTCTACGTCTGTTTTACTTCCCAACATGAATTGATGCCGGTACCCAATTATACACCTGGGTGAAGAATGGCAAGCGCGGTGAAGTGCCTTGCCCAAGGACACAACATGCTGGCTGCAACGGGACTCGAACTCGCAACCTCTGTATTGTGGAGCGAGAATGTATCTGTTGGACCACGAGTGGCCGCAACGGTACACAAATGTAATAAGTAATAAGTGAGATTTGAAATAAGACAGGTGTGTATGTTGAATTTATCAGTTGCTACATTGAATCAAGCATTTCAAATATTACACATAAGTTTTTGCAGTAATAAACCTCTACAGAATGTTTGACATCTATGCTTTTTATTATGCTGTTCCATTTAAAATATATCTGTTGGTGTAAATAAAGGGTTAAATTGTTTGGTATTGCATTTTTAATTGCAAAAGATATCAAAATTGTGGTATTGAAGAGGTTGTCAAAAGTCATGTGAATGTGTTATTATTTTATTTGCACCGTTTTGTTTTATGCAATTTATATTGCTTTTGTACACTTTTTGTTTTACATTTTTGAGTTTTTCATTTGTATACATGAGTTTGTTTAATAAGGTTTATGGTTATTTATAATTATTTTGATGGTGTTATTAAAGCAAGGTTTTATGTCATGAAAAATTCATATTTAATACAGGGTTACATAATGATTTCAGGGTAAATTACATAATAATGTGTGCATACAAATGGGTTATTATTTAATTGCACTACGCTTATTATTCATATTTTGTTCACTCTCTTTATTCACTTTTCTCTCTTTGTAGCTGGATTCTATTATCAATAAATCTTGTCACTCGATTCATTCTTTTACATCTTTCCCCCCTTCACAGGCATGTTTTTGTTTGTTATAAATGCCTGAATTTGTCAGCACTTAAATGACTCAAAAAGAAAGATTTATTAGAAGATTTTATTTTAACTGAAATTGTCTAGAGAAAAAGATAGTAATACTATATACTCTTAAGCTGAAATGTACCACTCAATACAAGCATTATTTTGTGTATCCAATCGTGATACTATAAACCCATTTGTAAATAAGTAATAGAATGTATGTATAGAATTGTATAAAACGTTCTTCTGATTGGGATTGATGGTGGTTATGTATATGCACTGTGGTATCCAAATTAAATGAACATATGCAAATATGAATGTGTGTGTCTGGATGTGAGTTTTTGTATTGGGTAGGCTGAGTTGTTTGTTTGTTTGTCCTCTACCACCTGCAAGGGGGAAATGGAAAGGGGAAGTGTTTTCTTTTTCTTTTCTTCAATTTTGTTATCCCCAAAAGAAAAGCTTTCATGAAGAAAAACCAAATTGCTTGCATAAGGCAACAAAAAAAGAAGTTTGTTTCAGAAGCCTGAAATTTAAATGTATTTATTTAGTAAAAAATGCTATGCAAAATGCGGTATTTTTTATTTTAAACATGTATAGTAGAAACAAATCACACGTTGTTAACTGTGTGTAAAAGGTATACGCTGAAATGCGAATTTTAAAAGCTATGCATGTGGTCTTCAGAGTCAAACTTGGGTTGTTTTTTTTGCCTAATGAAATCAAATTCGCTAGGCACCCTATTTTAAGGTCATCTGGTTAATATAGATGGAGATGAGAGAGGGAAGGCTGTAACCTAAACCCAGTACCTGCAAGTTAATTTTGGGTACCCGAAACAGTTTGTTTTACATGTTTCCACATTTTTGTCCTCAAGTCACTCTAGATAACCCATATTTGACCCAAAATATGTAACCCGCATAATACCCATCCCACACACCGTCAGCGCTGTACTTAGTACCCGCCCGCACGCCCGTGGCGGGTTACTTATCAAATATACACACCCGGCTGGCCGGTAAGAATTTCGCTGTTGGTAATGAAGGTTACTTGTTTGGCTGGTAAGTTTACAGTCGGGCTGGTAACTTTTACATGCTACCAGCCCGGCTGACTGGTTGGAGAAAAAATGAAGTTACACCCCTGCACACCATAGCAATGATAACTCATTAATTCAAGATCTTATTAATAAGGTATTTCAATTGTTTAAAATTCATTATGAAATTCAAGTAAAAATAATTACTCTTTCAGTTGATGTAAACTGGGCTCAAAAAGAAACTTATACTTTTCACATGGTCATATCTTGAAAATCTGTCCATCAAAATGACACAGGATTACTTCAATACTCAGTGACAGAACTGAATGCACAGGCATGGAACTGCTTGCTGTATCACATGTCACACCCTGTACATTTCGGCAACGTAGAGTTTAAGGCATGTGAAGAAGTAAAAACAAATTGAAATGAAGGTAATGTCAGTTACCCAAATACAGAGCAGAACATTGAACTCTTACCATGATGCTCTTGTTCCCCGGACCTCAATCCGATTGAACAACTGTGGGATGAGCTCAGGCGGCGTGTTTGGGCAAGGGACACTCCGCCTGTTAATGCACTAACACTCAGAGCAGCTCTACAAGAAGAGTGGAACAATCTCCCCAACCCTGCATCAGAAACCTGGTGGACAGCATGCGTAACAGATGCACTGAATGTTTCATGGCGGACACACACAATACTGATGTCTATGTTTTGGTACGGTAACTGACATTATTACCTTTATTTCAATTCGTTTTGACTTCTTCACGTGCCTTAAACTCGGTTGCAGTCATTTCAAGGCTGCGACATGTGATAAGGTAACCGTTTGGATATTGACATGCCATTAGAGTAGAGTGTTAAAGTAATCCTGTGTGTCATTTTGGTTCATTTTGATGGACAGATTTTCAAGATATTATTTTGGACGCACACTAGAAGATACATGGACATGATATGGGTTGGGGCCACAAGATGGGTCAATGGACATCATTTCTAATCGGCTGCAGGCACTTTTTCTGTTACGACCGCGTTGGACGCGTAAACACAGAAGTGCAGTTGCCATTGGTTTGATTAAAAAAGCATGACTTTGAGCCCACCAACACATGCATTTGATGGACCTGATTTTATCTATGGCATCAAGAATTTCACCACCCACACGCTCATTTACGGTGCCGGCGACTAGGTGTGACGAATTGCAAATTTTGACTCCGAAAATTGGGAGGGAGGGGGGGAGGGCTGGGGTGGGGGACTCGAGAGAGGGGTCAATAATAGCAACTCAACAAATAATTGAAACAATACACAGTTACTTTTGATTATAAAAATGGTTTATTGAGAAGGGAAACAAAAGGCACAACAAAGCTGCACATACTTAGCCTCCATAATAATGGTGGCACATCACCATACAATTAATTGTGGCACAAAATATTACTTGTTTTTAGCACCAAGTCGGGTATGAACTCGTTCTTCCAATCTGCGTCTTTGTCAAGGAATTCTATGTAAATTTTGGCAAAATAGTGATAGTGAAGATTCCTTTAGCATACACTTTTAAGGGGCAGCGAGTGGAGGTCTGGATAAAAGAAATCCTTTCCAAATATCTACCATACTCAATCTAACCTCTCAGTGATATCAGTGCAAATTCTAATGATACGTGATGTGATCAAGCATAATGAGTCCCAAATAGCTATTTTAAGTAACCAAACAAAGAATAAAATTGCTTGGTTTTGAAAACCCTTCATTTGCTCATTATTTAGAAATAATTGTCCATTCTTAATGGGATTTCCTGCAAAATGTTGCATTGCAAATTGCCAATAAAATCAAGTAGAAAGCTCATTTTGCTTGATCGCTTCACACGCACCTCATGATACTGGTGCAAGAATATTGAGTCGTCGAGACTGGAATATGCATTGACATCAGGGCACAGACTGACAGAGGATATACATGAAATACAGGAAGCAATCTATATATAGACCCCATTGACGAGAGTTATTACAAAAGGAGAGTAAGGCAAAAAAAAGGGGTTAGTCTCAGAAACCTGCACGCATTGGTATGTGAAATCAGCTTTAACGCGCAGTTCTAGGCCGCGGCGATGCATTTTTCCCCTGTGGTTCTCTGTAAGCTTGAATCGACACAAAAATGATATGCATAATTTGGAAACTGATCAAATTAAACATGGCCCATAATTTTTTTTTTTTAAATAACACAGCACTTAGTTTTTTGACAAAATGTTTCTGAGACGGAACCTTTTTTTTTGGCCTAAGGTAAAGCTATTTTTGGTATATATATTCTCACAATTTGGTCTATTTTTAATAAAATTTGATAACCCCTCTTCCTGTTGTTTCCATTGGTCTTTTGAATCAGCCCATGTCTTAAAAATGATTATTCCAAATGTGGTCAATAATTATTTTAAAATACATTATCTGTCCCGAAACATTTTTACATTGTTATTATCCAAGGAAAGGAACAAAGTTTTCAATTATTTTACTTTATTAATAAACTTTATATACACATACAACACTTTTATTAAAAACTATATCATTGTCATTTATGGCTAACAAACATAGTCTATTCAATGCTCAAAAGGAATTGACAAAGTGTTGATTAGCAAGACAATAATTTCAGAATTTTACTTTATAAAAACACACCTGGACGTTGCCTCATGACACACTGTGTTCAGAGCTTAAAATAAGAACATGTGAGTTTACCATACCACACTGTTATGTCAATCCGTTCCATTGCAAAGAGTTAAGGCCTGCTCTGGGCCCTTTTTGGGCTAATGTACCAAATGTGAAAAACACTGATCACATAATAATGGCAGCCATTTACATCTCAACAGCACATATTCTATCTATCATGTAAATGTGATCTAGTGGTGTTTAGCGCCTCGCCATATCAGCATGGCATGTAGCTGTATGGTACAACAGACGCCAGATCCATAACTTATTTCAATATACAATGTGTTAAAATGAGAATTCTTCTCCATTTCAGTTCAACAATTTGAATATTTCCATTTTACTGGTAAAATTGTAATTCTGAAATTGTTGACATGTGTATCACCCAGTCAGTTAAGTTTGGAACACTGTATATTTACAATTACAATCTACCAAAACTTTGCCAGAACTACTGGAATTTACAATTGGAATAATTGGTCCTATGCATCAAAACACCCATAATATACACGGTATAAAATTTGTTATTAGGTTGGCAATTTAAGTTAACACCATTAACACACCATATTTGTAGTATATTTGAAAAAGACATTTTCAACTAGTCTTCTGCTTTCATTCTTTGAATATGTACTTTCAAACTTGCCCAACAAATGAGTGGCTACAGTGCTTACATCACAAAGACAATATTTGAAACAAACATTGTTTAAAGAACAATCTCTGGTTTCCTCCCCCCTTTTTTTTAAAGTTGGAAAACATACTTACAAACTTGCCCAACATCAAGAGGATTGTCTAAATATTTCAACACGATGTATTCTTAATGACAAGTTTCTAATTTCATAGCAGTTGTGTTTGTCTCGAGTCTTGACACTTACAACGAATACTTTGCCTTGCGAAAGGTTTGCATGCAACCTAAACTTACATTTCCAAGAATTTAGTTATGTGCTTTCTGAAATCTAGGTGTTCAGTTGCAATTTGTGGTGAACGCAAGTGAAAAAGTGGCATCATTATACAAATTGTTGAGAGGATTCTTATCATCGATGGATATTGTTGAAAACTGACACAGTGTATTGATCAAATGCTTTATGGTTCAGCAGTTGTATTGTTTTCCCCCAAAATAAGAGGTAGGTTAAATCGTCCAGGTACAACTGAATAAAGTGTAGTTCAGGTCCGAGGTATGCATAAACTACATTACAGAATAAAGTGTTCTATGACAGACATATGAGACATTTTATTCCATCAGACATGATACATGTATCGGCACTTTACTCTGTGTCACTTGAAGTTGGGATAGGTTGGCATCAGTGTGTATATTACTTATCACATAGCTATGAAGTCTACCATTCAACACATGCATCATATTTTAACTATAGTGAATACTAAGTTTTTTCAAGTTGGTTTTCTTGGAAAATTGATGAAGATTTAGCAATTTAACCAATAGCTACATTTGCTTTGAACATTAAACATGATATCTGAAGCAAAGTTATGATGAAAATAGTTGACACACCAGTTGAATATCTTCATTGCATAGCTCTATGTATTAAGCAATGTGTCAGAACTACCATACCCATAACGTAAGAACCCATCCAATCAAAGATTGTTGTCTCTGATGCACAAATTCTGTGCCTGACTGGATCATCAGCAGACACATCACCTGACTTTAAGTGACACAGAGAATTTACACTTTCCATGCGGCAGTCTGCAGACGATAGTTCAAAAATGTCAAAATGATTGAATTTCATCACCATATTTGTTGGAATCACCATGAGAAATGCTTTAAAGTAAGCACAAACATGCTTAGTATTGGTTCAGTAATTCTTGAAATAAGACTTTGAAAGCAGGTAAAGATTTCTGACAAATCTATTTTGCATATGGTACCAGTATAGCCGCGTGGAAAGTGTTAAAGTACACTGATATGATACAAACAAATATTAAGATTAAGGGATAAACAAAACATATTTTTAAGTACAAACAAAAAGTATATAGTAGAAAAAGAGGTAGGTTAACTAGTCATAATGAAAATCAACGTAATCAATTGCGGTACAAGGCAACAAAATAATAAAACCCTTACAGGCTGGCACATTGCGCACCTAATGAAAAACGAGAATTGGAAAAAGGAAAACCAGAATTTTGTGGGGATGTGTTCAAAACAAGAGTTCATGAAAAGTGGTAGCTTCGAGTCTGTATACCACATTTGAATCGAACCATTATGTTTCCATTGTTGTATAAGATCTTCAATGTTGATGTTCAAAATGTACAAAGACATTCGAATGTTGATGAAGTAAACATCAATCTAACTTGAACACATGTCATCAGGCCATTTAAAAACAGGGCTTTATATTTTTGTTGATCCAAGAGGTAACTTCTTTACAACCCACCTACATACAAGTCTAATACAAAGACATACTAGTTAACATGGATAAATATACATTGCCACATCTTATGTTCAAAGGTAGAATTTGAATTTGCAAACACATATTCCTTTAAATATATAATTTTTTTCATATTTTTCACTGTTATGATACAAGACAACATCTTTCTCGTTCTTGCATTTTAAATCTGTTCAATTCTTTTTTTTGCATTCTGATAACGATGTACATGTCTCTTGGAGACTATTTACACAAAACATGGATTGTAAGAATGTCTTGTAGACATAAACAATTATCATTTCATACTGTTCCCATCGTAACGCCAGACAATAACTATCACAAAAAAATACTTCTTATCAAGGCACTCCAATATCCGTACAAAATTCAATAAAAAATTTGGACGCAATAACATGCGACCACCCTTTACAAAATAGAACAATGTCTTAAAAATACATTCCTTAGTCATTTTCTTCAAAAAAATTATCAAAAAGCATTGCAAAATAGCAAATTTCTTAACTTACAATAAATTGTTTTGAAATCGCATCAAAAGAAAATCTCCATATTTCATTCTCTAGTCACGTGATAGAATGTTTTCTAAATACTTTCTTTTGCATTCTTTTGGTTAAATTACCTCAAGACTAGGTTATGTTTTTTGGAAATTTTCTTTTAATAATATCACCAACAACTCTTATGGCACTACCTAGACAATTTCATGTCTGTAATATTAACTTGCATACAAAAAATTAAACTTCCAAAATCCAAGATATATTCTTTTTGTTCGCTCCAGGCAACATGAACAATAATAAAGCAAATTTGTATACACATTGCTTTCATTTTGGTCTTTTAACTTCTTTCTTTGCATAAATCTCTCTAGCAAGTCCAATTAAACAAGTCTTTCTGCATTATCACTTGACTTTCATCAATAACATCACATGTTCAGTGATTTATTAAAACATGTAATCTATATACACACCAATACACTGACAAGAAACAGAGTCACACTTTCAGTTAAAGTTATCGTAAAGACGTAAATTGTTTACATTAGAATATTTGTTTATTGGACACAGTGCTAGAGATAGAATGAACACGTAGAAATATTGGACACTTATTTCACTGGTATTTCTACATTCAGCTGGGTCACAACACATTAGGACCAGAGATACAAGGAAGCACAATACAATGTTACAACAAATCCATTGAACACATTTATCGGCCAGCCTCGTAACCGGGGAACAGTTCTTTTAAGATGGCCGCCAGGGCCTTGTTTGTTGCCATGCCGAAATCTTTACCAAGTTCATGCCGGCAAGTGGGACACGTATGGACGTCAGCTTTGAAGGATCGCTGAAGACACGTCTACAGAGAAAATAATCAAATGGAAATATTAGATTGGCGTCGGAAGATATACAAAATGATGAAGGTAAAAAAATAATAATAATAATAATTTTCTTTTTTTAAAAAGACAGTTTTTTAGGCCTCACCGTAGCTCATTTCACTTACCAATGCAGGCGGGCTTCTGAGACAAACCTTCTTTGTTTGGCCTTATAACATGGGAAAACACCATCAAAATTTACATTTACAATAACATGAAGCTAATACAAAGCAACAGCGTGACTCGCACAGTAATACGCATGGTCTGGGGATGTGGCGCTTGTCTGAAACAACTTCACACTGTAGAGTGATAAGAGATACAAGTGAACAAATCAAAAGCTACTAACCAAGAAATTGCAGTGAAATGTATGTAACAACTAATTGACATCATGTTTATCTCTCTTAAAATTGATAGACCGTATCAAGGAATGGGAAAACACATCCGCAGACAATTGAGCCAAGTGGGACCCCTCTCTCTATGCATTGAGATCAATAATATCAGGGATGTAAGAGAGTTCTTAACAGATGGCCTGAAACTACCTGAAAAAGTCAGATAATTATGAGTTGTCTATACTTTTGTACAGGGAAAATCAGGATAACAAGGCCTGAAAATGTACAAGAGGGCCTGAAATCAGCGAAAAAGCCTGTAAACTTACATCTCTGTAATATTCATAACTTGTTACCTACCTTGCACACATTATGGAGACACGGCGTTGTGATTGGTTTGTAAACAACATCTTGACAACAAATACACGCAAACGCGTCCTCAACACTCGCCAAGAATTTCTGATAAATGAAAAAGATCAGAGATGGGTATGAGAGCAATAGAATAAAATGTGTAGAACTGTATGATTAGTTGAGTAACAAATGTATTGACTAAATGTAGCCTTAGCACAATTCACATAACTGTTATACAATGAAGGGAACAGGACAACTTTGCCTACAAAACAGCTCGGCCAGATGACATCTCAACCTATGAGACAAATTTTCTTTGTTTATAGAGAAAAACTGTTGTGCGAAGATAGAATTATACTATAGCAAACTGTACATTGTGATGAAACGCTAATAAAACAAACCATCATTTCATACAGATTCTTTTAGTATTTACAAGTATGGTTGTTGGACTGTCAGGACTTTTTTTCATTTTAAAATTTTCTTGCAAAATATTGGGACAATATTTCAAGAATCATATTACTTCAAATTTGATAAATCATGGGTCGTTCAGGCTCAGTGTTGTCACTAGCCAAAATTTAGTGCCGGTTAATTTTACTGACGGCGAACAGAGTAAGTGTATCGAACGAAGTGCGGTGGATCATGGTATGGGGTCCAGAGGCCTTCTTAATGTTTTTTTAGGTTTTTTAATGCACTTTGAGGGTTCCTGCCACATCATGTCTTGTTTCATGAGGCAGTTTAATTATTTTATCCACAAATTGTTAAAAACAAATGTAAAAATATATTATTATTATTATTATTTTTTTTTTAAAGTGCTGGTTTTTTTTACCCTTTTTTTTAGAGTGCCGGTCGGAAATCGTGAGTGCCGGCTACAACCGACCAGGTTTATTGACAACCCTGTTTAGGCTTATTCTACAGCTTTCCTCCTTCTCAACTGAAAAAAAATTCAGCCTTAGAAGCTTTCAGATTTCCTTTCACATAATGGCAGAGACCAAATTGTGATAATCTTACCGTGCCAGAGTTGACTTCCTCCATTACATCTTCCCATTGCTTCTTGTTGGCTTCATCGGCTTTGATTTGTTTCATCATCTCGTCCGTAATCGCTACACGCGCTTTCTTGGCAGCAGGCTTGGGGGATTCCACTGCATCCTCTTTGTCTAAACAAATGTAAAAAGCGATAATAATGTTAGCTCTGGACATTTAGATTGTTTTTAATTGGTGATCTGATGAGTGGGATGTTCCTTTCAAGTAAGGACTATTGACTTTGCATGATTACCCATTTTTATACTGTATTGGAAATTTGCCAAAAAAAACAAAATCCTAAACACAGACATGCTAACCTCTGGGATCAGAAAATTGTATTCTGAAACCCCCAAACCTGTATTTTTCATTGAAAACACGTATTTTTCTAAAACATGCATAAACGACCTTACTTCAGTCATTTTAAACTAGTGATGACTGATCCAACCCAATCGGTGCGTCCGATCTCCGATCAGAAAATGTACAGATCAGATCGGGCAGATTCAGATCTCCCATATTATAATTTGAAACCAGCGCGAATCATTAAATAAGCTTACTTTTAGTCCGATTTTCTTCCCTGCATGACAACATATTAAATTCGCAAGTTATTCCTGGCAAAGAAGTTTCATAATTTTCATTATTCCAATTACTTTCTGGCGTATTTTGACTTTTTTCGCAGAAGAAAGTTTGTTTTCATTCAACACTGTGTGCCGCCATTTTAATTCATCATAAGTGTACATCCACCAGTCATCAAGATTACCGTACATTCCCTGGCACTGTACTATTAATAGAGCGATGTATGAGGGCGGCACAGTCTCAGTCTAGTAATTGCGCAATTACCATGTGCGATTTTGAATAGTCTTTACTTGCAGTCGTTTTTGAAATGGATTCTTTGCCTTGCAGTCGTTTTTGAAAGGATTTTTTTTTTGAGGTCAATAATATTGTTAAAAACGTATTTTTTTGGAAAATCCCGTATGCCCGTATTTTTAACGAAATCCCGTGCGAAATACGGGGGAAAAAAACACCGTACTAGTTGGCATGTCTGTAAACAAATATTTAAAATATTGTGTGACCTATCACATCAAAACAGACCAGTTGTTTCCAAAATTTGTTATTGTTATAAACCTCATTTCTAGCTTTAAAACTTAATTGAAATTGCATATCAAAAACAAGATTTTTTGCTGCTTGAGAGATTTTTTTTCTTTTCTTCTTCGTATCTTCATTTCTGCAAATAAGGTTTGCCAACTGGTCTGTTTTGATTGACTGGGTCACAAATGTAAATAGAGAGCGCTGAATTTAATTAATAAGTCGGCCACCTCATATACTAAAATAATACTAATCTTAATAAGAGGGTTGAATTTTGCTGTTGACTCACCCTTCTTCCTCTTTGCCTTTCCTCTGCCTTTCTTCTTGCTGGGAGTCTCTTCCTCCTCATCATCATCCACTATTCCTTCCTTCTCCTTCTTAGCTTTCTCCTTGGCAGCCATTGCTTCTAAATAGCCATCTGGGTACTATAACAATAAACATATGGATACCACAAGATTAACAAGATAGTTGTTTTATCTTTCAAATTGGGACTTGGAATTTTCCTCCAACTCCAATTTCCTGTAAATTTTTCAGCCAATTCATAAGGGTCCGGTAATATACCACAGTTCAAAGAACCAAGTTTTGAAATAGTGAGTGCACAAAGTGTCATTTCTGAAAATAATCAGGAAGAGGTTTTTATGAATATACAAGGGCCATTCAATACGTTCTACCCCTCCATGATACATTTCATAAGGCTGACTTAGTGGCTTATATATTTGCGAAGCTATGATGTAAGAGGTAGCACTTTTTGAATGACCCTTGTAAATGGCATTTTGCACTTTTCACATTCATTATTTTATGGACCTTCTTCATAATCAATAAATAAAGATAGTACAATTTTTACTAATTTCCAAGACTCTTTCTTACCTCAATCTCCAGGCCTAGCATTTCAATCTTCTTCTTTCCTGCCTTAGTCCAAGGGGCTGGTTGTTTATCATCTCTCCTTAACAAGTAACGCCAAACAATGAATCCACTCTTGCCTTTCTCTGGCCAGTATTTATGAATCTGAAATAGAGAACAGATGGATCAGTAAAATATGAAGAAAATATAAATCAAAATAACATGGAACAAAATTTATGAATGAAAAATCAGAAAAATGGATATTATCACGTCATTGTTTCATGCAAATATGTGTAATACTTCAAATTTAGTTTCGCTAGTTATAGATTCTGCTAGAATCATACATATCTATATGTATGGCCAATTCAGGCCAATATAATATTTAATATTTACTAAATGTATTTTGGCAGCTTGAGATTCTCCACAAAGTTTTTGTATACATTGGTGCCCGTTCATCTGGTGCCCATGTAAGCACAGCATTTGTGGTCTTGTGGGTAATCCTTCGCCGCGAATGAGGACGAAGGTCTTTGTTAATTTAATTCACGCCAGTTTGTCACGAGTCTATATATTATTGAATGTTTTTTATTTCAATTTTCATATGCTTTTTAAAAAAAAGACAACTGTATAGCACTGCACTTTGTTTGGGCTTACAGGGTAAAAAACCTTTTCTTACGATATTATCTACCCAAGTTTACTGTCACTAAAATGTGGTGGTTGGTAATAGCAATCAGCAAATGAGCGCCTATCCTACCTTGTATATTCCATCGTATCTGTTGCCTTCCTCTGGCGCATAGGTAGAGTGTTTACGTCCTTTTGCACTGCGGACTACCCGTACTGGTTTACCGGCCTTCCATTCTTTTGCTTCGTTGCCTTCTTTAGCATTGAGAGATGCGGCACAATTCCTTGCCAGAGCACTGTAACAAGATATGGTTGGAAATGTGAAATTTATACTATGCAAAATATGTGAAACACTTTGGAGTAAAACCCTTTTTTCAGTCTAGTATACTGGGTTACTGGTTCTAACTTGTAAGCGACCCATTTGTGTCGCGATCATTATGATCATGGTTCAAAACATAGCAAGTGTGAACCAAGTGGCCTAACAGCCAATTTTAACATAACACATTGACAACAAAATTCCTTGGAAGTGAAAAATAAAAGACTCAAATTAAAACTGCCAGAAAAAAGTTAATGACCGAGCCCTGCATTAATTTCATTTTTTCTGCAGAACTCAGCACCAGGAAATGGTTTCTGCGTTTTAACCATACAGTGTGTGACAATTTTTAAAACATGTGCAAGTCAAAATTAAGGCTCTGCATATCTACCCGCAAGAAGGGTGAAATATTCTTTCAAACATTACTACTTGGATATAAATTCAATCTACATACCCGTTCATTTTTGTGAGTTTTTGGTCGGATGACTGCTCAGCAGTACGTTTGTTGCCTGAAAGGTCACGACCTCCGCTGCCAGTGTAGTAGAAATAGTCACCACAATCCTGAAATACAAGCAATATAATTTGTCAATGTGTACCTTAAAAACAATTGGGTATAGTATGAAAATGAACAGGGGCATAAGATTTCATTTCAACATTGTAGGAATAAGGTTCCTAAAAAATTCCTGAGATAAAAGTGGGCAAAAGAATTCCCACCCAGAGCCTAAAAATTGTCAAAAATGATGTAATTTCCCCCAAGAAAGCTTAAAATGTACGATCTATAAAACCAAAATAAACACATTTTACAGAAAAACACATCATTTTTATTGTTTGATTACGTATCATTTTTTAATATTTCTATTGTTTTATTCAAGACTATTTATAAATTGTGTATTTTGGACGTTTTTTGTGCATTCCCCCCCCCCCCCCCCCTCTTCTTTTCATCAAAATGTAGTTTTCCGCGTTTAACCTCAATTCCGCGGACCTTACCCTAGACAATTTAAGTCATAAATAGATAAATACTTTAGTTTGTCCAGGTCCACATCATTAACGCAATGCTTTGTCATAGCAAATTGACATACTACAGAGATGTAGAAGCAGTCAAACTCTAGAGCCTCACAGTTGTTGCTTATTTTGTACTGAATAAACTATAGACAGATTGACTCCCTCAGATTCCAGTAAACTACTACCTACCTTATCATCTTCATAGCCACCTGCTAAAACAATAGAATAAGCGCCTTCAGACTCCCGACCATGAATACCAGCAACGTGTGGACGATGTACACCAGCCTCGCTCACCTGAAACAAAACAACCGATTCACATAAATATAAGGGACATTATTAAAAGACCTTGTTCTAAATGGATGTTTGGCAGGTTTGAAGTTTGTGATTTTTCACAATTGTTCAAATGTGTAGATGCTCCCCAAAAATGTTTCTTTCTTTTTTTATTAGAAGGGAAAGAATCCAAGAAGCATGGGTCTGTGTAGCCTGTAGAAGAGCCACCCCTCCCCCCCCCCCCCCCCCCCCCACACACATAACAAAATAACAAAATTCACTCTAAGTGTTATACACACTTTTGCACCCATCTGATGAATCATTTGTCATAATAGACTGAAATTATATTTTAGCCACACAAGGCATTTAGAGCCAAAACGTGGCCAAGAACACAAGGGGAGCCATTCTCGCAATTCACGATTAGATGCCTTGCCAATCAATGGTTGCTTGGGAGAGGCAAAACTAAAAAGTCATCATGGGGAAAAGTTGACATCCAAAGTCTGTGTAATACAATACAGCACAGGAACATGCATCATTGGGCGTGTAATAAATATCAATGCACACTAAAATAGCAATCTACAATTACATTTAATTAATTCTCTTTCTATTTTACTGAATCCTTTACTGAGCCGTTTTCAACATTATTGTCATCACATTCGCGTCACAATCAATGGTGGCTACGACGGTAATGCCGACCTTAAAGGTAAACAAATTGAACTGGCAAGACCGAACCACTGGTGGCGCATGCACTGTGATCACGAGAATTCACCATTAGTACTTTATTCATTCCCATTTATTCTAATTTATCAAAGAATTGTCCCCAATTTTGGAATACTGTAAAAGTGGAAGTTTGCTTGCATCAATCATATTCTAAAGCTGTCAACTAATTCCTAACATATTTTTTTCTAAAAATATTTAAAGAAAAGTCTGTATACAATCAAGCTGGGTGTATTTGGACAATCCTGGTGACTGTGGACAAAACTTTCACTGAAGTGTTGATACTATCCTTTAATTTATGTTTTCATAAAATGTCCACAACGACTTTACTTTATAAAAAGTTGCTTACCGTAACCCTGAATTTCCAGCACTGTCCAACATGTATACCAGGTATTTCACCAAAATGATTAGGCGGCACCATTGTGCAGATTTTGGTACGCCCCTGGCATGCCATACCCTGTATTTGGAGGAACATTTAAATATTGCATTAAAATGAAGCCAAGTAGGTCCTAGTAGGGTTGATAGTTCAGACACTTTTTTGATTTCTCAACCAATGTCATCTTTTTTCAATTCAAGATTTTAAAAAAACACCACAATTTTGTTAATTTCCAGCAAATCCTAGGTGAACACATTTTTTATACAGGTAACCAATGTCATCTTGCTCCCAAAATGAAGTATGATTTGAAATTAGTTTATTATCCAAGGAGATTTTGATATTTTTAAAATAAAAACTATATTCCCTTAGTCTAGTTTTGAATAATGTGTCCTTGTTTTTTCTCCTAGAGCAAATTCTAGCATGTAAAATCTTACCTTTCCCCAGTCTCTTTTGCTTGTGCTGTTAGCCGATGCCATGGCACTCTTCTTCTTACTATGCTTGAGTTTCTCCCCTGCTTTTACTATTTCTGTACCATCATTCTTACACAATGGGCAATACCTGGGCATAATGAAAGATTTACAATATAAATCCTTATCTCAAATATCAATGTGTTGGTTGGGAAGACCTGGGCCCTATTTCATAAAGGATTCTTATGTGATCTCCTTTAGCCTTGTAAAGAAGAATATTTGTGATTATTATTTATATGGGCCTTCCAAACGGTACAATAAAAGTGTGTATTGAATATCGTGCACCAAGTTCCCGGATGTGCGTCCAATATGCAAAAAATATTGCCATCCACTATTCAAAATAAACTGCTCACAAAAAGTATCGAAACACTTAGAAATGATCCAATACATAACGGCTCGCAAGTGTATGCATTAATCGAAGCAAATAACCAAGTGCATAATTTTGTTCTGCGTATTTTGACACCTCGATCGTTGAGATACGATGTTGTGGAGCGGAGTTATTGTCATTTCAATGATCGTGGGTCCAGTTTCAAAAGTGACACTCATCCCTATTGAAAAGCACGAATCTGATCATTCTAAACAGTAATGCAAACCTCTTTCTATAGGATAATTGTCACTTTTGAAACTGGACCCACGACCATTGAAATGACAATAACTCCGCTCCGCAACATCGTATCTTATCGATCGAGGTGTTAAAATACGCAGAACAAAATTATGCACTTGGTTATTTGCTTCGATTAATGCATATCCTTTCGAGCCGTTATATATTGGATCATTTCTAAGTGTTTCGATACTTTTTGTGAGCAGTATATTGCCGTCCAATATTTTTTGTGCGGTGCAGAAGATGTGCGCCCGAGTATGTATTCGCAGAGGGTCAGTTCGAGCTATTAGTTTTTATCAAAACAGCCTGTTATAAATAATAATAATAATAATATTGAATGTCTTATTTTCGGTGATACAAGAATATATTGCACTCGCTATAGCTCATGCAATATATTCTTGTATCACCCGAAAATAAGACATTCAATATTATATTAATATTTATGAAATAGTGCCAGGTATTAAGTTTTGCATTGATCTTATTTCATGAAGATCGAATAATGAATTCTTAAACATTCTTCATAAGAGTTGAAAACCTAAGAAGAATGACCCATCTTAAGATTTATCTTTGATTTTCTAAAACATGAATCTTTCAAATGTATTTGTTCAATTGTCATCAAAACATAACCTTGGACAAGGAGGGGCAAGAAAATCAGCTCAACATGGGATGCCTTAACCAGAAGCTGGTTGAGATCTATTAACCCAACTCTACTTATTAGACAAAATCGTTGGCCGCCACCAGCAGCTACTGTTTGCGCGCACACAAGGTCTATCTCATGCAGCAATACTCCAGGTATATTTAGTAGGCAAAATATTTCAGTCCGGCGACCCAGGTTCAATCCCTGGGGTAAGCAGACAAATGGGTGTGTCTTCCTTTTTACCCCTCTCCCTGGTTTTTGGTCCATCACTATTGAAACGCTTCACTGTGGAGCTTATCAAGGAGCTCACTTCACAATGCCCGACTTTTCAAACATGTTTCAAGGAAGAGAGGAGCTTGGTAAATAACACTCCTAATATATTTTCATCTCAATCTGGAAATTTTATGAAGCTCTGAGCTCCTGAAAATCAAGCTCTATATTTGATGCCCTTCTACTTATTGGAAAAATCCAAGCCCTGAATGCCCGATACTAGCCAATCTTACCATTCATCTATATCCGGTATTTCTGACAAAGGCGGATCTAGGCAGAATATATGGTACGCCATGTCGCATTCATCACACATGAGTTGCTTGTCCGGTTCATCTTTGCCGCCGCAAACATGACAGGCACAATACTTGCACTTTCTGCGCAGATTGTCCTTGCAAAAGTCACAGTCTGGTTTGTTGGCTCCTGTAACACAAAGCAAATGCAGTTTGAGTGTTTGTGTGTCTAGAATTAGTAGGAGCCCCAGACCTCCAAAATCGGCTTAGAAATGTTTTGACCCCTGACCTCGGAACATACTCCTGTAATTAAGGTTTTTAGATAGGTACAACCCTTGGGAACAATGATTAAGTGTCCTGCCAAATATTTTCTCTTGCAAACTTTAGTTATACCAAGAACAAAATGGCCACCTATTTCACTATAAATATGAATCTGTGATTTTTTTAAAAAAAAAAGTGAATAAACAATGCATCCTATTTCAAGTTTTAAGAATGGTTTCAAAATAAATTCAGTATGAAAGTGAAGCCATTATTACTCACTACCATTGTATGTCAAATTCCATAAGGTCAAGGGTCACCTGTAGCACTACATCTAACTGAACACATTTATTGCATGATTTTCCATTTACAGTAAATACACATTTTTTTTCAGAAGTAATAGACTAATAGATAGTAAATGTAAAGTGTTTAGGCATTGTGTATACCAATCGAGTATAAAATAACTACCATCCCTCCCTTTTTAATACCCTATTGAATTGAGAATAATATGTAACCGAGTGGACTCACTCTTAAAGACCGTCAGAAAAGTAGATCTGTCCTAGGAATGAAACCTGTACCTGATTGCCAGAAAGAAAATGATCACCCTGGGAAATTGCATACCCTCTATCATTTGTGCCAGCTGGGCAATACACGGCTACAGGAAGGGAAAAATAATCCTACGCCAATATCGTTGTCAAAGTATCATGAGGTAATTCATAAATCGTTGAAACTTGCAGGTTATGGGACATTCTCTCCTCAATCACCTACAAATCCAGACGTAGTACAAGAACTTGTTGATTAATTTAATCAAGGTATCGCACAAACCTGAGCAAAATGTATGTGTTGTTTCACGTGATCAGGCATTATATGAAATTGTTCTTGGTCTTCAGAAGAAGCAACAAGAGAAGTACCGAAATGTCATTCTCAGACTTGGAGTTTTTCATATTGCTATGAATATTCTCGGTGCAGTTGGATATCTGTTTAAGAACTCTGGCTTGGAGTACATCCTTGTAGGCGTAAATGTATGTTTGGCTGATTATGTAAAGAAAGGATAACTACGCCATGCTCGCTCAGAGCCCACTCTCTGATAGAATCTGTAATATTTGCTTTGCAATGGGATGCTTTTGAAGAATGGCTCGTCAAGGAACGAGATGCTCCTGACTATTTATTATTGTTGTCAGGGCAAATGAGTGTGCTGCAAGATGCAATTGCAAGTGGCGATTCAGAGAAGGCAAACACTGCAGTATTTGCAACAGACAAATCCCTGGATGAGGTAGAGAAGCCGATGGCCAACTTCAAAGAAGAGAAGTGCAAATCACCAGCAAGTCAACTATGGTTGATGTCCATGGATGGATATGATGCGTGTGTTTAAGAGCTTTGTATATGCTGAATGAGCTTGGGTTTGACTAGATTAACTGTATTCGGTAAGGCAAATGCTTCCATATCTCGTGGCGGCTGGACACAACCGCTACGTCTCCTGCTTACCGCATTATATAGCAGCAATAGATCGTTTGCCCGATGCTGCAGAACAAGAGTTCAACAATGGGAATTTTACCATCAGACAGAAGAACAAGGTTTTCAATGGCGTGTTGTCTGACATGTCTCTTGAACAGACATACATACAACAAGGAGGCGAAAACGAAACTGTTCCATGTTATCACCAATCAACCCTCTACAATGGAGCTGTATCGAAACAAACCAAAGAAATGGCCCATATAAATAGTGACGATTCATCAAAGCATGAAACAAGTTCTGCTGCTAAGGATGTCAGTGCGATATGTGAAATCCTGCAACTAATCAAATCCAAGATGATCAATCCCTTTAAATTCGAAGGCCAAGTGTCATTGTCATTTTATCGTGTTCAGCATGTTCAAGCTAGACAGAGCGCATAAGGAATTTGTATTTTGCCAACACATTGGAAGAACGTGACAAGCTGTGGAGTGGACACCATGCCCTAGCTCTCTCTTTGAACCAGATGAGAAACACCCTTGTGGGTACGTCATGCGTAAAGGGAAAGCAGATTACATCCTTGCAGTGAAAGATAAATTGGGCGACGGCTGGAAAGAAGAGGATAAATTGCCTACATCTGCTATCAAGACCAGCGTTATTATCGATGCTATTGAATGTTATCTAAATATTCCAGGATAAGTACAGCAAGGATTTCTCCGAGCTAAGTACCATACATGGTGAAACTTCTACCCATACGCCCGCCTGGATGCCATATAATACAATTTATCATATTATGACGTTCATCCGCATGAGAGCCTCAAATGATGAAGAAATATAGCGAAGGGGAAATTGAATGACAAAAACAAGAATGATGAGTTCCTACCATACTGTCATACGACAGTGGAAAGGATTTGTAGCCAACTCCGTCAATAAAGAGAATCTTCTCCAATATCTCTGTAATACATGGACAAAACAACATGCAACGTTACCTGATAACAGTGGTGTCATGCTGGGAGGTCTATCGTCAGGACCAGAGCTACTCTCCTTTTCTCCGAGTCTTTGAAAAGTCTTCCAAATAAGTTCATGTCTACTACACGAGGAGGCAGATACACGAATATTTGCCCACGTAATGTATTGTGTCGAAACCTTAGAACTAGTTGTCATCGAAGCCACTGATTCCGGCACAAGGATCACTGGACTTTCAGAGCTCTGGATACATAGGCAAATACAAACGTTTACCTGCCTTGTCCCACTATTGCCGGCAATCTACAAGCCAAGTATATAGCCATGCACACATTACATCAATTCTTAAGTGGTTGTGATACCGTTTCTTATCCTTTTCGAAGAGGTGCCCTTAAAGCAGCCTTGGAAAGTGCACATTCTCTCGCCCCGCTTGTAGAGGAGGGAACACCAGGCCTATCCTTAAAGTATAGATGAAGTGATCTTCGATGCAACCCGCTCTGTTTTTCTTTCATTATATAACAGTAACGGTAACAATCATGATTCACTGGATAGAGAACGTGCCCATATGTTTGCAACAAGGAATGGTTATATTCGTACACTTCCACCAATTGTTGCATGTTCTTGGTAGTCTCCATCAATTTGCTATCTGGAAGCGAGCTGCAGAAGAGAGTTCTCAACTACCAAACCCATGCTCTTTTGGCAGAAAGTCAAAAATGATTATTTAGTAGCAACGCCAATGACGAAACCTTCCAAACCTGAGTCACGGTCAGTAAAACACAAGCTCAAATGCAATTGCCCTAAGGGCAAATGTCTCTGAGGGTGAGTGTCTGCAAAAGCTAATGTAAAGTACTATTTTATGCTGGTGTAGGGGAGATCCTAAGAAATGTCATATAATTCCTGCAGTTACAATTACAGATATTGACTATATCATCAAACATGATCTATGTACCTCTATCTAAGACTAATGTTAACATCTGGTTGAGAATATCTTCCTAAATGATTCCTCTTAATGATCTTCCTAGTGCTAAAATAATGTATCAGCACCATGTATATTTTGATTACTGATGTTGTTTATATGTATAAAATATTGAAACCGTACACAAATCCTGCGTCTCGTTAGACTATTCGAACCTATCAGGGATAAGTGTAACTGTTAAGTCTATGTTATTGAGTAAAGATCTTAGTGTGTTTTTGGAAATGTGGATAGTTTTCCATTTACCCTATTGTCAGTCAACAATTTGGCAGTCGTAAAGAGTCTTCAGAAATGTCCAAAATTAAACAAGCCAAACGTTAATAACAAAATGAATAGCGTATATTCATATTTAGATTATTGAATTATTATTATTTGTTTTTAAGTATGTCTTAAATAAGATACACCTGGAGGAGGTGCAAATGACGTTTAGGTCACATACATGAGGATTATGTGTTTATGAATGATTGGTAATATGAGTTGAACATAACTATGGTATCACTATGCTATATTATAATATGATATGAACCTTATACATAAATAAACTGTATTGGTAATCTTAAAACAAAAATATGTCTACATTATGCTTGGTCTGTATTTGTAGTGCGATGTAAACTCTCATTTGACCCTGACATTGATATAAAACCCCAGACAAGGTTCCCTAGTTTTGGTGAATGTACCATTTTTCAAAATATGATATGACGTCAGATAGTTTTTCCGCTTGATACAGTAGATATGACGTATAGTATTACCCCTACCCCTATGATGTGTATTAAAATGCTGAAATTCGTCTTCCAAAAGGGTGGTGTAATGATGTTGTAATATTCGGATTTCGCAAGAGCTAAACAGGAGCAGGACAATTAATTATTGTTAACTAGGTGTATCCCGGCCAGAAAATAATAAAATTAGGAGTATGTTAGGAGGTCAGGGGTCAACCCCTCAATTTGAGGTCTGGGGCTCCTACTAAATATATCTACTAACAATTTGTAATCAAGCTTAGGCGATAAAAAAAATAATTGTTTGCTTGCTTGCTTTTCGTAAGCCCAAATTGCATGCGGGGCAATGTTGATATATGTCAGAGGTAGATAGACAATGGTTCAATAATTGGCAAGTAGAGGTACTGCCATGTCCTAAAGGAGCTCAACTTAGCTGGAGGGATACACTATAAAACATTGATTTGTTCCAGAATAAATGAAAAGATGGAAAAATGCGAAGTTCTCATATGTCTTAAGAAACCAAAATAAAATGTGGGAGCAGAGGGTAGGGGCAGGGCTGCTAATAAAGGGCCTTTAATTCATTTGAATATTGAACCTATACTTTATCAGTCTGAAGTACCCATGACAAACCTTTTTATAGGCACAGGCTGAAAAAGTAGGCAATACAGAAAGCTCCTTGCAGGGAAATTTGAGCATTTGGAGGGAAATTTTGGCATTTGGAGGGAAATGTTACTCTTTCATTAGGAAATGCATTCCATAGGAGGGAAATTTGGAATCGCTTGCCTGGAAAAAAACATTTTTTCAGGCCATGTTTATAGGGCTCCTTGTTTTGTTACACTTACTTTTGATTGGTGAGCCTTCATTCTCCAAAGTCTCTTTATCACATGTAACTTGACCCTGCCTCTCAATCTTGAAGATTTCATCTGTGAATTTGATCCTGCAGTCTTTGAGTACATCACTGCTAGGACCCAATAGGACATCCCCTCTTAGTTCTTTGACTGTGCGAGATGCTTTCTGTTAAATATCAAAAACATTTTTTCCCCACATAATTTGAGACATGCAACATGCAGAAACATTTGAGATACCAAGTTGTTGGTCAAAGGACAAACGAATAGTATTTCTTAGCTGACCCTGCACTACTGAGTAGGGTTCGTTTTTGTTGTTGCCATTTTTGCCGGCAAAAAGAAAGGGCAAAAACCTATTTTTGCTGGCAAAAATGGCAACAACTAGGAAAATCCCATACATAGTTAGGAACATATTTATTTAATTACGTCAGAAAAAACATAAACAATATTTAGTGAATCATTTCAGCCAACATTTGGTTTCATCATAGTTCCTCAAATTAAAAACAAATACATGTAAATTATATAACAAATTTGAGTCAAATGTACTGGTACCATTGGAAAGAAAAGAGCTTGCCATAGCAACTGCCATCAAACTTAATCTATTAATGTTTTACATATTTTATAAAGTTATAATACACTCAAAAAAAATTTCTTTTGCATTTTGCCACTTCATTTTAAAAGTTTTTGCCAGACGGTTAAAACCGCGGTTTAACCCATGGTTTAAGCCGCCTGCGGCAAAAACCTGCGAACCATGTTACTGAGATGTCCTGTTTTATCATGGTGCTTACAAATTTAACTGAGGTACTGCTTTTAGTTAGGGGCTCAACCCCCCCCCCCCCCCCCTAAAAATGCAATCTCATTTTTATCCTACACCTATAACATATATATACCCCTTATAACAGTCCAAAAAAATGCAATCTCATTTTTCTTTCTAACCCTAGAGCCGAGAAAAAAAAATTCAATCTCGTTTTTTTCCTAGCCCTACTTTTAGTCCCTAACTATCTTCGATGTTATATTAAGATTAGTATTGTCTTTGATCAAGAAGAGACAAACACTCTTTTAAGTAGAAATCAAATGAAGCCCTACCTTTTTGGTTATCAGTATGTCATACCAGAAACCCCTTTCGGCTGGTTCATCAGAGTTGTAGTTAGCCATCACAATGTCTCCCTCTGTGATTTCATCCCATTTGAGATAATTCCTGGCACGTGGTCGCAGATACTTGCTGCTCAATTTAACGATGCCTTGCTCATCATACCTTGATGATAAATAGTTAAGGATATAAATCAGGTTTAGACAATGACAAACCATGCTAAAAATACATGTAAGCCAAGATTCAAGAGGGCCTTTAAAGCTAGGCCAAGCTCTTTGCCAGGGACCTGATAAGCATTATTGTGTATTAGTGGGTTGAGTAAACTGTCAGTTCATTTTAACATTGCCTAGATATGTTATGTGGCTTCAAGTAAGCCAAATTCCTATGGGCCTGAAGCAAGCAAGGTCAAAATCTTTGCGGTGGAGTTGATAGGCATTTTTTGTGGCATAGTTGAGGGGCTTTATTATTTAAAAATGAGAGGATCAGGAACCAATAGATGGGCCTTGGGATATAGAAATAATCAAAAACAAATCGGGTCCAAACAATTGGCACTTCACACTGTTCAAATGAATGAAACATTTTACATATTATTGGCAAACATTTATTTCCAACAAAAATATACTTACACAAAGCATTTTGGAATTACCAGCAATGTTCTCTGAGTAGTTTGGTCAAATTAAATGCTTTACTCTCTAAGAGTGCAACGGTGTAGAATTGAGTTTCAATATAACTTGAGCTTCTACAGTTTTTACTTACTATACAAAAAAGGTCTGTCTTCCATACATTCGGGAAAGTAGTGTTTCTCGCATTGATATGGTATACGTATGTGCCTGCCTTTTGGGGTGCCTTTTCGCAAAAATTGGTATAGCGATGGGGTGGTTTTCATCACAGACCAAAGCGCCCAATTGGCATAAATTGGGTGTATTTTGAGACATTTTTGTGTAAAAAGCACCCAATTTGTGCAAAAGTGGGTGCTCTTCTTACCAAATTGGTATATTGATGGGTGGGAAATTGGCCAAAAAATAGGTGTAGAGAAAGTCACATTTTCGAAGTCCGGCAGGCACATCCACGTACGATTTTGGCAAAAGTAACCTCCCCCGGGATATTTACACTGTGGATACTCAACATACCCTTCATACTCCAAATGATACACCATCCCGTCATCCTTGGCATTCACTCCAATTGATATCGTTGCCTCGTCACCATCTGATATCGTTGCCTCGTCTTCGGAAACTTTCCCATTTGTTAAATGCGTCTCTGTCGTACCATTCACCTTGCATTCCGAATGTCCATTTTCAATAACTTGGGGAGTGTCAGCTTTAATGTCCGCTGCATGGTCTTTGCCATTGACTTGGGGAGTCTTGTCACTTTTAGTGTCTTCTTTTTCGGTGTTGTTATTATTATTGTTTTCCTCCTCTTTCTTGACGTTCTCTTTGTTTTCATCTTCTACTTTGCCAGCCACTTCTTCGTCAGCTGCTTTAGTGATGTTGACAATGTTAGCTTCGAACCATGCCCCCATGCTTAAGTCCATGGCATCAATCACATCACCAACCTAAATGAAAAGGGACACATTTATGTATACATCCTGAGAAATCAGGTCTGTGTAGTATAGGAACATTTCCAGAAGGGAGACGGCAATAATCATGGTCAGGAAAAATGGAAATTTCATGGGAACATAATTTTAAAATTTTCCTTCATGAAGACTAACATTTCATTCAAATTCTCAAAAAAAATATCCAAAATTCCCCTCTAGTAAGTCAAATTTTCTGGGAACCACAATTCAGGAAACCTGGTGTTGGACTACATAGTCCATTTCTTTGCTAATATATCACTGCTAATATACCACTTTATGGGTCTATTTTAAAGTGCTGATTTTGCAACAACTTGTGTGGAGAGCTTGAGCTATCTACTAACTGATATCCCTCCCCCGTCCCCACCAATCAATGTTGAGGGTCCCAAAAACTGTGGTGATGAAACGGTTCAGAACAACATTGAATGGGTGTAATGGGGGTTGATTTCAACAAAGTGGTCCAACAGTTATTTCCTGAATTGCAGTTTCCTGAGTTTGCCTTTCCCCCAGCCATGGTAATAAATGACCCCTCCCTCCCCTTTTAAAACCAAAAGAGTTGTCCTTCAAATAGTTTGTATCTTTCACACTTCCTAGTATTTCCCCTTCAAAATCCAAATGTCACCATAGAGAGAGGTTTCTAAAATCCTTATTTTTTTAGTGCCTTCAGACACAAGTACGCAAACATTGAATTTTAATAACAAATATCCCGAACAGATTGGTTTACTAAAGTTGATCATGAAATAAATGTGGTTGGAATAAGGCCATATCCATTTGAATTATCCACAATGAAAGGTGACCTTCTGAAAACCACAATTCAGTAATTGAAATTTCCCCATCCCACAAACATTGGCCACAACAATTGGTGCAAGTATGTAAAACACATCACTAAGTTAGTCATCGATAGGCTATTTTGTTCACTTACAGATACAGAGGTGAGTGACCTTGTTGGAATGGTGCCACAAACCACAGAACCCCAATTCAGTAATTGAAATTTCCCCATCCCACAAAAATTGGCCACAACAATTGGTGCAAGTATGTAAAACACATCACTAAGTTAGTCATCGATAGGCTATTTTGTTCACTTACAGATACAGAGGTGAGTGACCTTGTTGGAATGGTGCCACAAACCACAGAACCCCAATTATAAACACCCTATTAAAGTTGAATATGATTCTAGTGGATAGTTATATCATTGGAAAGTATAGAACAACTAGAATACGAGAATATAAAGGGTTCAACAAAAGAAAGTATACCACTTTGTTTATGTCATTTTGAGTAACTTTCAACTTGTTCTTGTCCAAACAGGCTAAATAGGCATTTAGATGAATCTTTTAGGCATAATTTGATATCAAATTTGCCCCCTAACAACAAAGATAAACCATGATTAGCACCATTTTCAAAAGTCGCATTTCTAATACACAGCACGAGAAGAATAGGCCAATTGTTAACACACCTATGCCGTATTTATCCCGTACTGATCACCGCGCATATCCCTCAATGCGCGGGCTAATTCAAATGTCAACTGATGCATGGGTGAAGGATTTGAATGTAAAGGAATGTTATGGATGGGGAGAACATGGACAGATTAACCAAATCTTCGCGTGCTGTGTATTGGAAATGCGACTTTTGAAAATGGGATATTTTCCTTTAAATGGTGCTAATCATGGTTTATCTTTGTTGTTAGGGGGAAAATTTGGTATCAAATTATGCCCAAAAGATTTATCTAAATGCCTATCTAGCCTGTTTGGTCAAAAACAAATTACAATTACTCAAAATGACATAAACAAAGTGGTATACTTTCTTTTGTTGAACCCTTTACATATCTTTTTTAAAGGATTGATCAAGCTACTATACAAATTTTAAGATTTTTGTTTTGGTACCCCCTCTCTATAAATGAATCCAAGAGCTTATAAATTGGGCGTCAGCAGTGGGACCAAATTACGAGACACTCGCATCGCATTTCAAAGAAACCATAGAGAGTATCCACATCACTCATGCATGCCCGTAACAAAAGCTCATCGTTCCTGTAGTATTCGTTGTTCAGATCAATTCAATGCAGGACCTCTTATACACGCTTCACTGGTCAAAGAATTACCTATACATTTGGCGGGTTATTTGAATGGGTATCCATTCAACATGCATGTTGGTCACAGATTATGATTATGTGATATTGCTCTTTTATATTTCTGAAAGTTTGAAATAGACTTATAGTTCCAGCAAATATGGTCTGTCACATGGATACTCTCTATTGATTACGTTAAGCAATGAACACATTTCTCGAAAATTGATCGCGTTATTAAAGAAGTCATAAGAGTTTTGTTTTGGTTTTTATTCTATTTATATACCACTGATTTTTATCTGAAGAATGGATGGATAAAAGTTTGCACCTTTTCCTACACGGATTGCATGGCAGTGAGTTTGTTTACATTCATACAGTGTGTATAGTGTAAAGGTTTCGAAATTCGATGTTTTGGGCAAGCTTCCTCGGCGCTGGCTTGGACAAAATATCAGCGCTCAGTTATTTATTTTTCAGCATTACTGGGCGCTTTGGCAGAAGGACCGAGGGGTAAAAATCGCCCAGCGCCCGCTTATCTTGAGCCTTGCGGGTTAGGGTTAAATAATCAACATAAATTAACATTACTTCCTGATATTGTTTTGCACTAACCTTATATAATCCACTCAATCCAGAGGGTTCCCCACTGCATGATGGTATTTGTTCGCCCTCTTCCATAGGTACCGCCTCACCATTGCCGCTGTTGGACCTCTCCGAATCACTAACCTCTGACGCAAATCCACTATCCGGCCGTCCATCGCTACCCTGGCTGGATGACTTACTTGGGGAGGTTTCAGAAGTAGTGGCCTTTTGGATCGGAGCTCTGATCATGATTTGGATGATGTCATTGAGATGGACATCGTAATCATACAATGTGTGGCCATTCTCCAGCTAAAAATGACACAGAACAAGAATAAATAGTATCCAATTTGTTCTCATAGTTTTTTTTAGCCACATAATTTGTTCATATAATTTTCATTGGCAGGTGAAATATGTAACAAGATTTTCAGTGAAACTGTAGATTATGTAAAATATGCCTATGACATGTTGAGATGACTAGTCTCTAGTAAAAGTGACTTTACTAGTCAATGGATACACATTATTCTTGGTATTTTGTAACAGTAAGATAACGCATTATATATGAATTTCTATCAAGGGTCCTCTGAAAAAGATGTGGAAAATCAGCACTCAGTGTACATTACGAGACGTCCAGGAGAAATTACAACACTAAATGAAGACAAGATCTGGCAGATAAATCGCTGAGCAGCAATAAATGGTGGATTGGAGAATCATCAACACCCTGTCTGAGATCCCAGTGATCGAACATCAAAACGTCACCCATACTACAGAAAGGGACAAGGCAGATCTTTTTGTAAGATATTTGCAGAAAAATGTAAATGCTAAGGCGAGGCTCCAAATGTCAAACCTTCGACAACTGAATCTTTTGACAAAAGATCAAGCGCTCAATCGCCTGTTGGGGCTAGATTGCCGTATTCAGCAATCTTCAACTAAAATCGCCTAACAATATTTTTTCAGATTACAGTACATAATAATATTCCCTTTTTGGTGGACAAGTTAACTTGGCCACCTTAGCTTTCAGATGAAAGGTCATGGGTCATTATTATTGTTTCAATTAGCTAGTGGTGACGTTAAACGTTACAATTATTGTATTTACTAAATAATGTAAATTGTATTATACATAAAGGAAGAAGTATTGATAGAAAAACGAATCTTATCTGTGGTTTCATGCAATTTGAGCTTTTTAATACAGCCGGCAGTAGACTTTTGGTATAAAATGCTAAATATCGCCAATCGCCGCCAATTTCAGATTTTCAAGGCAAAATTAGTATTTTAATGATATTTTATAATATATGTGTCTATTACAATAAATAAAATGGTGTTTTGATGGACATGTAGTTCAAATATCACATTTTAATAGTTTATTGAGTGGATAAACCAGACAGTCTCAATATTATTTTAACTTATGACTTCCAAATATGTAATGACACCCCGGTGGTGTAGTGGTTGTTTCCTCCGGCTGTGGTGCATTGAACCTGGGTTCAATTCTGCTGGGGACCACATATCTTTTTGTATAATATTGGTACTTTTTGATGTTCCATTATATTAATTACTTACAATATCATTAGTTTGTATATTAATTAAGGAGACTCTTTTTTTTATCTATTATTATTTTTTACTTTTTTGGTTCAATGAATATGTCATGAATATCACGATTTTCTTTTTTTTATTCGGCTGTTGTTATGAACTTCATGAACTTATACAGTGTAGGGCCTATTTATTCGTGATTTATCTTTACAAAACGATTGACTACAAATTATATTATCCTGGCTATTAATAGTATTATAATAATTATCCTGGCGCCCCGGGAAATCCAAGTTATTTTGTTGCATTTTTGAATTTGTCATAAATTACGTTTTTCTCGTAATTAATAAACATTGGAATTTAAATTAAATTATAAATTATGATATATTTTCTTTCAATTTTTTCCATAAACTTCACCACATAGGGCCTATCGCTCACATAACGTCTCGGTGATTTCCTTCCAGAAACAACACACTAGTGATCCTCTTGCCGACTTCCACAAAATTCAACAGATCCATTCCAAGTCTTCTCATTATCCTTTTGACACTAAAAACACTTGTCCACCCAGTTTTTTAGAAGACCTTGTTTAATAAATCACTAATGATTGCTAAAGCGGTACAATTACGGTGCAAAGTCAGCGAATTACTTAGCGATTAAATTTTGCGAATATGTTGCCATATTTAGTAAACTGCGCATAAGGCCAAGTAAAACAAAACAACAGTTGATCGTCCGGACTTTTCAAAAAAAGGATGCGGGAGGGGGGCTTATTATTTATTTTATTTTATTTTTTTCCAAGATGGCCATCGGCTTTTTGAGGTAAAGATTTTACAGTCTGAGCCTCATTACATTGTATGCATTTATTTAATGTACAGATACAGTTTTAATTAAGTTTTACTGGAGCAACTTAAACATTTTAATAGTTTTACATGCAATTTTTTTTAATTTAAAAAAAAAAAAAAAATCAATGCGGCACGAAAAAAGGAAGCGGGCGGGGACGATCAACTGTTGTTTTGTTTTACTTGGCCTAAACGAATATAATGAAAGTTCCAGTTTTCCGTTTCCCTACCGACCCAACTTTTCAGTTTTACCAAAACTTTCATCATTTTGTGCAAAAATTACATTTTCTGACAAACTTGAATAAAAACAAAACTTTTAGTGGCTCAAAATATCAGACATATCTTTCTGAGGATTGTAAGGGATTTTAATGGTAGTGGTGTCATGGTATATGGTTGATAATGAAATTGTTTGCATTACCTACTCAGATTTCAGATGTAATTGACGTTGCAATATTTCAGACAGATTTGTTGACATTTTTAAAAACACATCTACAAATGCTTCCTTAATTGTTTTTCAAAGTGTTAAAGTGTCAAAATTTGAGCACAATATTTGCTATACACGATAGCCGAGTTAGCTACCTTAAGGTGTATTATATACGAATCAATAGGTAGTTATAGTAGTTAACACCATTATAGATGCAATAATGAAATTGAGTGAAATAATGAATAATGAAATAGGCTCCACTCTTTTAAAAATATGAAACAGGAAACTTGGTATCATATTTCATTAGCCTAATGCCGATCTTGCTATCCAGGATGCTACTCGAAGCATTAGTCTGGGCGTCATATGAACGCCCAGTCTCGAAAAATGAGCAACAAAACAGAAATTTATGCAATGGTGTATGCAAACATGAAACTATGACAGACTTATGGCTATTTTCAGTTTACAGGTCACTTTTTTGGTCTGTCGGTTTTTACGGCCCCATGACAAATGTTGAACTTCAGCGACGAAAAAAAAAAACCACAAAAAAACCAATAGATAAAAAAATGCTTCAAATGTCGCAAATATATCATAGAATTGATTCAACATACAGTAGCAACAAAAATTAATAACTTCAAAAGTGGTGTTTATCATCTCTTCCCAACCCCCGAAAACCGAATGTATACCGGCGTATATTGACCAGGAAATGTATGCCGAATTATGCAGCAATGACAATGGTTTGCTCTGCACCGTCTCGTTCACTAAATCTTGCAGCGCATTTATGGGCAATCTCAAATTTTGCAAATTTTGCCGGCAAAAAGGGCAAAATTTGATTTTTGCCGGGTTCTGCCGGCAAAAATTAGGAATAACCCATACATGGCTAGGAACATATTACTAATAGGTCAGAAAACACATTAGAAACAATATTTAGTGAATCATTTCAACCAACATTTGGTTTCACAAATACCCTATTGAAAATAAATACATGAAATGTATAGGCCTAACCAATTCGAGTCAGATGTACTGGTCTAGTACCAAAGAGCTTGCCATAGCAACTCCCAGCAAACTTAAAACTTTACATATCTTAAAAATAATAAAGTTATAATACACTCAGAAAAAAATATTTATGATTTTCATTGGCTTTTGAGATGAATTCAGTAATTGTTTGCGTTTTGCCACTACTGTTAAAACCGCAGTTTAAACCGCCTGCGGCAAAAACCTGCGAACACTGATCTCAAATGGCACTGAAACTTCGAAAGAAGATGGAGAAAAGTCCATTTAATCACCTAGTATGTGTATTATCTTAAACTTACCACATAAAAAATGAAGTAAAACTAACGGAACAGTAATATGTTTAGCTTTTTAGTTAGGAATTAGACAAGGCTAATGTTAAGCCTTTTAGGGGATGATACTTGATAGGCCTAGCCTAAAATGATTTTACGGAGAATGGTCAAACCAATGGCAGCTCAAGTTTAATGTTAAGAAATGCGGAGTCATGCATTATGGCAAACCAAGAGATACACATGATTATACAATGACAGAGGGAATTGACAGAAGAGAGCTAGGAAAGCTGGAGGAAGAAAAAGATCTTGGCGTCCTGTTTGACAAATCTTTGTCTTTTACCAGGCATGTTGGAGAAGTAGTCAACAAAGCAAATCGGGTTGTAGGAATCACAAGAAGATCTTTTGACCATATGGATATCACAATGTTCAAGACAATCTACAAGTCCATGATCAGACCGCATCTCGAATACGCTAATTGCATCTGGAGTCCGTACCTGAAAGGCGATGTAGATAAGCTGGAAAAAGTACAACGTAGAGCCACAAAAATCGTATCGACCCTGAGAAAGCTTCCCTATTCAGCTCGATTGAGAAAGCTCAACCTTCCATCACTGGCATACAGGCGACTCAGAGGCGACCTCATTCAAGTGTACCGTATTATCATGCATGGCTTCACTGATATTCAACCAAGCAAGTTTTTCAAAATGGAAAGGAGAATTGACAGTCTGAGAGGTCACAGCTACAAAGTGCAAAAAACCCGCAACAAGGAAAGGATCAGACAAAACTGCTTTTCTCAGCGAATTGTAAACCTATGGAACAAACTCCCAGAGCATATTGTAGAAGTGAAGACAACCAACAGCTTCAAGAACGCAATTGACTCCTTCCTTGACAAGCATATTAGCAAATATGACTACATGGGGTCAACTACTCTCGAACAAGCGACATGTAAAATTAACTAAACTATTACTCTATTGCAGTCAAGTAATGATGAAATTAGATGGGCGTTATAGGCTAAAAAGCCTTCCCTATGTGCCCGAGACTACAGGTAAACAGGTAAATCTGTTTGGTCTCCATCTCCATTGTTTAGTCAGCAAAATGTCCTTCTGGACACATCACGCTAACTTGCGCGCTGCGTGTGGACGGTGTGGATATAATTTAAATTAAAATATTTAAGCTGCCGAAGCTTTTAAGGCTTGTTTCTAAACTAGGACTGGCTGTTGACAATTTCATGAGTGAGGGAGCTTGTTCCAATCTCTTATCATGCTTATTATGGTCGACACGAAGAATGAATCTTGGAAGGCTCTGGCCCTATGACTGACTTGAGTGAATATTTGATTGTTCGGGCTGGCATGGGCGGCTGGACGTAGTCTAGTAATTAAACGGGATGTCAACCAAGCCATTCATTCTGCATCTCATGATCTTGTACAGCATACATACAATACATAACATAGTTTCTGCTGTTTTCTTCTGTTTTGTAAAGTATCTCGTTCAATTTCAAGGTCTTTGAGGATTTGAGTTACAGTCCCTGTTGATCTAGGCCTCACTTCCATGCTTCATGAACTTGCTATAAAGGGCCTACATACAGTCAATTTCATGAAGAAGGCCCTAATACAGGATTGCCAAACTATGTTTTGTATTTGTACCAACCTGTTTCCCGCGGTAAAACAACCGCTGCCTTTCAGGCTCAGCCTCAAATGTCTCGATAAGTTTCTCTCGCAGTTGCTCAATTTTTGTAAGCTTTGACAATCCATCGACTCGTGTCGACTTTTTCCCGTCAAAACTGCGGACCTGGATCCACATTATTGTTGTTTGGAGAAGAAGCCAATGTCTCAGTTTTACAAAAATATAATGAGCGAATGTCGCAGCAGGATTGTTTACAATGACATGTGTGTATTGAAAAACGAATGCACTGTGCTGCTGCGTAGTAAATGCTCGTGTATAACGAAACGGCGGGAAATATGGTCTTTTTATCAGTCTGGTTTAGTGAATGCTTATACAATTAGGGTCGTTCAAAGCATGTGAAACAGACCACTTATATTACGGAAGCGTCATTTAAAATGTCAAAGGTTATCTTTCGGCTAAGTGGTTTAACCTCGATTTAAAGACGCCGTTCAGTAATACGATCTATTACGTAGGATAAATGAGTATGTGTTACAACAGTCGCTGTTAGAGGGACAGTGATGATCATATTAATATCCAATAACATAACAACAACACGTTCAAACACAAGCAGTGGTATGGCAAGCCAAGATTTAATGAATTATTTGATCTGAAACTGAGGGTAAATATTTGTTTTTGGAGAGCGTGTGAAAAAATGTGCCTGTAAAAAATGGTAGGCCTAAGGCTTATTTTTAGGCCTATTTTAATATTATTATTATTTATTCGTTCGCACCTGTCCTCCTGTGACGGTGACTTCAGACTTGTTGTAAAATTGTAGCCAGTGTCGTGAGACCTGCGCCACCCTTCCCCCCACCCTCCCATGATATTCTACTCGAGACACAAGTCGTGTCGGGTGAGATTTGCATTGTTGCATTTGCATTATCGAGCTTGAGTTTTTGCGTCGGTTTCTCTTAGGACCACACGTCGTCGGTCTCCCACCACCCCGCCTCTCAAGTTTTAGCTCGTTCACGTAGCGTAGTGTTGTCGTTCCTCCCACTAGCGAAGAGTGGAGAGTAGATCACTGATCGTATCGGAACGAGTCTGAGCCACCTCTGACTACTCAAGTTTATGACGCGACGGCACCCCCCCCCCCCCCCACTCTCATTCTCATGCTCAAGTTTGCGACTATAGCAACACCCCCACCTCACGCTCTCAAATTTCTGACTCGTAGGCACTTGTACAGCCTGGAAGATTCCTAGTCGGTTCACTTTTATTTTTCGTCATAATGAAAACTAGCCCGCATATGCTCCAACAAAACTTTGCACCCACCATTTCCCATTGAAATCGCTCGAAAATGTTACCTCTTTTTTCGTAAAATCTTCCCTAAATACACAACGCAATATTTCCTGATTTTGGGGTGAACGAATTATGAAACTAGACACTTAAAGCTTTACTCTCGACTAAATACTGTTACGATTGATGCTAAGCATAACGAAGCACTGATTTTTTTAAACCCGAAAACCCTCAGATTTTTCCTGTTATAAAGTGAAAAATCATCATTTTTAGCTCTAAATTGACCACCCCATCCTACTCCGGATGGCGAGAACTGAAGGTCGAGAAACTTTGGGGCGAACGGATATAAATAGCTTACAATATAATCTTTCGAATGATATAAGGTTCGGCCTGATTGGCTTCATAACAACGAAGCAGAAATTGTAGTTAAATTCGCACTAATTTCCCGTTTTTTGACGTCTTGTAAGCATGGGTAAAATAGAGTTACAATGCAAAATTCGGTCTGTGTGCATAGTGTGCGTTCATGCATGGTGATTTTCTATCGTTATCAAATTTAGAAGGTCAACCCTCCTTAACTTCCACACACAGAGCTGGAACTAGATCTTTTGCTTAAAATCGTGCCAAAGTTTTCATTATGCCCCCCCCCCCCCCCCCCCCCCCCCACCTCAATATGAAAAAACCAGCTACGCCACTGGAGACGATCGCAACACTGTGGTGGGAATTAATAAAGTCATTTTTGACGGATGTTAAATAACTTTGTTCTTGATTCTTATCTTCATTGAATCACTTGACAAGGCTCAATTTGAAATGTAAAAGAGAGAGAGAGAGCACAGATCTAGCACAGATCTAGCTATAATAGTAATAATATACGTTATTCATAATTGGCGATTTCATGTCTCAAGAGGGAGACATACTGGATAAACAAACAATCTCAAACTTTTCCTGCAATGTATTATGAACTTTGAACTCCTACATTTTCCTAGAAAGTGTCGGTTACCAGCAAACATTTCATTTCAAACTAGAGGAATAGATAGTTTATAATTCAAGTTTATTTCACGAATGTAATATTAAGGTCAAATATTGAACAGCTCAGAAGTATGAAGATTTTTTTATGATTAGTGCAAAGTTCACCACATTGAAAAACTACATCACTCTTGTCTCTGCTACATCGCTGGCCTCGTTTTTGGAGCACTTATTGCTCTGAGCATGCTCAGTTGGATAGCACGGCCCTCTTTTGACGTAAATGCGCCAATTATGTAAAAACGTCTATAACACGCATGCGCAGTAATAATACTTTGAGTTACAGACACCGTACTACAATGGTAAAAAACCCTAATAAAAGCACTAGATTGAGACGATACTAAACTTGTAATATGGTGTCAGATGTGGGATTTTACAGTGTGGTACTCTGAAGCTCCCATGCCGTCCATTTTGAAGCAGGTCCTGTCTTGATTAATATATCCAAGGACTAGTAGGGCATAGTAGACTGTCATTACATCATGCTTCCATTTCAGATACCTTGAGTTATTGTTGTTGCTCAATAAATATTTCAGTAAACTTGAACAAATGCTTAAAGGGGCATTTAGAGATGTATCGATATACTAAATGAGCAAATAACGTAAAGATAATCATCAACATAGCCCAAATCCAAAATGTCATGCAATTCCGACATCGCCTTCATGCCAAAATAAGCAAATAACGGCACTTCCGGGTTGAGATTTGCCGCGAAAATCTGTGAGTAAAACGATGTATAACTTCCGAATTCAGCACCTGAGTTTCGATATCATCATATCGAAACTAAGAAAATCATGAAATTGTGTATGATAAACGGTGAATGTTGGTAAACGGTTTCAGATAGTAGTTAGTATATATGCCTAAGTATTACTTTGATGAAAAAAAAACTGATTTCCAGGATAACTGAGGGCGCATTCCCATACGTATCTCTCAATGCCCCTTTAAATGGTTATTTATAGACAATTGGTGATCAATGTTCATCTTTTGAGGTGGCAACCAGCCTGGTTACCAGGTCCATTTACTCTGTGTACTGAAAGTTTTATTACCACTAAATAGAGTTACTTACTGTAGAAAAGATCATTTCATTTTCACCTAAGGCGACAGGAAAAAAACCTCTGTCGTACAGGCAAACGGATCTCTCAGGTAGGGTCGGTCGGTCGGGGCTTTTTTTTCCCTCAAATGTCGGGAAATGTGCCGCCGAGTCAGACATTTTAGGGAGGTCTTTTTTAACAATTTCTAAATAAATAAATATACATCGTCGTCGTTCTATGGATCATGGCTGATTCCTTGTGACCCTATTGATGATGGAGCGCCACCGTTGTCTATTTTGAGACATGCGATGCGCAGAGATAAGAGATAGACCAGTTGCTTCTTTAATGCCATCAGTCCAACGAAGCTTTGGTCTGCCACGTTTACGTCTTCCTTCGATAGCTCCTTGTATTATCACCTTTTCTAGATTGTCACCCTCTCGTCTAGCAATATGTCCAAAGTATTGTAGCTTGTTGCGCATGATCTTTGTATACAGAGAAGTTTGGTTCCCAATCTGGCTTCTGACAAATTCATTTGTCTTATGCTCTTTCCATGATATTCCTAGCATCTTGCGCCAACACCACATTTCAAAAGCTGATATTTTCTTTGAATCTGCTATTCCGACTGACCATGTTTCAGCTCCATATGTTGCGACCGGAAAGATTAGTGCCTTCATAATACGTATTTTTGTGGCCTTTGTGATTCCTCTATCTTTCCAAATGGTTGATAGGGCATTTGCTGATGTTTTAGCCATTGCCAGACGTCTTTTAATTTCTCCGGAGCTTCCGCCATCTTTAAGAATTAGTGATCCAAGAAAATTGAAGTTATCTACACAATCTACTGTGTCATTATCGACCTTCACTTGTTGGTTGCTGTTTCCTCCACAAATCATGACTTTAGTCTTCTTAACATTTAGGAAGAGTCCAAACTTTTCACTGGCTGCTTTCACTTTGTGTATTAGAACTTGAAGTTCAGCTCCAGTTCTAGCTATCAGGGTGGTATTGTCACGCCTGGGTTTTCATACTTTTTGGCAAATATGTTTTAGAATTACTTTTCCAATATTTCTGACCTCACAAATTAATACCAATTGCTTCATTTATTTTTGTATGAATATTATTGTATGTCACCCTGTATATTTTGATTTCCCCTCCAAATTCATGTGCACCCTATATGAATTTATGCATGGTGTATTTTGCTTGTCCAGAGCCCCAAGAAGATGTGTCATCGCCTGTTTTTAAATAGCATTCCAAATTCTTTTATTATACATCTTTTGTTATGCTCAGTGAGGCATGTCATTCTTGTGTTGGGAGTTGGGGAGTCACATAATTTTGGGAGTGTGTTTTTGTGATGGTGTGTGAGCAGATGGATGTAGCGCTGTGTGTATACATGGAAATTGTAAAATGAAAGTGGGTGTGTCTGTTTGATAGAAGATGAATGTAAGTTGTATGTTATAAGTGTTGGCTATTTACAAATTATTCCAAATTTAGGTAATGTAATTTCTAAATCCATCCTTGACCACAATAACAATTTGGTGTAGATTAATGTTGTTAGTTTTTGTGTAAATTGAATTCATTCTGATAATTGTTTTGTTCTGTGCATGGCTTTGTCCATAGGTCTCACTCTAGTTTTGTTCAAGTCCTAGTTTTAAAATTACAGTTTTGGTTGCTGACAATCGGGTCATTAAACGATCATTCGCTAACGCGGCACATTGTGTGTTAATGTGATGCAGTGGCGTAGCCAAGGGGGGGCAAGGGGGGGCAGCTGCCCCCCCTGTGGGGTTCTCTGCCCCCCCTGTTGCCCCCCCTGTGGGAAATGTCAGTTGAAATAATTTGGGACTAACCTATTCACAACACAAGGAAATTCAATCCTCAATTTGGTTGTTGCCCCCCCACCAAAACTCCCGGCCCCCCCTTTGCCCCCCCACTGAGAAAAACCTGGCTACGCCACTGATGTGATGTAACCATTGTGTCTATTTGATAGGGAAATAACAATTTATATTTATTACTGTGGCACGCCGGTTCTAAAGTTATTCACATTTCATTCATGTCAGTGTTCATTGTAGATTAGTTGATTGTAATGCAGTTTCTGGTATTTTATGCCCTATCCTGTTTGCGTGAATGTTGCGGAGTTAATGGATTCGTTGTAGAATTTCTCCCTCAATGCCGATGATTACGGAACTGGTCTATGATTGTAAATGAATTTAATTGTCTTATCTGTTGATGTTTTTTTGTTAAAGCATCAATATGTGTGGCGCTGTTGTTGAACAGTGATACATATTTTTAATTGAAAGGTTGTCTAACCTCGTTTTGAAATGGTTGTCTAACCTCGTTTCGATATGGTTGTCCAACCTTGAATTTGAGCCGTGGCTTGAATTATTGTAGAATTAGGGATTTAGTTTAAGGATTACTTTGTGATTGTGGTTAATGTTGGATCCTATACATTTTCGGCTATTATTGTTAAATGTGTGTGTGCAAGCCAACACTTGCGAGATGTGTGTGATTGTGAGCTTTAGTTTTATCATGTACAATGAAATATTTTGATGTTGTAAAACTTGAAATATAAACGTTTCAAATATCAAGTGCAATATTACATCGAGTTAATACATTAAATGACTCAATATTAAATGATGATACAAATGATGATAAAATGTGTACAAAAGACTTTTAATGCCACGAACCACGCTACCAAACTTTATAATGACTGTTTTAATATGTTTGCCACGCTACCATTGGACTACCATAGTTGAATAAGGACATTTCATAATAATAGCACACTCAAGTTTGTGACAGTATCATCAGCATATCGGAGATTGGTTATGGTGCGACCTCCTACTGAAACTTGGCCTTCCACTCCATCAAAAGCTTGCCTCATGATGTACTCTGCATAAATGTTGAATAGGTAAGGTGACAGGATACATCCTTGACGAACGCCTTGTCCAATAGAGAACCACTCACAATTGCCATTATCTGTTTATACATCAGGCCAACAACAAAAAAAGGTGTTTGTTTGTCCATAGAGGGTCCTCAAAAGGTAGGGTCGGTAGGTCGGATTTTTTTTTTTTTTTAAATATTTTTTAATACAGATATTGTATTTGGGAATATAAATTCGGCATGAATACTGTGAATTAAAGTCCAAACACACACCAAAACACCTCACTTTTCATAAGCTTGCGACATTGTTGCTTTACTCTTCACACTGCTGATTTTGATCTCTTTCTCCTGCTGGGGATGGGGCAGATTGTCAATTTAAAGTTCCAATATTGTCGCATTGGTTGCAACACTACAAAGTTGATCAAATATTATTTTTGTACTGAGTTTGCAATGCGCAGATACCGTAGGACGCCGCCATTGTGATTGAATGTTGCACAAAGTGAAATAACGTTGTGTTGAAGTTTTGCTAGAAATATATACATGAAAGTATTGCTAAACCTATTTTCCCCGCACTAACTACCCCAAAGATTGTTTTATACTATGTTGAAATTAATATTCATGCCGTTGAGCAACATTTTGGGAACAAATATTAACTGTAACTAGATTTTTCATATTTTCTCACACTGCGTTTTTAGTATAAAAATGACATAACTTGCACGCGCGATCACTGATTTTCATTTAGTCCTTTTAATAGTCCCGTGGGTGCCAAGTTCATGCATTAAACATCGTGTGTACACGTGATTGCGCATTGGGGATGGTGTTGCAAATACCAGAATGACGATATCATACGAAATAAGGAATAAAACGGTCCGTTTGGCCATTCAAATTGCTCAAAAAGTTGTTTTAAAAAAATTATCGAAAATAAAAAGTAATACGGTCGGCACCTAGGTACACGGTCGGTCGGACGTGGACAAACAAACAACTTCTTTTTTTTTGCCTCATGTATCAACATTATGACATTATGCCTCTCCCGAAAGACCGTAAGTGAGCAACACTTTTTAAAGCTTGACCTATGGCTCTGATTGGTTTAATAAATATATATATATTTTTGGGAAATTCCAAAAATTTGAGTCAGTCAGGCCTGTACAGCAGGGTGGTTCTTTTTCCTTGGCTCAAGTATTACTTATACATGTAGGTGAATAGTTCTTTTTCCTTGGCTCAAGTATTACTTATTACATGTAGGTGAAAATGTATTTATTTAGAGATTTCCTGCATTGATGTGTAATTGAAATGTTTTTTGAAGTTTTGAATCAGATATTTCATCACACCAATAACTCTCCAGGTGATGTACTCCTTATGTTATGCACTTATCAATTGCAAGCCCAGTTTCGCACTCAGGTGCACTTATCAATTGCTGAATTGCTTGATTTAGGGAAATTTCGGTGCCAGAATTCTCAGACGACGGTGGACACGAAAGGCCGTAAGTGAGCAACACTTTTTAAAACTTGACCTATTGCTCTGATTGGTTCAAATTCATTGGTGAAATCCATTTTGGATTTTCGCAACATTTGATGAAATGTACCAGTCCAAATGTATGTGGAAACACTACAGTAATATTGTAACATTGCCTGGGAAGTGATGGGTTATAATATATAAACTAATTGGCTTAACTGGGTTGGAAGTGGGGGCACGTACCCGGGTGCCACTTTGAATGTGGTGGCATGTTCCCCAAACGCCACTTTGGATGGTAAGTGGGTGCATGTGCCCCAGGTGCACCCACTCTGGATGGAAAATGGGGAGGGGGACATGCCCTGGACACCACTTAGGATAGGAGGGGAAAGTGGTGCTACATGAAGTCTTGATAACAAACATTGTTTGTTGATTTGTACATGTTGTATACTCTGTCATCATTAGCATAGCCCAATGCAAACTTCTAACAACAATATTGAAATTATGTAGGCATGAAACAGTTGCTTGTGAGAGAATTATTGTTTCATAACCCTAACTCTAGATCACCACACGGCAACAGAAGAAATTTCTTTTCCGACCCCCACAACTTCACCAGAAAGGTCACCCGACCCCCCGGGATTTGAACCACGGACCTCCAGTACCAGGGCCAAGATCCTAGCCACTACACCACAGCTGTCAGTCGACATGCATTCAAGAAACAAGTTTAGTTTAGTTTTATTTGGCATATCAAAACACAGAGATACAATACATCAGATCAAATATACAAATCTTAAAAACTTACAAAATTAACACAACATATTAATACAAGAAAACTTGAATGCCAAGGATAGCCCAAGAAAGCTCTAAAAAGGGCTTAGTGGACAAGTGGTTTATGCTTCCATTAACGCATACAAGTACTCATTCTTCATCAGAACAATACCAGTTTGGAATGGATTACCAGGCAGCGCAGTTGTAGCACCATCTGTGAGGATGTTCCAAACAGCAGCACTCCCCACCCTCAGGCCTCAGGACCGTGTAACTTGCTACATGGTCTTTTTTAATTGTCCTGTATATATTGTGGATTTTTACTCGCACTTGGTACACCCATGCACCTTGACATCACCCGCTGTAATAGTTGGTCATCCGACTCTAGGGGCCACCAAATTGAAGAATTGAAGAATTGAAGACACACGGCGAGTATATTCGCCTCGTTATATAGCCTGGGTCCGTTTTGTAGCCAAAAAACCTGCACACCGGGTTATAAAAACATTTTTTCCGCACAGTTGCCGTGTGGTGTAGTAGAGTTAGGGTTAAGTATGGGCTGGTTATCCCGCATCCCCAATGTTACATTACCCATCAAAGTTGTATGACTGTCTTCAATCACCTGATCACAGTTTTGAACGCTGGAAAAACATAGGCATGTATAAAAAAATGTGTACCTTATTATTCCAAAATTCCAGATAAAAAGTAGGCAACTCTCTTTTCTTCCAAAACATTCTAAATTGAGTGAAAAGTGAGAAAAAAAGAGGAAAAAAGTGCTTTACCAAATCAACATTGGGAATACAATAATCAAGTTAGGATTTAGTCAAACAATCCATGAGAGGATAAACAAGCAATTATTTTTTGCCTATTGTATTGATCACTTTTTGTTGATATTCAATCACTCAATTTCACAGGATAATAAATTGTGACCCTATTTCAATTTTGCATAATTATATTTACATTTGTAAGACACTCTATTTGGAGTTCAAAAAGCACTGTTTACCATGTACCACACCCCTAAAAAGCCACATTCAGCATATTTGTCAAAAAAAACTCAAATCAACAAACAAATAACTGTATTTTATAAGAAGCTATGGTAAACATTATTCGGTAAGCAGTGTTGCTATCAGTATATGCAAACATTTGCAATTCAGTGATACTGATAATAGAAGAGTATTATTAGCCTGCAATAGTATCATAAGCTCAAAAGTCTGGATAACATACCACGTGAGTAAACCTCCAGTGTCCAAGTAAGTTTTTAATAGGAAATTTGTACTTAATACAATTCTCATTTTATTTGTTCACCAACTATTAAATATATCACAGCTTTATAAAAGCTGCCTTCTCTTTTATTGTTGTCTATCTCAGTGGTGAAGACTGGAATCATATGTGCCATTGCCAATGTTGATGTTCCAAAAAAGGGCTGTTCGATCTTTTGTTGATGTTGAAGTGAATAATTTCATCTTTTAATACCAAATTGTAGGTGTCTTGAGTGTGCAGATGAATCAATGTCTGTAATAAATATGTTAGTGTCAGACAACATGACTTTGTATTCATTCATGTTGATTATAAAATAAAAGATTATGATAAATGTTTTGTTGATTGTCTGAAATACAGATGGAAATCTTCATTGAAAAAGGTTAGAGGTTACATGTCACCAAAGTTGATGTAAAGATGTGGTATGATCCACATGGTATGTGTCCCAGAAACATGTACATCTGCATGTACCATTCAGCAGTTTACCTCAAAGGTCCATATTGTTGTGTTCTTGCCATCCCCCATATTATACGTAATTCAGGTAGTCATAGCAAAACCCCCAATCTATGATGTTGAGTGGCTAGACACTTGCATACCATTGTCTCCCCATAATATTATGAGTTAGGAGTTATTTTTAGGCAATTGTTGTGGTTGGAGCAGCCTGGTTGGCACCTACATAAATAACATGAATGCTTGTATGTCTAAAGGTAACGAGACAAGTTACCTGGTGTAACTTAACAAGTTACCACCCAAATCGGGGAGTTTCAACCATGAGCTATGTAAGCAAAGTACGAGGGAGAATCGAGGTCTTTTGTAGTTGAGTCGTCGTATCTGATACACGCTAATCATGCCTGTGTCCTATTATAGAGAATGAGCTAAACATTGGAGTTTGTATTATTACTGATTTACTTGCTGTGTACTTCTCTATTCACACTACTAAAAGTATGCAACAATATGAATACACCAATTTCATCCTTATCAAGCCCTTTATATTTATTATGTCAACTCTCTTTTTCGTTTCTATTTCAGCCTGAGCTTATCATATCGTAATTCAGGATGGTTGCCACAGGCATTTTGATCGCAGCTTTGGCTACACCTCTACTGAGCCTCGTCATATTTGTACGTGTTAAAGGATTGGAGCACTGCATTATCCACCACAGATGGATCTTTGTGTGTTTCTTCCTCATGCCAGTATCAGCTCTGTACGATGTCTTCTACGCTATCAGAAACTTGATTGTTTTCAAGTTGAACAGCGCCCCCAAGCTGCATGGTCAGAGGGTGGAAAACATACAATCTCAGGTAAAAGGTTCAACTTTTTAAGGGTAATTCAAAATGGATGAGGTCATTTACTCAATATGAAAGTACCTCTGATGAAAATTCCTTAAAATAAGGATATGGCATAGGGTAAAGCCCTGTGGGGCAAGATTTTCTTCACCCCGATCCTGGACTTCCCTGTCCCATCTACCTTCTAACCCGTCCTGACCCTAACATTCTAAGGCAAACCAGATATACCCTGACCAACAAGTAATTTTCTTTTTGTCACCAACCCCCCTTCTGGTATTGTGAGTCCCAACGTGAATCATGCACGCCACTTGTTGCACGTATAGCACTTTTGGTCACTTCAGATTGTAGGGCAATTGCTTATTACATGGACAAATATATAAACTGTGCACATAGTGCAATATGTGTGTTAGAGAAGAGTATTTAAATGGATGAAACTGACTGAAATGTTACATGGATTTTTTCTTGCTTTATATTATTTGGCCCGCCCCGAATGTAAAGTGCCTCAACCTGACTTGACTATATGCTCCCGGCCCGGTAAATATTGGGAAAGATGTATCTCGACCTCATTTTTGTCAGGTCTAATCTGATCTAATAAGGGAAATAAGGCGTTTTTGGATACCCAACAGGGCACTATAGTTTGATCAGTTCAAAATTGGCTAGGCCCTCTTACAGAGCAGAAAGATGCAAGTGCGCTGAAGGCAAGAAGCGCACGGAGAGATAACCCCCCCCCCCCCCCCCCCCCCCCCCCCCCGTTATATGGGCAAACAAACCTCTCTGGTAGTGACTGGCGTTTGTTTTTTTAATTTGAGAGCGGGGGAGGGCGAATCAGAAATTTGAGAGAGGGGGGTACCACTGAGTCAGAAATGTGAGAGAGGGGGTTGGGGGATGACGTGCCGTCCCCCAAAGCGGCACAAAGAAATAGAATTCTCAAAACCAACAGTACGCTGTATTGAAATTATTTTGTTTCATTTTCAGCTATTTTCACAAATTACAAAATGTCAACAACATTTTTTATTGTTGGGAAAATCAAAAAAATGGGTCGGTCGGGCCCGTAAATCAGGTTTTTGTGTGTGTATCAGTAAATATGCATTTTCATAACCTATTGTCATCATTCACAGGTTAGAAAATGGAAAGAAGATGGCTGCAAACAACCCATGTGCACGTCCCGCCCTGGCTGGCAGACCATCAGCCCACGGGTGGGTCTGTACAAGAAAACCATGCGTAATATACACATCAACCTAGTGGATATTCTTGAGGTGGACACTAACAAGCGGACAATAAGGGTTGAGCCATTGGTCAGTATGGGTCAGATAACGTCCATGCTAAATCCAATGGGATGGACACTACCAGTGCTGCCGGAAATGGACGACTTAACTGTGGGTATGTACCAAAGAGAGATCAAAACTATACTTAAACCTGGTGTGGTTATTTTTTCCTTTGGTAGGCGATGCGAAGGATAAAGTACCGATAAATAGATACAGTTTGTCCGAGTCTATATACTTATATATTCAATTCACTTAATCGGCTTCTATTCTTTGCTCGATCCTCTCATGAATTTCATTGAGTTTTCACTAGTCATAAGTTCTGCTAGAATCATGCTTATAGGTCATTGTAGTTAATATTTACAATGACTAAGTGTCATAGATTTTATGAAATTCCAATAAGTTTAAATGTATAACAAACTAAAGGACCAACCGTAGTAACAGACTTAGACTTTGCTGATGACATTGCACTGTTGTCTGAGGAAGTGTCTCAAGCGCAATCACTACTCAATAGAGTGGAGACTTCAGTGGGAAGAGTTGGGCTCAAAATGAACGCTGCAAAGACGAAGTACATGTCCTTCAACCAGACGCAAGTACCTGTAATTACCACAAGTGAAGGCATGCGCCTTGATAAAGTGGAAGACTTCAAATACCTTGGAGCCTGGATGAACAACACTGAAAAGGACATCAAAACACGCAAAGCAGCTGCATGGAGAGCTTGTGGCAAACTTAGTCAGCTATGGAAGGCTAAATCATTATCCAGAAAGCTCAAAGAAAGACTGTTCATAGCTACAGTAGAATCCGTCCTCCTTTATGGATGTGAGGCATGGACAGTCACCCCAAAGCTTGGTAAACAACTGGATGGATGCTACACTAGGATGCTAAGATCTGTGTTCAACATCAACTGGAGTCAGCATGTGACAAATAAGGACCTGTATGGGGACATGCCAAAAGTCTCGGACAAGATCAGAGAACGCAGAGCAAGATTTGCTGGACACTGCTTCAGAGGGTCCAAGGAGCTTGTACACAAACTTATACATTGGATCCCAAAGCACGGAGCAAGAAAGCGTGGTAGACCAGCCCTGACCTACATTGACATACTCAAACGTGATACAGGACTGCAGGTGGAAGAAATCAAGACAGCTATGTTGGATAGGAAGATCTGGAGAGGCATTGTGGTTCGGAAAAATCATCCGCCCTAAGTCAAGTAAGTCAAGTCAAGTCAAATGCTCAACAGATGATAACTAGCAATCCTCCTATGCTTGTAGTACACATAGGGCACAATAAGTCACCCGTCTATCGTAAGTGCTCTGTGTATATATATATATTTATATAACGCATGAAAATATTCCTGTCATTTTATTGGTGGAAACTGAATCACGTGACATAAAATAGTTTCACCTTTTCACCCAAATAATGGGTCAAGCGGTCAATATTACATTTTGATGGGAGCTTTTGGACCTGGCAGTCAATAGTACATTTTGATGGGAGCTTTTGGACCTGGCAGTCGCCCACTTTTTCCCCGACTCACCCACGCCCCACGCAGGAAGCCCATCCCTACCTTCATTTCGTGAGACGGTGAGAAAGTAAACAAAACGCGATGTCTGCTGTTGCATTCTATAACCATCCTAATAACTATCTAAAACTATAGCTTGAAGAATAACTGTAAATATGTTGACATTTTCGAAAATTTAAAATCCTACATATCGTGTTCGGACTGATTATATAAACCTAGCCTAAGTCCAGCAGCTTGGCTTGACCCACCACTGGAATAATTACACGATAAAGATTTTTTGACGAGGAATCAATTTGTTTTGGGGAACTAATGATTTCGGACTGTTGGGAGCTCAACTCTGATAAATTAGGTGAGTGTGAGTACCGTATCACTATCACTGATGGTTGATGATAATGTGTAAAATAAAAATGACAGAAATATTTTCATGCGTTATATAAAACAAATATTTAATGATCTTTATTCGGGAAATGGTGCAAACAATTGGCCCCTCGGTGACTGGAGGCCTTGGGCATACTATTTTCCCTCGACACCTCGGGGGCCAATAGTTTGCACCATTTCCCTCATGAACATTAAATATTTGTATAATTTTTTTTTTTTTGTATATAAAGAGCAAATGTGAACAATAGCCCAACAGACATTAACAAAGTTAATGAACTGAGTGATTACAAATGGGTAACTCTCAACAGAGAGCTCTGATGGGCCAATCAATTGGTTCACTGCAACTCATATGTGTAGTATTATAGTGAACAGACACTTCTAACCATCAGATGTACATTTCATTAATAACAGGTGGACTGATCATGGGCGTAGGCATAGAGACATCCTCTCACAAGTTTGGCTTATTTCAACACACATGTGTCTCTTTTGAGTTGATTTTAGCAGATGGTAGTGTTATAACATGCTCTAAGGTGAGTGTATACAGGCAGACCTTGGTATTTCCTTTATCTTATCACAATATTCACCCCAAAATCATGTCTATACTTTTAAAGTTTGGTACAAAATAAAAAGGAATCGCAACCAAACTTGATAAGATGAAACAAACCTTCTTTTCAACAAAACAAATTTGAGAGCTGTATAGATGATACAGGACGTGTCAAAAAGTGTCCCACATGGAAAATGATTTTTGTAGACATGAACAAAATAAAATTTGGATGTGAATACTAATAACTATGTTTAGCAATCTTTAATGTGTCATAAGAAAACCATTCTATCCATTTTGGAGCTTTCGTTATCAAATTATGGCAAATCTCCTCAGGCATGTCAAATTCAGCTTTGGCCACTTCATGTGCAGAGAACTCGTTTATTATAATCGTCATTCAGTATGTAATTGAACATAGTCTATCAAATCAATAATACTCTACATACTAAATGTTAACATGTGTTTTCATCCATATTATTCATAACAAAACACATGGTATTTGAATTTTAGATGTATTTTAAACAATTCATTGACATATCCTACAATCATCATTGCAATCACAAATGCAGTTTTTCAGTTGAGAATCCAAAATGGGATTCGCACTCTTGTTACTGAATTGATCATATCTCGGCAATTAGGTGGTGACATGTAATGGGATGAGGTGTATTTGGTAGACTAATAATGGGGCTTACCAACGGTCTATTTTTTGAAATCAAAAAACTTGAGATGTATTTTTGATTAATTCTGTTCCCCATGGGACACTTTTATTGACACACCCTGTATAGGGCTATCCATGTTTTGGATTATCAACCATCTTGGCCCTATTCCTAAACTGTGTATCAGAATTTCAGATGTCTGTCTGCTGGCTTATTTCAAATTATAAATTGGAGGTCGTGCACCATCAACTCAATCAGATGTAGAATAACTGTGGGTCATTTCTACTCTGCCACACGGACACTTCCTAAAAAGCAATGCAATAAATTCAGCAAGTTGAGCAACAGCATGACATTTTGAAGATGTAATGGTCCTAATTTTGCCAATTCTCTAAATGTGTGACTTAAAGGCATATTATATGTGATCTTTTCCAGGGAGCGCCCTCAATCCTCAAAATAAAATTGAAAGCAGATTTTCTTGCAGATTTACATTTCTGATCATAAATCGTACATACATACCAAGTTACAGAGCGATACGATTCTTAATTACTTCAAAATTATGGTTTTAGAGTGAAAATAAACTGTCCGAGTCTGCGCCGACAACTTATTTTTACTCTAAATTCACTCTAAAACCATGATTTTTAGGTAATTAGGAATCGTATCGCTCTGTAACTTGGAATATATTCATGATTTATGATCCGAAATGTAGATCTGCAAGAAAATCTACTTTCCAAAAAAAAATCCTAACTCATTGTGACCCATCCCCTTCTTCATCCCCTCTTATTTACATTTAGGGACGCACCATTAGATTTTCAGGTGGGGGGCTAGGAGAAGTTTTTGGCGACAAAAATTTCTCCCTCTATGCAGGCTAAATCCCCCCCCCCCCCCCCCCCCCCCCGATGAGAAAAATTCAAAAACCAAACCTCTACCCCCACCCAACTCAATATGAATGAATACATTAAAAAAGAAATTTGCCGCCTAAAAAAAACAAAAACCTTACGGTGGCCACAAAAAAAATCCCCCGAACCCAACTTCCTACCCCCCTGAAAATCTAATGGTGCGTTCCTTATGGGTTAAACATGGTAAATTATTTATTATTGTCCCCAAAATTGAACCATTTTGACGCAGTTATAATATATATTAGTTTAAAGATTATTCTACAACATGTGGTTCATCATTTATAGATATCCAAGTACAGGTCTACCACAATTATACTCTGCCTATCCCCCCCCCCCCCCCCCCCTTACCAGAAGGCTCGCCCTCCTGTTTCTCCCACCCCCAAATGACGTGACAAACTCTACAATGTATGTACATTAACAATAACATAGTCGGTTATGCCCCCTTATCACAGGCCCCTCACATGCCTTCCCCCAAGTTATGGAGTAAAAATATCCACCATTTTCCAACTAAATCGCTTTTTAACAAAAATATTCATCAGGACTCAAACCAGGTGGAGAGAATTCAATAGATTTCTAGTCCAAGGTCTTAAATGCCCAGCCATTCATGAACTAGTGGTGAACTATTGAGTTATTCGACCAAATTTTAGTCAAATCTAACCCAGTTTCTAAATCATATTTTAAATGTAAAAACGGTGTCGCAGCAGGTTAAACTTGGATATGACTGATATGTGAAAATGTCTTTAAATTGTTTTCACTATAATTTGAGCTTTGCATTTATTCCTTTTAAAAAACTTGACATTTTTCAAGGGTTTTCTAAATGCCTCATTTGTAACCTTGCAACCATTTGTATATAAAAGCTATCTATGTATCATTTAAAAAATACTTTTTAGGTCATCTAAATAATAATATTCTTTGATTGTTTTGAACAAAGAACTAAAAGTCACAGCAATTTCACTGGGTAAAATTCTTGAGGGTGAGAAACTAAATTGATGGCCAACATTTGTGTTGGCGTAGTGTTTTAGACTGAAAAACAATGGCATTTTCAACATTTTCACTTTTGAGAATAATTTGAAGGGTGAAAATTGAAGGGTGAAAATTGAAGGGTATTCACTCTTTGTATAGGGTGAGTGAAAACACTGTCACTCCTGTCTAATTATTAAACCCTAACCCAGCCATATACCACAAAATACCACAACGGCACTGTCTGGTCTTCCTCTGTCTCACTGCATCATCGACAACATTTTGTTTTTAAAAGCCAGACTTAGTGGTGTTGCAGGTATCACTCGCCTGCCACACAGGAGTCCCAGGTTCAATCCCTGGCGCGGCCAAATCCAAGTTTTGACCACCTTTCCCTGATTGCTTGAGGGAAGTTTGAATAAAAATGCATCCTGCCAGCGTATAGCTCCGTTCACACTAGACATTATTTTGCGGTGCGTTATCGCAATGCAGTAAAAAGTATTCAACTGCCATGCGACAGGCTGCGATTACATTACGTTAACAACACCGACATTCTGCCATCGCATGCCCTAGAGTGACCTGCGATGAATTGCTGTACACTGCTGCGGAAGTAAACCTACCGCATCTCATCACACGGCAAACCTTGCCTAGTGTGAACGAACCATATTAGGGATAATCATGATAATGGGATAACAAATTCATCATACTTAATTATTGCAGGATGACTACCCGGAACTGTTTTATTCCGTTCCCTGGTCATACGGAAGTTTGGGTCTGCTTGTTGCCGCAGAGATTCAGATCATTCCGGCCAAGAAATATGTCAAAGTAGAGTACATCCCAACCCACACATTCAAAGATGCAGTGAGTGTTTTCACCAGGGAAGTGAACCGAGCATCTGGCAATGAGTTTGTTGAAGCACTCATGTACTCTGAGAATGAATGCGTTATTATGACTAGCAACCAAACAGACGAGGCCGAAATGGATAAGGTCAGTATTGGAGCATTTTATTATTAACATAACATAACAATTAATATTTATAAGGCGCTATTCCATCCAGATCTTAGCGCTTGCGACACAGAACTCAAATTAGCATGGAAAAAGGTGAAACAGAGAGATGTTGTCAGTTTCTCTTATAGTAGGGCTAGCACACTATTTTTTTAATTGTTTAGAAGCTTATTCATTTTAAGTTAACTGGATTGATCTTGTAAAGAGAAAAAGATTGGTGATCGAGATTGGTCGATGCAAAGTGAAATTATCGTAAAAATAGGGTTTGTCAAATCTTGGTTATTTTCTATGGGAAATCGTCAGAAAATAGGCTTTATAACCTGATCTGAAATGAAAAGGCATTTTGAAATCAAATTAAAGAAAAAGTAGATGAGTTGGAGACCTATTTTTTGGATTTTCTTTTAGAGTCTATTACATATAAACAAGAAATGAAAATTGCAATCCTTAGAAATGGCTAATTTTCGTAAAAAGTGTTGTCGAAAATGGCATATTTGGCCAAAAACAAGTACAAGTTAATGTATGGGCTTCATAGAAATGATACAAATTAATCAATTTACTGTAAATGATGACTCATTTTCAGAATCTTGAGTCAAAATAACTTTCAAAAGACCTGTTTGTGCATTTAATCACTTGAGATTGTTAAAAAAAATAAAGAAAATGCTTCAAAATTGTCTTTTAACCATATTTGGTAATATGCAAATGAGCTTATTTCGCTCATTAAATATGCATATTTGAATTATCTCGAGAAGGAAACAAAATTTGTTAAAAGGGTAAATTGCAAAAATTGAGTACTTGACTTGCGCTCTCTCAATTCTAGTGTTCACAGTGTATTCTTGAACAGCATTTATAAAAGTTGAAGGTTTGAAATATTTAAATGTCCATAGCTCCGCCTCCCCAGTGATATGCAAATTTTGAACATTGTCAGAAAAATTTGGACAATATTCAAGTTCCCATTGCATGTTGACAAACACAATTTTGACCAAAGACTTTCATGTGACACTTCATTGAACAGCACCCTTTTAGATTTTCTTACCTGCAGTGGCTCTATGTAAAACCCCATAGAGAATATACACAGTAAAAATGAGTAACTGGTTTTCCTTAAAATGTGCTAAGTGTGCTACCCCTACTTATAGTACGAGGGAGATTGTTTCATGACTGCGGACCAGCTTCACTGAAAGAATTATGACCCAAGACTTTGTTTATTCTAGGAACACTCAGGTGGGTTATTGTCATCTAGTTTTCAACAAGAATTTTTGGCATGGACCACACTTTAAGTAAAGTCATGCACAATTTAAACACAGAGTTGCTGTGTGTGCATGAAAGACCACGATTATTCAAAATGGCAAGTCTGTTAACAACTTACTGGATTTCCTGATTTTATAAAGGGGGACATTTGTTATTATTTGATTAAAATAGATATATCAAAAAACGTTATTTTTATGATGAAATATGAAAATAACCAATAAACTAAATAAGAATGATAATACACTAGAGTTTGTAGCTCTTACGCTCATTATGAGACCAATGTATATAGCAACACATGAACTATATTGTATTCTCTAATTAAAGTACTATTAAAAACACCTCGATATGAAAACATCAAAGTTTCTCGGAAATGTAACGCCATTTGTATGGTTTGGACCATGCTGAATAAAATGGCTAAAACAGCCACTAATTCCGTCTTGCTTCAGCTATGACTCTGAAATGGTAACTTATATTTGTTCCTATCTATCTGACAAAATCCAGTGTTAAAATGCACATTGATATAATAATTATTGTGTTTTGTATCCCATCTCAGGTGAACGCTATTGGTAATTATTATAAGCCATGGTTCTTCAAGGATGTGGCAAAGTTTCTAAAGAAGGGTGCCGGTATTGAATACATCCCACTAAGGCATTACTACCATAGACATACAAGGAGTATATTCTGGCAGCTACAGGTAACTAAATAAATAAACTACATAATACAGGGTGTCCCAAACGATTTGATACCTTTTTAAAGCTTTACATCTCCGGTAAAATAAATCACAACATAAAACAGAAAACATATTTGGATATTTTGATACCAAACTTTTCCCTTTTTACGAGGCCCCTCAATTTATATCCCACTCCGAGGTTTGGTCACATCACTCACAATACCAATTGGTCAACTTGCTGTACGCCCAGTGTGTGTACTGTAATGACGTGCTACAGGTTCCTCGCATTCCATTCATGTGTCTTTTACAAAAATGCTTTTACAATTTACATTTTGTGCACAACATTAACCCTTACAGCCCCGTATCCCATGAAATCCCATTTCCCAGCCTGTCGGTTCCACCTGGCGCTGAGGTTTTTGGGTGAAATGATGGCCCCGGGCTACATAGCTGGGCGAGTACACTCGCCCAGCATAGCTTCCCCCGTGGCTCAGTTGGTAGAGCGTTCGACTTCAAACCGAGAGGTCGTGGGTTCAAACCCCGGGGCGTGGCACCTCTTGTTGTGTGTGCTTTTTTTGCTTGGAAAAAATTTCGTTGGAAAATCCACCGGGAGTGTTAGGGTTAATGATGTTCATAAAAAGGATTATTTTAATCTGAAACTTTTGAAAATCACCATTGAAAACCTTTCTTTTCACTACCTCTCTCCCTCGCTATCCCCAGTCTCTCTCCTGTATACTACGCATTTATATGAAAGTACAGTTTTACAGTTCGGTAAAGTTTCTTCTGTTCTTTGGCGACACATTGTTGTAAGTTTGGTATCAACTCTACAAGTTTTCTCTATCCAAACATTATACGGTGAATTATTTTACTGGAGATATAAAGCTTTCAATAGGTATTGAAACTGTTTGGACACCCTGTCCTATTTATACAGTCCCAAACTCTTATCCATAGACATTAGGAAATGAGCAATGCTAAATGCAGAAATTATTTTTGGCCGCTTTGTGGGCAATTTGTTCAATTTTTCCTGACAACTAAATTTTTAAAAAGGCAAAAATTGGGCGTAGGTAATCAATCGCGGACCTTGGTTTGAATACCTACCTTCCAACTGTGGACACACCTGCAACTACATACGGTCCTCGGGTTCCTGATATGTGCAAAATATTGCAAACAGTGTAAAAACGCTATCCAAATGAGGTCCTCCAATGTGATACCCCCTGGCATACTTGGCGGTGTGATACCAACAACAACAAAATGGCCATTTTTCGTCCGTGTGTATCCAGGTCGGTGTGTCCTCGTTTGGATAGTACCACTTCATGGTTCTTGTTTACCGGTGATTACCGGTAGGCACTGGTAGGTGTGCTCAGCGCGTAGACTAATGCGGCGAAAGTGGATCAACATACTTATGCCTTTGGTATGTGAGACGGACCTTTTTGTTTCTTGGCCTACTAAAGAAAATTGAATGGATACTTTGAAGTTATGGTTGCTTCTCTACCAAATGCTGGTGGAGTAAAGTAGTATTACTGATTAATATTAGGGTGGGAGGATTTAGGCCATCTATATATATATTGCCTATTTGGACCTGATAAAGAGATTAGATTACATAAACTAAGGGAAGTCAACAGTCAGTCGCTAGGTCACTCACAGAGCAGGTTTGACCTAGGATTTGTTTTTACGCCACGAACAGAAAATATCCACCATAAAACTTCGGCAAAGTTCTATTAATTTCGGTAATCATCGGATTCTCAACTTTGTGCAAGTAAGTGAATGGCTTTAATTGCACAAACTTGCTGTTGGCTTGATCGTGCAGGTGTATCGCAATTACTATATGTTGATACAAACTTCCCCTATTTTGATGCTATTTAGGACTTTTATGAGATTATTGATAAAAAACATTTGACATACCATTTACTATCTGTGGCCTTCGTTATCTTCAAGAAATTGGTGGTTTGCAGCATTGTTTTGTTTAACAGGAAGGGTCTGCCCCTTCAAATTAGGATATATTCATTTTTTGTTATGATCGATTGATTCCGAATGTAGACCTAAATATTCCAACAAATGTCAAGTGTCCTCCATATTTGCGCCTTGCGTCTGTTTCACTGTAATATCAGTCGTCAAATATGTAACGCTCTGGTAGCTCAGTGGTACAGCCCGCACTTTTAAAGCCAGAGAGACACGGTTCGAGTCCTGCAGTCGTCATTTTTAAACATATTTTCTTTAAAATAACCTACCGTAGATGTTAGATTTTTGTGAAATAACTGAGTTACATTTCTAATTAAATCCGCCAGTAGTTGGACCATGTTGATGAGCGTTTGTTTTTATAAATGATAGTTATTATATTATTATTCAAAGTCAGAAAAAGAAATAATTGCTCCAGTAAAAACACCTATCTTTCTATATGAAGTACATGAAGTAGGGGAGTTTTATCCTCGTAAGCAAAGTCAAGTAGTTGCAGATTATCTGTGGTCTTCACTATCTCCAACATGTCTTAATATATTTGATAACAGTTTATTACAGAAAACATTATTACCAAACAATATGACAAGTATGAATTTGTTACGTTTTGTATTAACTCTAAATTTAGAAGGTATTTTGCTTTAAAAAACCCACAAAATATCACTTTTTTTCTCAGCCTTAAATTCATAAGATAATGGAAATTAAAACTATATATTAACCCTAACTCGAGATCACCACACGGCAACAGATTTCTTTTCCGACACCCAAAATTCACCAGAAAGGTCACCCCGACCCCCCCCCCCCCCCCCCCGATTTGAACCACGGACTTCCAGCACCCCAACCCAGATCCTAGCCACTACACCACCTCTGCCAGTCGACACTCGGCGAGTATATTCGCCTCGTTATATAGCCTGGGTCCGTTTTGTACCCCAAAAACCTGCACGCCAGGTTATAAAAACATTTTTTCCGCACAGTTGCCATGTGGTGTAGTAGAGTTAGGGTTAAATTAGTTTACCTACATAGGTGGTGGGTTATCAAGTTATTTTATGTTATAAAGGATGACAAGATGCACAATATTGATGATTTTCACAGCCCATTTAGCAGGGTCACGCTTGAAAATGTGGATGGGTGCAAATCGTGTGTACGACAATTTAAAGCCGCTATGCGTGACCTGCTGGCTGACTGTCAAGCACTTATGCCAACCATTTGTCCTTTTCAAATAATAATTTTACTTTATCATATCATAAAAAATCATATGTTGACACTGTGCAATCAGTACTACAATACCAGACAATACATTAACAAATAGGAAACCATTATCTTATCTTCTCCTGATACATTATCACAACATTACATAGTTTTAGTTTACTTAAGGCCTAAAAACCTAAGGGGTTTTAAAAGCATGTGTGGTAAAACACAAATGTTTTGAAATACACACATCAAGAGATGTTGGTATATTGATTAAGATCAAATATTCTGTACAAGATTATGTACTTTTATAATGCCATATATCAAGTAAAATAGTACTCTTGTATGGGGGAAATGCATCAAATACATTTACTTAGATTCAATATTCTAATTACAAAAAGGGACTTAAAGAACAATTTCTAATAGTCATCGCAGTAGTCAAATCCCCTTTCTTTTCTCCACTTATAGTGTATTCAATGTTTTTGATATTTGCCAACTAATAACATGGGATACTTTATGCATAAACAGTACTTCGGCCTCGTGCTACAACCCAAACCATTAATATATTTTCATATTGCATGAACAAACAATGGATAACTGTAGTATAATTTGTTATAGATTGGAGCACTGGAAGTTCATTTTCAGTAAAATGGCACATGTTTTGATGACCAAAAGGTAATCTTTTCCAGTGAACCAATAACATCAAGCCTTTCTTATATAGCTTAACTTTATTATACGTCTGAAGGTGTTCACATTAGGTATCTAATGCACAGTCCAATATATTCTATATTCTACGAGGTCATTCAATAAGTTCTACCTCCTCACTCATAACATCGCTAATATGAAGTCAGCCTCATGACATTTGTCATAATTATAGCTCTGAATCATAGCTACACATATATAGTAAATGATAACTGATATCTGTTTTACTTTTGTTATGATGCAGTCAAAGCCAGTGAGAGATTTTTGAACAACGGACACCGAAAATTACACTAACGATAAATATATGTTTTTAGGTTTTCTCTCAGTATTGTATGACTAGATTTAACAGTCTGATTTAAATACTGAAAATAGAAAACAATGGATGATTTCTGAGTATAATTCTGTATTATCATGTATAGATTCGATAGTTGGCAATATTAACCTTTGTAGGCTTGCAAATAGTATAATATCAACTCGAATGTATTGCTACGCCTTACTGGAATACTGCAATTCGGTCAAATGTTCGTAGTTACAAGTAAAGCCACAGTGATGCCTCGAATGTTAAATCTTAACATGATAGTCATTGTATGAGTTTTACTTATATGTAACCTTTATAATAGTCAATTAGGTAGTCAGTGATAGAAAATTATCACATGGATAAACTTGTAAGCCATCCATCTCCTAGTTCTTATGTGAAAAGCAAATATGACTTTTGCAGCGGTTCGCTGGGGTAGGGTTAACACTAAAGGCTGTCATGGTCTGGTTCTGGCTAATAAGAGGTCATTTTTCTCCAAGAAAATCAGTTACTTTTATTTTTTACAGTCTGTTTAAGAGATATCTGTAATTTAGAACGGTTTTAATTGACCTATAGGTACGTTTTGTCTCTTAGAATTGTCCAAATGAATAGCACTTAGGAGACATCTGGCTATTTTTAATCTGTTTAATCCGTTTCCGTCGCACTCAATTGGTTTTCACAGCATCTCCAGAAAAGTACAAACAGTACTCAGTCCAATTTACTATGAATTTGTAGCTGAGATTCAAAGCTACAATTGTGGAATATTTCATACGACGGCTTATATAATAGCAAAGTTATGAGGTAGGAGGTAGAACTTATTGAATGACCCTCGTACAATAGTGTTTTAAGTGTTAGTGTTGTAAATATGACCTTTATATGTTGTATTAACTATTTGTGTACCCATTTAAACTTTAAACGACGGTTTGTTTGCCCAAACAAGGAAAAATAAAGTGTGTCGGTCGATTATCTTTTCTTTTTTTCTTCTTTTTTTGTTTGTTTGTTGTATAGACACTTTTGTGTTCTATTCTAAAAGACTATGCAATTTTGTTTTCAATTACTTAAATGTTCTTATACATTTGTTTTAATAGCGCCATATCCAAAAAATGTAAAAAGTCTATAAAATCTCAGTGAAAGCGTGTGTGTTGAATGCAAGGCTGACAGGTTTGCAGCCCGTAGTACAAACCCTCAGACCATGTTTGATGTCCTGTTTTGCTAGAATCTTGAATTCGCACCTCCTTGGTGTTTATGCACTTATCAATTGCAGTCCCGGCCGCGGGGGACCCGGGGTATGGCGGGGACTATGCGGGGACCGTACGCAAACGTACAAAAAACATGGCCCGGCTATGCGGGGGCGTGTACCCGGGGCGTACAAAACGTGCCCCCGCTAGCCGGGGCGTGTAGCCGGGGCATAGCGGGGACGTACATTACTGAATAGGCCGGGCATTGTAGCGGGGGCGTACGCTGGGGTACACGAATGTACACCCCGGGGCATAGCCGGGGCATAGCGGGGATGTACGCTAAGGTACATATCATCCACCTCGGGGCATAGAGATATAAAATCCAGATATGCACTATATTAAACTTTAAAATTAGTCACCGCGATTGATCAATGCCTGGATTTTCACTACCATGACTACGGTAAACTTAGTACAATTTGACCATATAGTGCTTTTGCCTGGAATAATGTACACGGTAGGGCCCGGACAGATAGACAACACCTACTTGCAGGCCCGTAAGTCAGGGAGGGGGAGCCCACCCCCCCCTCAATTCCCCCTCCCAAGTCCCCAAGAAGGGCCAAAATCCCCCTCCCAAGTCAATTAGATCAATCATCATGTTGTCGGTAAAACTTAAATACTGTTTGTTCATAATAAATAAATGGGATCAAAACTTTCCAATGTTGCCGGTGGGTACGCATGATCTATCAAAAATAAAGCTACACAATATGATATCCATAAAGTGATTTTTTTTTTGACTCGAATCATTTCTGGTTGACAACAGACTGAGATAGATCATGCCACACATTTATAGTATATTTAGTTTTAGGCCTCTGTGGTAAGTTTTTTTGTGAAGCACTGTATAAACTAAACTATTCACAAAACCATATAGAGTGAACGGTAAATCATGAAAATGCTCGCAGTGAACCGTGTAACATGATAACGATTCGCTAATATTGGCCCGGCTGTCTGAGGCCGGGCGTAGCCGGGGCGTACACTAGTTTCGAGTCCTGCAGTCGTCATTTTTAAACATATTTTCTTTAAAATAACCTACCGTAGATGTTAGATTTTTGTGAAATAACTGAGTTACATTTCTAATTAAATCCGCCAGTAGTTGGACCATGTTGATGAGCGTTTGTTTTTATAAATGATAGTTATTATATTATTATTCAAAGTCAGAAAAAGAAATAATTGCTCCAGTAAAAACACCTATCTTTCTATATGAAGTACATGAAGTAGGGGAGTTTTATCCTCGTAAGCAAAGTCAAGTAGTTGCAGATTATCTGTGGTCTTCACTATCTCCAACATGTCTTAATATATTTGATAACAGTTTATTACAGAAAACATTATTACCAAACAATATGACAAGTATGAATTTGTTACGTTTTGTATTAACTCTAAATTTAGAAGGTATTTTGCTTTAAAAAACCCACAAAATATCACTTTTTTTCTCAGCCTTAAATTCATAAGATAATGGAAATTAAAACTATATATTAACCCTAACTCGAGATCACCACACGGCAACAGATTTCTTTTCCGACACCCAAAATTCACCAGAAAGGTCACCCCGACCCCCCCCCCCCCCCGATTTGAACCACGGACTTCCAGCACCCCAACCCAGATCCTAGCCACTACACCACCTCTGCCAGTCGACACTCGGCGAGTATATTCGCCTCGTTATATAGCCTGGGTCCGTTTTGTACCCCAAAAACCTGCACGCCAGGTTATAAAAACATTTTTTCCGCACAGTTGCCATGTGGTGTAGTAGAGTTAGGGTTAAATTAGTTTACCTACATAGGTGGTGGGTTATCAAGTTATTTTATGTTATAAAGGATGACAAGATGCACAATATTGATGATTTTCACAGCCCATTTAGCAGGGTCACGCTTGAAAATGTGGATGGGTGCAAATCGTGTGTACGACAATTTAAAGCCGCTATGCGTGACCTGCTGGCTGACTGTCAAGCACTTATGCCAACCATTTGTCCTTTTCAAATAATAATTTTACTTTATCATATCATAAAAAATCATATGTTGACACTGTGCAATCAGTACTACAATACCAGACAATACATTAACAAATAGGAAACCATTATCTTATCTTCTCCTGATACATTATCACAACATTACATAGTTTTAGTTTACTTAAGGCCTAAAAACCTAAGGGGTTTTAAAAGCATGTGTGGTAAAACACAAATGTTTTGAAATACACACATCAAGAGATGTTGGTATATTGATTAAGATCAAATATTCTGTACAAGATTATGTACTTTTATAATGCCATATATCAAGTAAAATAGTACTCTTGTATGGGGGAAATGCATCAAATACATTTACTTAGATTCAATATTCTAATTACAAAAAGGGACTTAAAGAACAATTTCTAATAGTCATCGCAGTAGTCAAATCCCCTTTCTTTTCTCCACTTATAGTGTATTCAATGTTTTTGATATTTGCCAACTAATAACATGGGATACTTTATGCATAAACAGTACTTCGGCCTCGTGCTACAACCCAAACCATTAATATATTTTCATATTGCATGAACAAACAATGGATAACTGTAGTATAATTTGTTATAGATTGGAGCACTGGAAGTTCATTTTCAGTAAAATGGCACATGTTTTGATGACCAAAAGGTAATCTTTTCCAGTGAACCAATAACATCAAGCCTTTCTTATATAGCTTAACTTTATTATACGTCTGAAGGTGTTCACATTAGGTATCTAATGCACAGTCCAATATATTCTATATTCTACGAGGTCATTCAATAAGTTCTACCTCCTCACTCATAACATCGCTAATATGAAGTCAGCCTCATGACATTTGTCATAATTATAGCTCTGAATCATAGCTACACATATATAGTAAATGATAACTGATATCTGTTTTACTTTTGTTATGATGCAGTCAAAGCCAGTGAGAGATTTTTGAACAACGGACACCGAAAATTACACTAACGATAAATATATGTTTTTAGGTTTTCTCTCAGTATTGTATGACTAGATTTAACAGTCTGATTTAAATACTGAAAATAGAAAACAATGGATGATTTCTGAGTATAATTCTGTATTATCATGTATAGATTCGATAGTTGGCAATATTAACCTTTGTAGGCTTGCAAATAGTATAATATCAACTCGAATGTATTGCTACGCCTTACTGGAATACTGCAATTCGGTCAAATGTTCGTAGTTACAAGTAAAGCCACAGTGATGCCTCGAATGTTAAATCTTAACATGATAGTCATTGTATGAGTTTTACTTATATGTAACCTTTATAATAGTCAATTAGGTAGTCAGTGATAGAAAATTATCACATGGATAAACTTGTAAGCCATCCATCTCCTAGTTCTTATGTGAAAAGCAAATATGACTTTTGCAGCGGTTCGCTGGGGTAGGGTTAACACTAAAGGCTGTCATGGTCTGGTTCTGGCTAATAAGAGGTCATTTTTCTCCAAGAAAATCAGTTACTTTTATTTTTTACAGTCTGTTTAAGAGATATCTGTAATTTAGAACGGTTTTAATTGACCTATAGGTACGTTTTGTCTCTTAGAATTGTCCAAATGAATAGCACTTAGGAGACATCTGGCTATTTTTAATCTGTTTAATCCGTTTCCGTCGCACTCAATTGGTTTTCACAGCATCTCCAGAAAAGTACAAACAGTACTCAGTCCAATTTACTATGAATTTGTAGCTGAGATTCAAAGCTACAATTGTGGAATATTTCATACGACGGCTTATATAATAGCAAAGTTATGAGGTAGGAGGTAGAACTTATTGAATGACCCTCGTACAATAGTGTTTTAAGTGTTAGTGTTGTAAATATGACCTTTATATGTTGTATTAACTATTTGTGTACCCATTTAAACTTTAAACGACGGTTTGTTTGCCCAAACAAGGAAAAATAAAGTGTGTCGGTCGATTATCTTTTCTTTTTTTCTTCTTTTTTTGTTTGTTTGTTGTATAGACACTTTTGTGTTCTATTCTAAAAGACTATGCAATTTTGTTTTCAATTACTTAAATGTTCTTATACATTTGTTTTAATAGCGCCATATCCAAAAAATGTAAAAAGTCTATAAAATCTCAGTGAAAGCGTGTGTGTTGAATGCAAGGCTGACAGGTTTGCAGCCCGTAGTACAAACCCTCAGACCATGTTTGATGTCCTGTTTTGCTAGAATCTTGAATTCGCACCTCCTTGGTGTTTATGCACTTATCAATTGCAGTCCCGGCCGCGGGGGACCCGGGGTATGGCGGGGACTATGCGGGGACCGTACGCAAACGTACAAAAAACATGGCCCGGCTATGCGGGGGCGTGTACCCGGGGCGTACAAAACGTGCCCCCGCTAGCCGGGGCGTGTAGCCGGGGCATAGCGGGGACGTACATTACTGAATAGGCCGGGCATTGTAGCGGGGGCGTACGCTGGGGTACACGAATGTACACCCCGGGGCATAGCCGGGGCATAGCGGGGATGTACGCTAAGGTACATATCATCCACCTCGGGGCATAGAGATATAAAATCCAGATATGCACTATATTAAACTTTAAAATTAGTCACCGCGATTGATCAATGCCTGGATTTTCACTACCATGACTACGGTAAACTTAGTACAATTTGACCATATAGTGCTTTTGCCTGGAATAATGTACACGGTAGGGCCCGGACAGATAGACAACACCTACTTGCAGGCCCGTAAGTCAGGGAGGGGGAGCCCACCCCCCCCTCAATTCCCCCTCCCAAGTCCCCAAGAAGGGCCAAAATCCCCCTCCCAAGTCAATTAGATCAATCATCATGTTGTCGGTAAAACTTAAATACTGTTTGTTCATAATAAATAAATGGGATCAAAACTTTCCAATGTTGCCGGTGGGTACGCATGATCTATCAAAAATAAAGCTACGCAATATGATATCCATAAAGTGATTTTTTTTTTGACTCGAATCATTTCTGGTTGACAACAGACTGAGATAGATCATGCCACACATTTATAGTATATTTAGTTTTAGGCCTCTGTGGTAAGTTTTTTTGTGAAGCACTGTATAAACTAAACTATTCACAAAACCATATAGAGTGAACGGTAAATCATGAAAATGCTCGCAGTGAACCGTGTAACATGATAACGATTCGCTAATATTGGCCCGGCTGTCTGAGGCCGGGCGTAGCCGGGGCGTACACTAGTGCCCCGGCTATGGGGGCCGGGACCGTACGCCGTCGTACACTTTGTCCCGGCTATGGGGGGCCGGGACCGTACGCCGGCGTACACTTTGTCCCGGCCATGGGGGGCCGGGACTGTAGCGGGGGCGTACAAAAAGTGGTGCCCCGCACTGCGGGGACCGTACACGACTGTAGCCGGGACGTCACATCGGCAATTTGTACGTCCCGGCCCTAATCCCCGCTATCCCCGGGTCCCCCGGGGCCGGGGCTGCAATTGATAAGTGCATTACAAGGGAGGATACGGGTATAAATAAAGTTTAGGGCAGTTTGTTTATCTATTTGGCAATTTCAGATAAAAATATCATTTAAAACATACATTTTTCGTCATAAAAAATACCTTGAACAAAAATATCTTTAAAAAAAAGGCAGGTTTTTTTTATAGATAGATTGTATGGGTCGGTCGCATTTGGGCAAACAAACCTCTTTTTATTTGCCTTATTGTTTGTTTTCTATTTTGGATTTTATCTTATAAATATATTTTAAAAAGATAACAGTCCAAATATAGATTGTTTGTCTTAGTTGGTACTGTAAAAGTGGAAATGTTAATGTTACATATATTTTCACGCTTTTCACGGTCAAATCAGCTACCACATAAATAATAACACACACATTTTGCATATAGGTCTATGTGATGAAGCTATAAGTTTAAAAACACGCAAAACAGTTAAAAATTGCACAAGGAATTGCCACTTCTACAGTGCTGAATGAATACACACAGATTGCAATACTCCACATATTATGTGCTTATACACCATTTGTGCAAACAAATCTTACTTGTACTTTGATTTTGAAATTAATTAATTCTAACTTTAAATCAGGGGTTCTTAACAGGCGGCCTGCGGGCCAGATCCGACCCACGAGTGCATAAGCTTCAACGATTGTTCTTGTAGATTCATTTTAATAGTCTATGCGGTGCAAACATGCCTGGTGTACTCAAGTAATAGGCTGATGCAAGTATAAGCATAAGAATATGCTATTATTCATTCATCTAATGTATTCTAGGGATCCATGCAGCATTTTTTGTCAAGTGTCAGGGTTCGCCCTTGATTGCACGGGCTCTTACGCTTGCGCGGTAATAGGGCCCGATTATTGAAACACGCTCTGATGCATGGATGTCATCGCATAGTATACAAATAATGAATGTTTATGAGTGCAATGGTATGAATATTTTCATAAAGTGACAGATGAAATGTTCCATTCAAAGAAGCGAAGCTGAGTTGAATGGAATATTTCATCTTTCACCGAATGAAAATATTCATACCATTGCACGAATGAAAAACATTCATTATTTGTTTTATATAACACCTTCGGTAAGTTATTTGTCATAAAAAACCCAGAAACTGGCAGGCCTACGCTACTGAGTAGGCCTAAGCTTATTTTGTTTTGATTTAACATTGATCATTTTAATTAGACCTAGCCCTCGCCTGGAAGCTTGCGTTCTCACTTACAATATTTGTCTCATGTATACAGCATTAACATTAGTTCCATCAATATAAGAAGGCAATTATAATCCAAGATATGCAGGCAGCAGAACAAACCATAGGCCTCCCAGCAGCTACGCTATGGCACTTTCACCATAAGATTGGTTGTTGGTAGACGCTGCGCCTAACACAGGCTGGCCATAAAAACAAATCATCGTAATCGTGGCGTGGTTCATTATTAGCGTGTGTACAGTGACTGTTGCCCGAACCTGTTGCCTGCTGAAAAACACAAGGCGTGCAATGGTACAAAACGTATGGAACCAAATTGCACGGCAAATGGAACCAAATTGCACGATTAATGACGTATGATGTAAAATCAATGAAATGGGACAAATATTTCATGTCATGTGACATACAATCCACCAATCAAATGACAAGGAAATTTCCAAGTGTTATATAAAGTTGAATATAAACAAAGTATAGCTAATTTAGGGTTGAGGAAAGATAGCAAAGAGATTTTTATTAAAATAAATCTAATTGTAAATACTCAAAGCATACTCAAAGCATGTATACCGTCATCGAGATGACATTTATTTTAATGTCAGAAATATTGTTAGTTAGTGATGTAATATTTCATTTCAGTTTCATACTTGTCATTTTGATCATCAGCTGAAGCTACACTGAGTACAGATTAGCGTTGGGCTGGTGAAGTAGACACCCTTATTCTCAGAAATAGGTGATATTGATATCCATAGCAAATCATATGATCATATCACAACACTTCTTTTGCACTTTTCAACCTTTTACTACTCGCAGGTATTGTCCCAGAAGTCATCATCTCTATCTTCAAAAGTAAAGGACAGCACAGCATTACTAACTACAGGTCAATCTCTTGCCAGAGAAAATATTTGTTCTTTCTGGGAACTTTTGAGATATTTGATAAATTTTCTGCGAAACTGCTTCTTTAAGGGGGGACTCAAGGAAGTTTTTGAATTTTGTGAGTGCTGTAATTATTGAACTATTAAACATATGCATATAAAGGTACATTTTTGTAAAGGAAATGGATCAGAGAATCCAAATTTGGCATCAATTTTGACCAAATATGTTGATTTTGTGAGAAAATCACAAAATTCACTTTTTGACCCATTTTTTTTTAGCAAAGCTAACAAAAATAATTTAGAGGTAAAAATGCCCATATCGCTTGATGTTGATGTAAAGACACTAATTCAGGGACAATTTATTTTTTAACCTAATCTAATATATTTTGAAATTTTGATCAATAAGTGCCAAAAAAGTGAGAAAAAAATTGTTTTTATTTTTGCTTTTTGCACATTTTAATGAAAATTTCAAAAAATATTAGATTAGGTTTAAAACAAAAAGAATTGTCTCTAAGTTAGTGTCTTTACATCATCATCAAGCGATTTTTGGCATTTTATACTCAAAATTATATTGGTTATTTAGCTTTGTTCAAAAATGTGGTTCAAAAAATCAACATTTTTCATTTTTCAAAATTGATGCCAAATTTGGATTCTCTGATCCATTTCCTTTCCAAAAATGTATACTTTTATATACATTTGAGTCATAGTTCAATAATAACAGCACTCATAAAATTCCAAAAAACCTTTTTTAAGTCCCCCCTTAACAGCTTGACAAGTGACATATTATGGGACTTATTTACCCCATCGTTGTTGGAGATCCCCCCCCCCCCCCACCGGACCTTAGTCTGAAACTAGACATTTCAGACTATTTATTTTAAAGCTAATTTTAGGAATTCGACATTTACAGTCAAAATATTTATTCCCTGGGACACTAACAAAAAGGCGGAGCTTGGTGTCTCAACCCCCTAGCACTACCACTGGAGTTTGCCTTATGTTCAAAATTATCAATCAAGGTACTCTATCTGACATTTTTAGCATTCTGATAATCTAGATATAAAGTTAATAATGTTACCTCTTTCGAACACAAAAATCGTCGGGTTCACAAGTATATTCCTGTTAACACCTAAATACACTCATTAACATCCCATCAAGTAACTATGTAAATAATAACATGAACCCGACCCCCCCCCCCCCCCCAAAAAAAATAAATTCAAATGTCTCCAAAATACATTTAACATCAATTTATTTTGAAATATTGTACTCTCAACTACAACTACAACCGGGTGTGACAGGAAGATCCTCTATGGAGGGAATTAGGGAACGTGTATTTATAATCGAAAAAGCTTAGCAATAGTATAAATTGGAAAGCAATGACCCTCTTCTCACAGGTTTAAAAAATAGCCTTTTTCATTTTTTTTATTTTATTCAATTATCTTTTTGAAAATATTTTTGTCTTGCGAACTTGAAGATTCTTGAGAAAATAGTCCACACCAGACTATACCATTTCCTTGACAACAATATTTCTGTCAATGAGCACTATGGATTCAGATTGAAACGCTTAACATGCATGTACTTTTAACTTACTGCTCACTACACACATGCACTAAAAAAGAAAGGTGCACATCATGGGTATATTGCTTGACCTCCTGTCTGTCTTAAGGCATTCGATACTATTGACCACAACATTCTTCTTGCTAAAAAACTTCATTATGGTATTCGGGGCATCGCCCTAGAATGGTTCAAAAGCTATCTAACCTAAGGTCACGAATTTTCCGCAATCGCGGAATTGAGGTTAAACGCGGAAAACGACATTTTGATGAAAAGAAGGGGGGAAAATGCACAAAAACCGTCCAAAACACAAAATGTATAGAATAAAACAATATAAATATTAAAAAACAATACGTAATAAAACAAAACAGAAAATATTTTAATATAAAACCGCTATATAGAGGTTCGGCTACCGCGCGCTACAGTAATAATAAGGTAAGCCTAAAAATAAATCTAATCAGTTCCAAATAAGCGAAAAATATTTGTTTTTTATCTCTCCGAGCGGAAAAGTAATCCAAGCGTACACGCAATGTACACGGTTTTGGTCGCACACACGCATCAAGCATATAATGCACAGAGCGCTTGTTGCCTTCATGCGCAACCACGTCCTTCAGTATTCATCTGCTGCTGTCGCCAATTTGGAACTGATCAAACTATAGTAAACAAAAATGTAACCTGTTTTGTTATCAATTTCTCTCTCTTCCAGGACATTATACCATTTGGTAACAATCCAGTGTTTAGGTATCTCTTTGGATGGATGGTTCCCCCAAAGGTTTCCCTTCTCAAGTTGACACAGTTGGAGACTATGCGCAAGATGTATGAAGAAAGGCAGGTCATTCAGGATATGTTGGTACCTCTGTCCAAGTTTGGGGAGTCTTTGAAGTGTTTTGATAAAGAATTGAAGGTCTGTATTTATTTATAAACCTGGTGGGTAATGGGAATTATGGCCCGAGATGGGTTCCTTCTGGTAAATGAATGCAACCCCACCTTCAAACCAATAAGTGTTTTTAAATCAATCAGTCATTTTTTTAGAGAATATCATTTATGGGTAATGTGACTGACACTATAGTAAGGCTTAAAAAAAAAAAGGTTTGATTGGCCTAACCCGACCGACCCTAAATACATCGCCGACCCTGAATATTTTTTAAGTATTAAAGTTTTTGTCTGTTTGCTTTCATTTTCGGCTATTTTAAGTCCCTAAAGCAGGTGATTTAAAAAAATTTAAAATCCAGACCGACCTACCCTATTTGTTTTTGTCATGTTAAAATCAAACCAATGGCCAATCAAACACTTCTTTTTTTAGGCCTAAGTGTGATAATGCTATGGATATATTTCCACCGATGCATGCATACGAACGTACATGGGTAAACCCATAAGTGTGTACCGGATACTTTCAAAAATGACTGATTGGTTAATTGTGAAATCGTCATGCGCATACATGCATAGTTGTAAGCGCATTTCATGCATCTGGACGCAGCTCCGCGAACAACAACAAACCCGCTCGTGTGATATAGCTTGAATTTGATCTATAACATTCTAAAAGTAATACAACCCAAATTGTCAACAAAAAATAAACAATTTTCAATTACTTTTTGTAAAATTTCAAAAATTGGGGTGGGAGATCAAAAAACCCTACATAGAAATAAGAATTGTGTTTCTTATTTGTCAAGGTGCATTGTGGCTTATGGGTGTCCTAACTGGTACATGTTTTGTGTCCATTTTCATCACTTCTATATGCAGCGATGGAAATACCCACATGACTTTCCACCCGGGGTTGACTAGGAACTACACATTTTGTGGGCTTAGAATATTTCTAACCATAGATGGTTACCGTCTATGCTCTAACCCAACTTTTACAAAAATAAATAAATCAGTAAAAAAGGGGTCCTAGTGGGAATCGAACCATAGACATCTGCATTGCAAAGCATGTAAGTCAACCACAAGACTAGCGAGGGGTGAACTGGCCAAGACATGATTTTAATCGCTCTTATTACGGAACAAAGCTATACTCCTGTTATGAACAGTACGTACAATATTATTAATAGAGCTGCGACACACATGATCATCAACCCCGGGTGGAAAGTCATGTGGGTATTTCCACTACTGCACATCTATATACGTTAAATATTTAAGTGTACCCCCACTATTACTAGTTATTACACTATTACAAGTTGGATCAAGGGAGCGAGGATATTGATACAAGAAATCCCTGGTTCAAGAAATATGTGGAATTAAGGGCCTGAAAAAAATACTACTACTAGGCTACTAAATTTCATCCTTGCCGTGCCACTAATATGACATGAAGCATTTCTTGGTGTTTCAGAGTTGCAAAGCAACTATAGTATTTAGGGGTTTCTGGTGTCCTTGAAAATATGTGAGTAAAATGAAAGGAAAATGTTGCATAATTTAGTATCAATCCTAAAGCCTTGCCTAGTCTATACTTCTGTTAACCCAATGATAAGCTTCTTGTATCTTGCTTCTATCTACGGCTTACAGGTCTACCCATTGTGGATATGCCCCTTCCTGCTCCCCGCATTGCCAGGAATGGTTCATCCCAAAGGCAGTGAAGATGAGATGTATGTTGACCTAGGTGCATATGGCGCACCTCGCAGAGAAGGATTTCATTTCCGTGAGACAGCAAGGCGTGTGGAAGAGTTTGTGCGCAAGGTTAATGGGTAAGTGCTATCGATAATCATTTTGTACTTAGTTTCCAGTTCATTTGTAGTTATTTGATGTGTTGGGGGAGGGCATGTTGGGGTGGGGTGGGGGTGGGGTAAGACCCACTTGTGACCCGGGGAGGTTCCAGTTCCAGCAATCAAAAATGGTTTGTCAGTGACTGATCAAAGAAAAAGGAGTCTCTGTCAGTGATGAGCAGTACAAAGTGTGGTCTTTTGATGACAGACTATAAGAAGAGATGCCATTCTTCAGAGCAATCAACCTCCTTTTTCAGCGATTTCACAAAGTTTGATTAAAGTATAGAATATCCTCCCAATAACCTCTTTATTCTCCACCCTATAGATTCCAGATGTTGTATGCCGATACATACATGACAAGGGAAGAATTCCGCGAGATGTTCGACCATTCTCTTTACGACAAACTACGAAAGAAACTCAACTGCAAGGAAGCATTCCCAGAGGTTTACGATAAGATCTGCAAAGCAGCACGATTGTGAGTGATATAATCAGATGACAACTGGCAGCTGAAAGCTCCTTGCTGATGTCTTAGCCCCAGCATTGAAGCTTTGATTAGTATCGCACAAATAAATAAGCAAACTCAATTGCTCTGTAATCTTTTATATCCAGCACATATAAAAATAATCATGGAAAGCTTATGACGAAAAGCCTGAGTGGCTTTCCAGATTATTTAATCAACTTGAACTCTTGGTAAAAGCATGACCAATGCTAATGTTGATACACGTTCATGATATTGTAGTAGCAAGTGGTGTTTGAGAATTGGATCAGAAAATTGTTTGTTGACATCTGATTGCAAATGAACACAGTTGAGAAGTGTAGTGTGTGGTTAGGCTTATGCTCTGCGTATGTATTATATAGGATTTTTATAACTGAATCTTTTTCATGTGTATTTTTATCTCAAACATAGTACTTCCCTTCAAATGAAGTAGTTAAGCGCTCAAAAAGCTCTGAAGTCCAAACTGGCTTCCTCTATGTAATTATGTGATTTTATTTTTTTTTGTATATAAAGAGCAAATGTGAACAGTAGCCCAACAGACATTAACAAAGTTAATGAACTGAGTGATTACAAATCAAACAGGTAACTCTCAACAGAGAGCTCTGATTGGCCAATCAATTGGTTCACTGCAACTCAGAAAATAATAAAAAATACAAGTAAACACAATTGGGCTAGTAAAAAAAGCCAATGAAAGTGGCGTGGGACAGGAATAGGATAAACACCCAAACATAGAGAATAACATCAAAAAATAAGAAGAAAATAATATCTGGAGGTAATTGATACATCGAGAGAGCTTAGCCAACATACTCTTCTGATGAATGGCTGATCATGGCTGATGATGAATGGCTGTATAAGTGTGGTGAACTACAGGGTAGCGACGCATAAGAGGATGCATGTGTTTAATTTATGTGTCAAATATGCAGATAACTTCAGAACTGGTGCCATTTGCTCTCACACTTTGTTATGAACATATATACTGCAGAATGAGCACAAGTACACATTAAAAGCATTATGATGATGAATGTGAGCATTTACATTGCATTTTATTGCACAATGCACACTTACTATGTAACAAGTAACACCAATGTGTCTGTTATTCATACATGCTTTGGGAATATGGGAAACATCATATCATAAGTTTCATCAATTGTCAGCCAAACTAATTTTGAGATATGCAGCAGAATTGTTAGTTAATTAATTAATTAATTAATTAATTAATAGTTAATTAAATATGTAATCATATTTTCAAACATATTATATCAGTTAATAATGTATACACCTTTGTGACGAATGTTGTTAGATATTTTGATACCCTTTTTGCTATGCAGTTTGGAATGAAAAAATACAAGGTTTCTGCATGTTCTAAAACATGCATTGGGATACTAGATTAGGGTAAGGTCCGAAGTTTACCGCGTTGCGGAATTTAGGTTAAACACGGAAAACGACATTTTGATGAAAAGAAGAAGGGAAAAAAATGCACAAAAAACACCCAAAACATACAATTTATAAATAGTCTTGAATAAAACAATATAAATGCTCAAATACAATGGCGATATAGAGGGTCGGCTACTGTACAGCCGCTACAGTAATAGGGTAAGCCTAAAAATCAAAAATGATGTGTTTTTCTGTAAAGTGTGTTTATTTTGGTTTTATAGATCGTAAATTTGAAGCTTTCTTGGGGAAAAGTACATCACAGAAAAATGCAAAATTTACAAAGCGGAAAAACGCGGAATTTGACAGTTACAAAGCGGTAAACTTCGGTCCTTAGATTAGGATAACACACTTCCTCGATGTGAGTAGATGTTCCCATGTGTTCTTGTATGCAAAAATTGATGTGTGTAATCTTACTATGTCACATCTGAAAACGGCATAGTTTGTCACTAACTATTCTCATACATGTATGGACTTTTATCTCATACTTGTGTCACTTTTATTTTCATTTAAACCACAGCCCACTTGTGTTACTTGTAATATGCATTTTCTCTGAGTTGCAGTGAACCAATTGATTGGCCCATCAGAGCTCTTTGTAGAGAGTTACCAGTTTGATTTCTAATCACTCAGTTCATTAACCTTGTTAATGTCTGTTGCGCTATTGTTCACATTTAATCTTTATATACATAAAAGCAGCTGTGGTTAATCCTAGACAATTTACAAACCATTTCAACAAAAGGGGTATCAAAATACAGCTAAATAAATTCCTCAAAGTATGTAGATAAGACAATTATGTACACTATAGTCAGCGTCATAATGCTATGGACATCATTCAACCAATGCGTGCGTACGGGTGTAAGCTTTCAATAATGACTGTGTGTCCTGATATCAATCATGAAATCATCATCAACAACAACAAACAACAAACAAGCTTGAATTTGGCCCATAGCATTATGACAGTGAATATAGATATAAGACAATCATGTACACAAATAGTAACCTATGAGCACAACCTTTTGTTTTTGTGCGGTTTAATCAAAATTCATATTATCTGTGAACTCAAACAAAAAATAAGAGCACATTTTAAACACATTTTGATGAATCAGATCATATATTCATATTGAGTAAATTGTATTTATTATTATTAATGTCAATATAATGTATAATGCATGTATTGTGATTTGATCCGCCATGTATTCCATACATTTTCAGGTTTTTATTGTTTTACCAAAGATTTAAAATCATATTATCTGTGAACTCGAGAAAAAATAAGAACAACTTTTAAACAAATTATGATGAATCGGATCATGTATTCATATTGAGTAAATTGTGTTTATTATTATGAATGTTAATATAATGGATTAATGCATGTATTGTGATTTGGCCCTACAGGTATTCCATACATTTTCAGGTTTTTAGGAATGTTTTACCAAAGATTTGAATACCCTATTGTCAATAGCTTTACTATAATCAGGTCATGTATTCCTATTGAGTAAATTGTATTCATTATTATTAATGTTATTATAATGGAATAATGCATGTATTGTGATTTGATCCGCCGTGTATTCCATACATTTTCAGGTTTTTATGAATGTTTTACCAAAGATTTTTTATGAATGTTTTACCAAAGATTTAAAAATCATGGTCTTGTTTCATATTTTTTGTTCTCTTGTCCTTATAGTTCTTTAATTACCATCATTTTATAAGCCTGTTTTATCAGGGTTTCAACTGGGGCTCAATGGATTAATGCATGTATTGTGATTTGATCCGCCATGTATTCCATACATTTTCAGGTTTTCATTGTTTTACCAAAGATTAAAATCATATTATCTGTGAACTCAAGATAAAAACAAGAACAACTTTTAAACAAATTATGATGAATCGGATCATGTATTCATATTGAGTCAATTGTATTTATTATTATTAATGTTAATCTAATGGATTAATGCATGTATTGTGATTTGACCCGCCATGTATTCCATACATTTTCAGTTTTTAGGAATGTTTTACCAAAGATTTAAAATCATATAATCTGTAAACTCGAGAAAAAATAAGAACAACTTTTAAACAAATTATGATGAATCGGATCATGTATTCATATTGAGTAAATTGTATTCATTATTATTAATGTTAATATAATGGATTAATGCATGTATTGTGATTTGACCCGCCATGTATTCCATACATTTTCAGTTTTTAGGAATGTTTTACCAAAGATTTAAAATCATATAATCTGTAAACTCGAGAAAAAATAAGAACAACTTTTAAACAAATTATGATGAATCGGATCATGTATTCATATTGAGTAAATTGTATTCATTATTATTAATGTTAATATAATGGATTAATGCATGTATTGTGATTTGACCCGCCATGTATTCCATACATTTTCAGATTTTGATTAATGTTTTACCAAAGATTTAAAATCATATTATCTGTGAACTCGAGAAAAAATAAGAACAACTTTTAAACAAATTATGATGAATCAGATCATATATTCATATTGAGTCAATTGTGTTTATTATTATTAATGTTAATATAATGGATTAATGCATGTGTTGTGATTTGGCCCTACAGGTATTCCATACATTTTCAGGAATTAGGAATGTTTTACCAAAGATTTGAATACCATATTGTCAATAGCTTTACTATAATCAGGTCATGTATTCCTATTGAGTAAATTGTATTTATTATTATTAATGTTATATAATGCATGTATTGTGATTTGATCTGCCGTGTATTCCAACCATTTTCAGATTTGTTATGAATGTTTTACCAAAGATTTAAAATCATGGTCTTGTTTCATATTTTTTGTTCTCTTGTCCTTATAGTTCTTTAATTACTATCATGTTATAAGCCTGTTTATCAGGGTTTCCACTGGGGCTCCTAGCCTCTTTCTTACGTTGTATTATTATAATATGTATGTTCAATCAATTGAACTGAGTTGAAATTGAATTGAAATTTTATCTGTGAACTTGAGAAAAAACAAGAACAACTTTTAAACAAATTATGATGAATCGGATCATGTATTCATATTGAGTAAATTGTGTTTATTATTATGAATGTTAATATAATGGATTAATGCATGTGTTGTGATTTGGCCCTACAGGTATTCCATACATTTTCAGGTTTTTAGGAATGTTTTACCAAAGATTCGTACCATATTGTCAATAGCTTTACTATAATCAGGTCATGTATTCCTATTGAGTAAATTGTATTCATTATTATTAAAGGTAGATGACCCGATCACATTTTCGTAACACAGAATTATTTCAAACATACAGAGATTTTCATATCATATGAAAGCTCGTATTTTTCTCATCATCATACTGAAATTTGACGGCCGAAATCGGTATAATTACGGAGAAATCGATGAAATAACGTCGAATTACCGCAAATGGTGGTAACCACCGATATAGTTTGTGTACTACTCAATGGGTACAGTACACAGCATCTTGTGCGTCTAAAATAAGAACCATTAGAGCTATGCAACTCAAACTTTGGAACACAACTTTTTTAAGGATGACCTTTCATGTAGAATAGAAAACTTCAAGTTGAAAATCGGAACATCTACCTTTAATGTTATTATAATGGATTAATGCATGTATTGTGATTTGATCCGCCCTGTATTCCGTACATTTTCAGGTTTTTATTGTTTTACTAAAGATTTAAAATCATATTATCTGTTAACTCGAGAAAAAACAAGAACAACTTATGATGAATCGGATCATGTATTCATATTGAGTAAATTGTGTTTATTATTATTAATGTTAATATAATGCATGTGTTGTGATTTGGCCCTACAGGTATTCCATACATTTTCAGGTTTTTAGGAATGTTTTACCAAAGATTTGAATACCATATTGTCAATAGCTTTACTAAAGATTGGAATTAGCATTATATATACATCAGGATGAAGTAGGTTAAACTTATAGGGGCAGGGGACAGTAAGACACAATGATTTTGTTTTGTGTAAGAGCTAAGGAACTAATTCATTTTGACAGACAGGAGGGGTCATGAATGAAGGTTTTTCACCCAGCAAGAAGACTTATCCGTATCTACTCCCCACCCGGTTTAAACTTGATTTCTCCCTTTTATATTATTACAGGGCTCCCCTTCGGGGCTTCTGAAGTAAAGTTGTACATTTTGAACATTTTTTGCATAATGATTCAGGTTAGAAAAAACATTTTTAGAATTGAAATAAATATATTTTGATGTATTTCAATCATGGTTTGCCAGCAAAGAGAGCTTTAGCTCTATTTTGACTGACAATTATTGCCAAGCAATAATTTAATAATTGGACTAAAAATATTATTATATATAAATGCTTGATAAATTCAGTTTCAAAAGTATTATGTATAAATGCTTGATAAATTGGCTGTATTTGTGGAACGGCGCAGGACTCATGATCATGAGGTTGTGAGTTGTAGCCCCTACCGTAACCAACTTGTTTGTATCCTAGGGCAAGATACTTAGTCTCAATTGCTTCGTTGACCCAAGCGAGCTGTTCAGAAGGTGATATTACAATCTGAATGCTGATATGGGATATGGTTGTGCAAAGAGCCAGCTGCCACATAGATGAAGCGAAATGGTTGTGATGATTTTCTAATGACAGCGTAATAAAAATAACGACAATCGAGCCTGGGATGTCCTGTAGGCAGTGGCGTAACTAGGGTCTCAAATTGGGGGGGGGGGGGGGGGGGGTGGGGATGGGGGCATCAGGGGGGCATAACCCACTACTTTTTGTTAATATGCATAGAGTTTGTAATTTCATTTGGGGGCATCAGGGGGGAAATCCCCCCATCCCTCTAGTTACACCACTGCCCATAGGATGGATAAGTGTGCATTTTAAATCGACATTATTATTATATTATTATTATTAAAAGTATTATTTATAAATACTTGATAAATGTGGCTATATACAGTATTAATATTTATAAATGCTTGATAAAGAAGGCTAGACAATGCCAAAAAAGTATTATTTTATAAATGCTTGATAGAGCTATAGACAGTATTATGCAATAAAAGTCTTATAGTGCTACATTGATGCATGGCCAGGGGTTGACCAGGTTTGTAAGTCTTGTATTCAGGTATCTATATTTTATTAGAAAATCTGCAGTAGTATTTTATACTTGATATAATATATTGGAATTATTCTTATTAATGTAATTATCTAGTCTTCAATTCAAAGACTACCCTAATTACATGAATCCTTGCACATGCATGATCAGCAGGACTCATGATCATGAGGTTGTGAGTTATAGCCTCTCCATGGTCAGCATGTTTGTATCCTCAATAGTCTCAATTGCCTCGTTGACCCAAGCGAGATTGGGTAGCTGTTAAAAAAAGGTGATATTACAATCTAAGTGCTGATATGGTTGTGTGCCTAGCCAGCTGCCACCTAGATGAAGCGATTTGATTGTGACTAACCTGTGTACTGTCGTGGCAAAATGGTGCAGTTGTCGGTCAAACGCATTTTGAAATATTGATGGAAATAGGCATGGGAAAACAACAAAAAATAAAGACAATTTTGCTGCAATTTTTACTGTAAAATCAGAAAGCAGTATCTAATCTTAACTAATACAGAGTCATTTGGAAGCATTCAAAAAGCTCCTTTTGTTGGTATTAAGATCTCAATTTCTTCTCTGAGAGACAACTGCACCCTTTTGCTGCGGCTGTACACATATAATGGCAGCGCAATAAATAATAGCAATCGCGCCTCGATGGATAAGTGTGTGTTATAAAATTGAGTTATAAGTAATATTATTATTATGAATGCTTGATAAAGAAGGGTATAGAGAGTGATACAATATTATAGGTCTATAAACAGTATTAAACATTATGCATTAAAAGTCTTGTTGCGATACCTTGATACATGGCCAGGATTTGAACAGGAGTATAATGCTCATTCCAGGACTTTCCAACAACAACAAAGTATCTGTTCACTGAGGTGATCCCCTTAAAAGTAAGATCAGTAAGTATATTTGTCTACCAAGTTATTCTACTGAATCAACAACAAAATTGAGTGGTTTATTATTATTATGATCATTCCTGTGTGAATTTATGAATAGTATATATATGCACAAGTTGTGAGAGTTGTTTAATTTAATTGTGTAGTCTTTAATTCAAAGGCAACCCTAATTACATGAATTCTTGCACTTGCATGATCAGTGGAACACCTCAGGACAAGTTGTGAGTTCTCACACCGCTGTGCCCAACATGTTTGTATCCTTATAGGCAAGAGACTTCGTCTCAATTGCCTCGTTGACCCAAGCGAGATTACAATCTAAGTGCTGATATGGTTGTGTGCCTTGCCAGCTGCCACCTAGATGAAGCGAATTGATTGTGAGGGTTTCCTAATATGTGTACTGTTGCGGCAAAATGGTGCAGTTGTCGTTCAAATGCATTTTGAAATAGGCATGGAAAAAAGGTGTGTGTTATAAAATCGAGTTATTGTTGTAAATGCTTAATAAATTTGGCTATAGACAGTACCATAAGTATTATTTATAAATGCTTGATCGGGCTATATAGACAGCATCAAATATTATGCTTTAAAATGTGTATTGTGGAACCTTGATGCATGGCCAGGTTTGGTGAGCCCTAAACTTAATGCAAACATCATCTTAAAATATTTTAATATCAGCAGAAGATAAGTTTTTAGATGAATATATCTGAGAGTTATTTTTAGCAACAATTTCAGAAGTGGGTCAGTGGTTATTATAATACAGTATCGTGCACATTCAAGGTGTCTCAAAAAGAACCCTGAACAAGTATATCTGTTCACTTGAAAGGACGATTGGTATTTTTGTCTTGGGAAAACTTCCCTAATTATGTGAATATTTGCACATGCATGATACCCCTCGTTTATAACCACTGGCCACTGTCTTATAATGACGCACTGTAAATATTGAACTGTGTTTGAAGTGAGTTTACACTGTTGCGATGTATTTATTTTGTCAATTTGACAAATTAAGCTTTCCTGTAGTATGCACGCATTGCCCCCATTTTCACTTCAAAACATTTGTATTTACAAGCATTTTTTTAAAGAAATTCATAACATGCAAAAACAATTTTCATGTTTCTCATGTGCACAAATTGGGAATGTTGATGAAATCATGTAAAAATATTGATGAAATTATGTAAGGTGGTGAGAATGTTGATGAAATCATGTAAATTTATAGGAAAGTTGATAAAATCATGAAAAAAATGATGAGAAAGTTGATGAAATCATGCAAGATGATGAGAATGATGATGAAATCATGTAAAATGATAAGAAAGTTGATGAAATCATGTAAAATAATGAGGATGATCAAATATTTACCTTTCCCCAGAGTAGGCCAGTGCAGATAAACGCTGAACCCCTTCCCCCCCCCCCCCCCCCCCCCCCCCAACACACAAATAGATTTGAACCGGTAACCTTCGCATCAGATCCGCAAAGGTTGCCGGTTCCAATCCGGTGTGGTTTTTCAGCTTTTATGTGCACTGGCCTATTCTGGGGAAAGGTTCTAGTAACCCCGAGAACTAAGTATAAATTTCTCAAATAAGCATGTTGATGAATTCATGTAAAATGATGGAAATGTTGATGAAATCGTGTAAAATGATGAGAATGTTGATGAAATCATGTAAAATGATGAGAAAGTTGATGAAATCATGTAAAATGATGAGAATGTTGATGAAATAATGAGAATAAATATGACAAGATTCCTATACGTTGTGTTAGCTTTCTTTTCTGTTCAACTAATGGGGAAGGCCCAGTTATCAGGCAAAGTAAGATAAAGAGGTTGGATATTACATTTGCTTTTCTTGTCTTTTACCTCTTTGCAGGACAATGACTCTCCAGCAGACCTTATTTGCCAACAGACCAGCAGTCAGGCCGAGAAGGGGGGGGAGGGGGGGGGGGGAGCTAGGTTCCCCTTTCCTCCTCTGGCTATGCATATAAGAAGTTTTATCACTCCTTGGAACATGTTGAAGTTACTGAAGTTCAGCAAATGATGTTCAGGGCAATTCAATTTCCATGGGACTGATTTGCACAAATTAAGGCCACATTTTTGTTTATTTTTGTGTTGCCCTCAAGTGCCAAAAATCTTGAAGTGGGTCAGCCGGTCGATTTTCCTCTCTTTTTTGTTTTTTGCTGACAAATATTACTGACAGACCGTGGTTCATGACAAGACAAAATTCATAAATGTCAATTTGACTAATGTTTCTAGTGTGATAATATACAGTTTAAAGGCAATCTATTCACGCAAATTATTCATTTCAAGCAGAAAATAGTAATATTTTGACAAATTGGGCAACATTTAAATCTTTAAAAAAAATGGCAACCCTGATTTTTGAGATTTGAGGGTCAGTCGCTGAGGGCAACACAGCACAATTTGTTGCTGCCTAATGTTAGGTAACACAGAACCTTTCCGAGAGAATCATCTTAACGCTTTCCACGCGGCTATTATTTTTACCATACACAAAAAAGATTTTCAGAAACCTTTCATAATTTTCAAAGTCTATCTCAAAGATTACTGACCAAACACAAAGCATGTTTGTACTTATTTCAATGCATTTCTCACGGTGATTCCAAATATGGTAATGAAATACAATAATTTTGACATTTTTGAAATATTTTGTGAAATTTTGGAATGTCGTCTGCAGCTGCCTGCCGCGTGGAAAGTGTTAATACAAAATTCTACCCCAGCAATTATTCATTTCCCCTCATTTGAGATAGTGGCAAATATGATTGGTTAAAAAATAGAGGAAAACAAATACTACTTTTTATATTCTCAAAAGTTCAGGAGAAAGGTGTCAATCAAAAGCCAACATGGCAGAAACATTTCCAAATTCATTTTCTGTATCCATATTTTAACAATTTGCTGCAAATTTCAAACATCATTTGTTACAATCTAGGCAAAAACACACATTGAACAATATATAAAATGTGTATACTGAGTACAGACCATGCTGTATATGTATCTTTGTATATATTTATTACATATCTATGGCGCATGATTATTTTGGCCCCTCTTGACAAGTGATCCCATCAGATACGCCACTGGCGGGTAATGGAAAATTTTGTTACAGTAGTTGAATGATGAGTAATTTTCCATTAGATGGACTTGGATCCTTCTAAATTTGTTTGCTATCTACCGAAGATAGTCATTAAATAATGATTGTTTAGAACAATTAGATCTATTAAGCATTTCGGTTGGATCTCATTTAAAAATGAGTTTGCTATCTACTGAAGATAACAATGATAATGGTCAAACACGGTCATTATTAACAATGAGCTCGAGTAGGACTATGAAGGTTTTTGTCTCGCCTGATGTAATCAGAAAGAGACTATGTTATCACTATTTCTGTCCGCCGTATGGCGTCTGCCGTGTGCTAAGAAATACCTTTGTGACGCGATATCTGGAGATCCGTAAGGCCTATCTTGATGGGACATTGATGTCAGGAAAGGGAGTGGTGTCAGGGATACTATTAATTTTGGGATAGGAAAGTCCTATACTAACTTACGTAGCGAAAACGGACCCTTTTGCATATTGAATAAATTATGGTAATCGTCCGGAATGCGTCCGTGACCGGCGTTTAACGCGTTTAACAATGTTTAACCAGCCTTTAACGGAATTGTTAGTCAGCATAGGTTTGGGGGCGCTGTAGATTTACACAGACGACGGTGGCCACGCGAAACCTACATTTTGAATTCGTAGTGAATAACACATAATCGCGAATATTAAACTTATCATTTTGACAAATTCATCATAATTAGAAGAATTTTTATCGTTAACCGGGCGATGACTGTTAAAAATAATTCAAAATGGTGCATTCCCGTTGCCATATTGGGTCGTCTGAGAGACGCGTGGCCAGCGTCGCGTCGTCTGCTACAATTACGCCTTATCGGTAGAACAGCGCCACCAATTCTATGCTGACTAAGTTCAATTTAAAAGTGGACCCGATCGGCAAGCTCAGTGGCACACCCCTGGTGGTGTGTTCTTTTGCTGATTAGATTTGCAAGGTCATTGGAGGTCATTCAAGGTCATCGGGGTCAAATATGGGGTCAAATAAGATCCGTAAGGCCTATCTTGATGGGATTTGGTGGAGGGAAGGGGGGTGGTGTTCTTTTTGCTGATTAAATTTTCAAGGTCATCGGAGGTCATTCAAGGTCATCGGGGTCAAATATGGGGTCAAATAGATCAGTAAGGCCTATATTGATGAGATTTGGTGGAGGGAAGGGGTGTGGTGGGTTCTTTTTGCTGAATAAATTTTCAAGGTCATCAGAGGTCATTCAAGGTCATCGGGGGTCAAATAAGATCCGTAAGGCCTATCTTGATGGGATTTGGGGGACGGAAGAGGGATGGTGTGTTCTTTTTGTTGATTAATTTTGTGGGGTCATGGGGGGGTCAAATAGATCAGTAAGGCCTATCAGGGGTGTGCCAGTGAGCTTGCCGATCGGGTCCACTTTTAAATTAAAATTTGGTCAGCATAGAACTGGTGGCGCTATTACCGATCAGGCGTGATTATAGCAGACGACACGACGCTGGCCACGCGTCTCTCAGACGACCCAATTATGTCAACGGGAGTGCACTATTTTGAATTATTTTAACAGTCATCGCCCGGTTAACGATGACAATTCTTCTAATTATGATGAATTTGTCAAAATGATAAGATTAACATTCGCGATTACGTGTTATTCATTACATATTCAACATTTAGGTTTGCGTGGCCACCGTCGTCTGTGTAAATCCACAACGCCCTCAAACCTATGCTGACCAAATATTACGTTAAACCTGGTTAAACACTGTTAAACGCGTTCAACGCCGGTCACCGACACATTCCGATGATTACCATAATTTATGTAATTTATGCAAACGGCACCGTTTTCGCTACGTGTGTTAGTATAGGACTTTCCTATCCCAAAATTAATAGTATCCCTGGGCCTATCTTGATGAGATTTGGTGGAGGGAAGGGGAGTGGTGGGTTCTTTTTGCTGAATAAATTTTCAAGATCAGAGGTCATTCAAGGTCATCGGGGTCAAATAAGATCCGTAAGGCCTATCTTGATGGGATTTGGTGGACGGAAGAGGGATGGTGTGTTCTTTTTGTTGATTAATTTTTTGGGGTCATCGGGGGTCAAATATGGGGTCAAATAGATCAGTAAGGCCTATCTTGATGGGATTTGGTGGAGGGAAGGGGGTGGTGTGTTCTTTTTCCTGATTAAATTTTCAAGGTCATCAGAGGTCATTCAAGGTCATCGGGGTCAAATATGGGGTCAAATAGATCAGTAAGGCCTATATTGATGAGATTTGGTGGAGGGAAGGGGAGTGGTGGTTTTTTTTGCTGAATAAATTTTCACGGTCATCAGAGGTCATTCAAGGTCATCGGGGGTCAATTAAGATCCGTAAGGCCTATCTTGATTGGATTTGGTTGAGGGAAGGGGGGTGGTGTATTCTTTTTGCTGATTAAATTTTCAAGGTCATCGGAGGTCATTCAAGGTCATCCGGGGTCAAATAAGATCCGTAAGGCCTATCTTAATGGGATTTGGTGGACGGAAGAGGGATGGTGTGTTCTTTTTGTTGATTCATTTTTCGAGATCATCAGAGGTCATCTGGGGTCAAATAAGATCCGTAAGGCCTATCTTGATGTGATTTGGTGGAGGGAAGGGGGTTGGTGTGTTCTTTTTGCTGATTAAATTTTCAAGGTCATCAGAGGTCATCTGGGGTCAAATAAGATCCGTAAGGCCAATCTTGATGGGATTTGGTGGACGGAAGAGGGATGGTGTGGTTTTTTTTGCTGATTAATTTTTTTTTAAGGTCATCTGGGGTCAAATAAGATCCGTAAGGCCTATCTTGATGTGATTTGGTGTAGGGAAGGGGGTTGGTGTGTTCTTTTTTCAGGTCATCAGAGGTCATTCAAGGTCAAATAAGATCCGTACCGGTAAGGCCTCTTTGACGGGATTTGTTGGAAGGAAGCTGATGGTGTGTTCTTTTTGCTGATTAATTTTACGAGGTCATTCAAGGTCATCTGGGGTCAAATAAGATCCGTAAGGCCTATCTTGATTGAATTTGGTGGAGAAAAGGGGGTGTGGTGTGTTCTTATTGCTGATTAATTTTTCGAGGTCATTCAAGGTCATCTGGGGTCAAATAAGATCCGTAAGGCCTATCTTGATTATATTTGGTGGAGAGAAGGGGGTGTGGTGTTTTCTTTTTGCTGATTACTTTTTCAAGGTCATTCAAGGTCATCTGGGGTCAAATAAGATCCGTAAGGCCTATCTTGATGGGATTTGGTGGAGGGAAGGGGGATGGTGTGTTCTTTTTGCTGATTAAATTTTCAAGGTCATGAGAGGTCATTCAAGGTCAAATATGGGGTCAAATAGATCAGTAGGCCTATCTTGATGCGACTTGGTGGAGGGAAGGGGGTGTATTCTTTTTGTTGATTAAATTTTCAAGGTCATTGGAGGTCATTGAAGATCGTCTGGGGTCCCCCTAAAATTTCTTGCCTCCTTTTGTCCCCCCCCCCCCCCCCCCCCCAAAAAAAATTATGATGCTGGCGCCGCCACTGCATAGTCCAAAGGGGTGGGGTACCATCTAAACTTTGAAGGGCCATAAAGCGGAAACGATTCGTTTGTGTTCCGCAAAATTTTTAGTACTGGGTAACATTTGAGCATCCCTTAAAGTATTATACATCCCTTGCATTAACTACAATGCATATACCTCTGTGACAGTGCTACATTGTATCATATGTTTCATCATCATTTCTTTCAAGTCACTTTTGATGAACAGGCGAGACGCGCCGTTCGAGAACCGCCTTGCGTTATTTATTGGCTATCCCTATAAGTTGCCTTGTCTTGTCACCTACCTAGACTGAGTAGTATACCTTTTTTTCATTGGGAGAGGGGCAAAAAAGTACAAGGATATCAAAGGTGCAACCACACACTATTTAATTAATTAGGCCTATTGTTTACATCTCTAAGGGGAGGTAGTATAATTATAATAGAGCATCCTCTCCCACCATTGTAATCCCTAGACCCTTTCACCTTTGCTTTTAGTCTAGAACATTCGGCGTTTTATTGATTCAAAAATTTGAATGATGGGCCACTTTAGCGTTCGAAATAGGCAGACCTCTGTTCTTTGTTCAGTCCGAATTTCAATCAGTATGTTCCCGAATTTATATGTTATTCAATTTAACTACCATGATATTTTAGGAAGATGTAAAGAAACATGACTTGTTTGACCTTACCCAGTGGCGGAAATTTCTTAATGAAATTGAGCTGGTACCATAAACGGTACGCAGCAAAGCACCGCCCTCCGAACTATGGTCGGACTGTCAGGGGTATGAGGGGATGCGCCCTCCCCCTCTGAGAAGTAGACAATTTTCAATTTTCAAACTCATTTGGCGCGATCTGGTGTATACTTTTGACCGATATTGTATTGAAAAGCCATCACTTCATTTTCAATATATATATATTTTTATCAATATACGAAAGAAGTTGAGCACATACTGATATATTCTTGATTTAAGTATATATGGTTTATAAAAGCTCGAACAGGGGAGTCTGAGGGGGGATGTGCCCCCCCCCCCTCAGAATTGGATTTTGTTTTCAATTTTCGAACTCATTTGGTGCGATCTGGTGTAGGCTTTTGACCAACATTTTATCAAAAAGCCACCTCTTCATTTTCAATAAACATTTTGTTTTTTATCAATGCTCGAAAGAAGTTGAGCATATAGGCTACACTGCAAAAAGGTTGCTTAAATATTTACTCAACATTTTACACAACGTTGTTGAAGTATGCAACCGCTCAACAGTTGCGTAAAATTTACCCAACACCGTTGGATAACATGTTTTCACCAACAGTTAGTTGAACAATTCCAGTTACTCAGCAGTTGCACAATTTTAATTACACAACAGTTGGGTATTATTAATTAACCATTTGTTGGGCATTTTGTGACGGTTGCTTAATTTTGTGAATTGTTTTCATTATATATTGAGCATTTCTGTATAGCAACTGTTGCTTAATTTATCAAATGTAGCCATATGTTGGGTATTTTATTTGTGACAAGTTTTTATTATATATTGAACATTTTTGTATAGCAACACGGGGTAAGCAAATAATGTGAATCCTGGGCGATGCGGCAGAGCTACATACATCACTTCCTCCCGGTAGTGAACCGGTAACTTGTAATGGGAATTCTAGGCGATGCAGCAGAGCTACATACACTATTCCCTTACGGTAGTGAATCTGTTTATTTTAACATGTTATTTAACTAGGCCTTTATATATAATATTTGACATCTCTTATCATTGGTATTTTTACTGTGAACGTTTGCCAAACGTATTCTTGCTATCTGGGTATGAAGGTATAAATAGTCCATCTTATATAATACATAAACATACACTGAAAAATAATTTGGTGTCATTTTGACACTAAAACAAGCGTCAAAAAATGGGTCCTCAGTTGGCCACCTAAAGGTGTCAAATTGACACCATTATGGGTGTAAAATATGACACCTTTGGGTGTCATATTCATTTTGACACCTTTGGGTGGTTACCTGAGGACCCATTTCCGAAAATGCTATTACACCCCAAATGGGGTGTAATATTGACTCTCTTAAGTGTCATATTGAGTTTGACACCCTAAAGGTGTCAAATTGACACCATTATGGGTGTCAAATATGACACCTTTGGGTGTCATATTCATTTTGACACCTTTGGGTGGTTACCTGAGGACCCATTTTCGAAAAATGTCATTACACCCCAAATGGGGTGTAATATTGACTCTCTTAAGAGTCATATTGAGATAGCACATGTTTAGGAGCCGTTTTCTCGTCGCCATTTTGTTTGCATGTTACGAGCCGGTAAGACTGGTGGGGGCGCACCACCAAATCACTCCGCATTTATGTAATAACGCAATTCGGTTAATGAAGTTCTAACATTGAGGTCACGATTTTAATAAGAAGATAGGCTTGAAATTGCACGATATTCGGCAATATGATTGAGATATAAGTTAAGATTATATAACCAACAAATCATACTATTTTGAAAACGTTAAGCTAAAATAGGCACGCGGATGTTCACGACAGCCGATACCCAAATATGAGTGATGTGTATCATTGAAAATAGGGTTGCGGCGCTATTTGTCGCTGTAGCGGGAAAAGTCAAGGGATAGGACCATGTTTTGACCGGTGATTTAGAGAGTTGAGATAATTTTCCCTATGTTGAGAGCAAACAGTGTCTCTCAAGTACTGCAGAATATTTCAAAATATGACCATGAAAATGACTCTAAACACGTCTGAAAATGCGCCGCGTATAATTTACGGAGTGTCCCACGCATAAATATTCAACAGGGTTTTCCAAATTTTGGTAAAATATTCAAAAAATTGAAGAAAAATGCTTGAATTTGATATCAAACACTATATCTCAAGCTTTGCAGAAAGTGCCACAATAGCACCGTGAACATGACTGTCAACACTCAAATTTCATGAAGCGTGTATTTAGTGGTGCGCCCCCTGGTGAGTACCGATCTGCTCCATTTCCAGACATTTTTGATAATAACTAGCGGGCACCCGCGCTTCGCGCGGGACCCGCTAGATGAGTAAACCTGGTCGGTTAATATTTTGGGTTCGATGAGTAAACCGGTTAATATTTCTGGTTTGAGAAGTACTGCCTTTTTTGGAGGGTGGAGATGGGACACTAATTAATGTCCATTAATTGTGTTGTTTAACTTCGTTGACTTACATGTAGACTCAGTACGACGGTCAAGCGGGGGAAGACTTTCCCACTCCTGAATGTTATGCCACTGATTCAATATTTTATTCTTTATGGGGTATAATTTGTCGCAACATGCCAATTTGTAGGCTATAATTATGTTCATCAATGGCAACAGGCGATTTGTTTTTTCTCAGGTTGGCCATATGGGACATGCATTATTGTAAGCTTAGGCCCACGTTTATGAATAAATAGGGGACGTGGGGTAATTCTAAAACACCACGATATTAACCGTAAGTAAGCGATAAAGGGCTTAATGTAACTGTATAATAGAATAAAGTACAATGCATTGTATTTCACCATAGACTTGGTGCAGGGCTGGTACCTTACACTAATTACATTTGTACACGTTTGTATGTAGTGCTGAAGTGAGTACAGGTATAATAACAAATGTTCTTTTTTTCAAATTTAATGTTGTCAAAATGCATTTTTAAATGATAGCACGTACTACATCATGCAGAAACGGCAATATATATCAATCGTTTGAAATCGAGTATGAGGTAAATACGGCCAGTAAAGGTCCAACTTGGCTGGTATTCCTGTTTTACTGGCAAATCAGTGTAAATAGATGCATTAGGGGGTTAAAATGACGGCAGAGTGCGCCATGTTAAAAAGATCTGTTACTACAGACGATACCGGTCATGAAATATCATGGCAAGACTCCTGGTCACATGATGGTGGTATCGTAACAACACACCGGAAACACAAAAACACCGTCGGGATCCGCCACCGCCGCGCCATGCTTCTTGAAAAGCCGTACATTTCTCTAAGGGAGCGATCACTATTTACGCCAGGGAAGGGGTGGGGGCAGGTTGGGTGGAAGGTTTTGGTTTTTTGGCAATATTTTCATCACCCCCCTTCTTGAACACAGAACAATGTCATGCCCCCCATCTCAAGTATTTAAACAAATATCATGCCCCCCCCCCCCCCTTATTTATTTAATGATGGTACAAATGATGGTGAAGTCCCAATTTCAACAAAAAGCCATAAATAGAGTGTATGGTATAAAGAAGTGAACATTATTATCATATAAAAAAACATCAACACAATGAAGCTTCACGATAACGCCTTGCTTTGCTTAGTAGTAAAGAAACACCACAGTGCCATCCTACTTGACCATGTTGACAAAACAACTAACCTGCAGGTATATGTAGAAATTTCTCTAAGGGAGCGATCACTATTTACGCCAGGGAAGGGGTGGGGGCAGGTTGGGTGGAAGGTTTTTGTTTTTTTGGCAATATTTTCATCACCCCCCTTCTTGAACACAGAACAATGTCATGCCCCCCATCTCAAGTATTTAAACAAATATCATGCCCCCCCCCCTTATTTATTTAATGATGGTACAAATGATGGTGAAGTCCCAATTTCAACAAAAAGCCATAAATAGAGTGTATGGTATAAAGAAGTGAACATTATTATCATATAAAAAAACATCAACACAATGAAGCTTCACGATAACGCCTTGCTTTGCTTAGTAGTAAAGAAACACCACAGTGCCATCCTACTTGACCATGTTGACAAAACAACTAACCTGCAGGTATATGTAGAATGCAGGGTGTGTCAACAGTGGCGCATGTAGGTTTTTCAAGAATTTTACTTTACACTTATTTATGCTATGTTTGATGTATATACATTTTGGCTCTAAAGAAGCTTTTCCAATAAAAGATTTCATTTATGGGAGACCTGCGCACGTATCGCGCGAACATTTTTCATCTTTGTACTTTTGACCATCAACATTTTATGTCCCCCCTCTTTGCCAGAATAAAATTTCGCGTGTTCCCTTTCATGTTTAAATTTTTTTCGTGTCCTCCCCTGATTTCCTCCACCCCTCCCTGGCATAAATATAAATAGTGATTCAAAGGTCATTTTTCAGAGGAAGGAAAAACATTTGTATAGTACAAATTAATATGTATACTATAATTTAAAAAAAACATCTTTGTACTTTTAACCATCAACATTTCATGTCCCCCCTCTTTGCCAGAACAACATTTCGCGTCCCCCCTTCATGTTTAAAAACATTTTTGTTTCCCCCCTGATTTCCTTCACCACCCCCCTCTCTCCCCACCCCTTGGCGTAAATAGTGAATCAAGGTCATTTTTCATAGGAAAAAAGCATTTGTATAGTATAAAATGTATAGTATAAATTAACTTCTTTTTTTTAAAAACTTTTGACCACTTTTGTACCCCCTCTTTGCCAGAATAAAATTTCGCGTCCCCCCTTCATGTTTAAAAAGATATCGTGTCCGCCCACCTGACCGCCCCCCCCCCCCCACCCCCCGGCGTAAATAGTGATTGCTCCCTAATAAATTCAAATGTCATTTTTCAGAGGAAAAAAAGCATTAGTGGTATAAATTAAATTTCCAATGTTTAACTCATAAAACAACGTCATGTGTAGCCTAATGCAAAAAGAAAAACAAAAGAAAAAGTGACCCTAGTGAGATTCCGCGAACATACCCCTATTACTTTGACCATCAAAATTTCATGTCCCCCTCTCTTTGCCAGAATAAAATTTCGCGCCCCCCCCCCCTTTATGTTTAAAAAACATTTCGTGTCCCCCTGATTTCCTCTACCGCCCCTGGCGTAAATAGTGATTCAAAGGTCATTTTTCAGAACATTTGTAGGCCCTATAGTATAAATTAACATGTATAGTATAAATTAATATTTTGCATCTTTGTACTTTTGACCAAATCAAATATCGTGCCCCCCCCCCCCTGATTTCCTCCACCCCCTAGCCTGGCGTAAATAGTCACTCATCGCTACCTAATAAATTGCGTGTAATTTTTCAGAGGTAAAAACAGCATTTGTATAGTATAAATTAAATTTCCAATGTTTAACTCATAAAACAACGTCATTTGTAATGCAACAATAAAAAGAAAAAGTGACCCTATAGCGAGATTCCGCGAACATTTTTCATCTGTCATGCGCCCCCCCTCCCCCCTCTTTGCCAGAATAAAATGTTGTGTGGGCCCCTTCATGTTTAAAAAAACCATTTCGTGCCCCCCCCCCCCTGATTTCCTTTACCACCCCCTGGCGTAAATAGTGATTCAAAGGTAATTTGTCAGAAAGAAACATTTGTACGCCCTATAGTATAAATTAACATGTATTAATAGTATAAATTAACATGTATAGTATAAATTAACATGTAATATAGTATAAATGAACATTTTTCATATTTGTTCTTTTGACCAAATCAAATATCGTGCCCCCCACCCGAGTTTCTCCACCACCCCTGAGTTCCTCCACCCCCACCCCCCCTGATTTCCTCCACCGGGGCCCCTGGCGTAAATAGTGATCGCTCCCTAATATTAAATTGCACTTAACAAAATGTAATTTTTCAGAGGTAAAATGAGCATTTGTATACATGTAGTAGGCCTATAAATTAAATTTAATTCATAAAACGTCATCTATATTACCGCTACGCCACCAACTGAACAGACATACGTACATGTGCATCTCAGTGGTATACCGCTACACGCCAACTGAACAGCCATGTATCTCAATGGCAACAAATAAATAAATATCTAATGTATGCGCGTAGTAATATCTTACTCAGCGTTGCTCCATTTCAAGTTCAGAATGCGGCTGCGCTACGTCTTTATAATTGATTGAGCTGTGGAAGAGTTTACATACAGAGAACAGCCTTTCTCGCAATCTTCTATCAACGTAGGTAAGGCTGCAGCATTCATGATTAGCGCTAACGACTGACTGGTACTGGGTCGACTATTACGATGGCTTTACGTGAATTGTAATATAGATTATGATACAATTAGCGTAATGTAAGACGTCCGTATGAAAAAGATGACCACTGAGCCAGATAAATCGGGCTACATGTATGTAATGTTGCACATATCATCGTATGCATGCATGACGAACACACACATAGTACTAAGTACATGCACTGACACACAGTCCAACAAAATGCTAGTCTCTGACTATGAAATTGTAATTCATTTCATCAGTTAGTTGGCGCAATATTAAACAACATGAACAAGGCTTACATTACGCTAATTGTATCATAATTATTATCAAAAATGTCTGGAAATGGAGCAAATCGGTACTTACCAGTCTTACCGGCTCGTAACATGCAAACAAAATGGCGACGAGAAAACGCATGCGTTGATATGTTGATAGACGCCCAATTTGGTGTCAGAATTACACCAATTGGTGTCAGAATTACACCAATTTGGTGTCAGAATTACACCAATTGGTGTCAGAATTACACCAGTTGGTGTCAGAATTACACCAATTGGTGTCAGAATTACACCAATTGGTGTCATGCCGCTTCGACGCCTCTAAAAACCGTGAGCTTTCCCGCTAACTATTGACGCCCTTGGAGTTATTTCAATTAATCTGACACCAGTTTTGGTGTAAATCACTAAATGATCACTGAAAGGTGTCCGTTGGACACTTAACGGTGTCACCGTAAATTATGTGCAAACCCATATCATTGACGATTACACCAATTTTGGAGTCAAAATAACGCCTTTGTAAGTGTCATTTACAGTTGACTCCAAGAAGGCGTCGCTGTGACACCAATTTATTTTTCAGTGTATTTATGTGATTCTTTTGGTGGAAAATAGATCACATGACATGAACTATTCAGTATAGGTCCATGTCGTGTATTTTTTTGCTATAAAAATCGACTATTCAATATTCATCGATAGTGACGTTCGCTATAACACCGCTGAAATGATATTCATAAACAAATATATGTCAAACAAGGATGGCAATTTTAAACTATTTTGTCAGTGTATTTCGTTTTGGATGCCAAGACAGAATAAATCTAATTGTGGTCCTGCGCTGCAAAAAGCTTACTTAAATATTTACTCAACATTTTACACAACGTTGTTCAAGTATGCAAAATTTGCCCAACACCGTTGGATAACATGTTTTCACCAATAGTTACTCAAAAGTTAGGCAATTATATTCACTCAACAGTTGTTCAAGTATGCAACAGCTCACGAAATTGGCTTTTTTGGACAACAGTTGCCTAAAATTCACATGTGCGTGACTTGCATCAACTGTTGCGTGATTGTCCTCAATGCTCATGCAACAGTTGCCACTAAGTGGAATATTTTTACGCAACATATTTTAGCAACAGAAACAGTTTCCACCAACATTTTAAGGACATTGTTTTCGACGAATTGCTCAACGCTGGGGATTTTTTACTTTTATACAACGCCTAACTTTCTACATATTATATTGAATGAATTTTAATCAACACGTCAACCAACGGATGATGAAAGTACTTTTAGCAACGTATTTTAAGCAACTTCTTTGCAGTGTATTGATAGTTTCTTGATTTAAGTATAGATTGTTTAAAAGCTCGAACAGGAGGGAGTCTGATGTGCCCCCCTCAGAATTTGATTTTTTTTAAAAAGTTTTCGAACCCGGCGATTTGGTGTGTACTTTTGACCAACATTTTATTGAAAAGCAATCACTTTATTTCACAGCAGCTATTGTTTCATTTTGCCTTGGCCATCACATACACTATATGAAAATTCAGGGGGGATGATTACATTGACCACCCCCAGGTCAAAAAGTGTGCATTGACCATCCCCCAGGTAAACCCATATCCATATACCCCCCCCCCCCCCCCCCCCCCACCCCGGGATTTCTTACCCCTGGTTATCTTGGAACTTATTTCAATGTCTGATATTATGGCATGTCACCAAACCGCAGGTCTAACACCTAAAAAAACGCAAACTGAAATAAATGAGCTTATAATGGATATTATATTAAAATACAGGAGAGGCTGTCCAGCCCTGCCCTCCTATACCTCCCCACCCCTTGTTTTGGATTGCCGCGTAATGCACAGTATTTTTCGGGTATAATACATGTGCATGTACATTAAAGGGGGAGCTTTTATCTCTTTAGATACAACACATGGGCTATCATCCTGGATGTTAAACGTGCATGGGTTAGGGGAGTGAGAAGAAGTTGGGAGAAGAAAATATGCATGGTGTCCGACTCCAAGTGATTTAAATCTAATCGGACCCATCCACAAAACGGACCATATAGTATAGGGCCTGGATTGTTATAGAAACATGGATTGAAACAGGGACTTTCTTTGAAAGTCCCTGATTGAAACCTATTATAGGCCTATGACAGGTATCCTATATAGATCTTAAAGCTTTTTGTTTTAAAATTATAACTTTATAAATCAATCAAATTAAATGATGAATTAAAACATTTCATATTTCTACGAGGGTCGGTCAATAAATAATGAAAGTGACCATGGTATGAGTGATTCTATTGACAGATAATGTGATCAATACAAAGTATGAACCTTTGTCTTTCAAACAATACACTTTTGGATTTCTAGGTATGAACTATGACTAGCTAGCTTAAAGTAACTACACTCTGGACACAATATTTGGCTGGATATGTAATAGGTTGAAATATGGGTTGATTGATTCATTTGCGTATATCTCGACAATGCAAGCATAGAAACAGATAACACTTGGTGAATAGTAAGTACACACAATAATCTCTGTTTGACACTCTTTTGGAGATCTGAATTCCTTACAAACAAGAAGGGACCATCTCAAATACGTCTTTATCCGGGAAAATTCCGTAACGATAAACCATAGTGTTTAAACTTTTTTGACCCCCCCCCCCCTCTGTTGGGGTTTTCAAACACTTTGTTGACCCCCACCCCCCCCCCCCCCCTTGCAGATTATCAACACTTTTTGGGCCCCTATATAATTATCCAGCCCAACCAAACCAAAGTATCATGAACACTCTTTAAAAATGTAAATTTTCAAAGAAAAGAAAAGAATATCCCTGTAAGACCTCGTGAATTTTAAAACAATATAAGAAAAATATAACCAAATTTAGATCAATAATGAACTTATATATAAATAAATAATAAATAATTGTATAAATGAGAAAATAAATTAACAAATGAATGAATAAGTAATAAGATATAAATGTTTAAAAATCGTCAATATTATGAATATAAAACAAATTGATGATTAATACACTGAATTATTTATAAAAATCAATCAAACAGTCATAAGAAAATAATATATAGATGCAAACAAACAAACATTCTCCCCCGCATTCTCCATTTGGAAGACACACACAAATATATTATTATGAACAATAATTGTGCCAAATACCCCAGACTGAAATACCCCCTGAATCATAATAACGTCACCGCTTACGGGGCTTACCCGTAAGCTGTAGGATTTCTATGCACTTGAAGTTGAAGGACACCCTCAACGTCAAATTCATCTCAAAACACTATCAAAACAGAAATGGCGAGCATGCAATGCTACCTTACTTCCTCTTCGTAGCGCCACACGTTAGGCCACTTGTATTTTTTTAATAGCTCAAAACGATTCGTATCGACAATGCATTTTAAAGAATTAGCAATCCTCTTCGCTTTCTTGATTTCAGTGACTGTAGGTATGGTACCCGAGCAAGGAATTTTCACCAGAGATATAATGATAGTGTCAGTGTCAGACATGTCAGAGTCATCTTCAATCTTTCGTGAGGTAGGCCTATTGCTTTTCGCTAAAATCAAGGTAGATGTTCTGATTGCTGGCCCGATTTTCAGCTTGATGTTTTCTATTTTACATGAAAGGTCATCGTTAAAATTGTCACATACCAAAGTTTGAGTTGCGTAACTCCAATGCCTGGTTCTAAGTTTAGAAGAACAAAAGTCAAATGAAAAGGCGCGAGTCCCAATAAAATTGCCCATACTAGTTTAGTACACAAATTGGCTGGTGATTAACCACCTTTGGCAGTAATTCACCACATTTTAGCCTATAATTTTTAAATGGAACATTTCTGGCCCTAAGATTTTACAGAAATAATGAGAAAAATATGGGGATTCTTCTGATATCAAAATATCATGATGTGAAGAAAAAATCATAGCCAAAAAAAGTGATCGGAACATAGGGGCCTACTAGGCTAGTAGTACAACAAATCATACTTAGTGTTACATGTAGTGATATTTGTCATCAGTTGGTATTATTCATCATAGGGTATTTTGCATGTTTCACTATCTGTCCCCATCCTGGTAGGGAAAAAAAAAGAAAAGCCACCAACGTATGGGTTTCCTGTACTAGTAGGGGCCTAGGCCTACACCTTTAATAATGATGAAAACATGCTATAACTATAAGGTCGCTTTGCGATATTAAATCGCTCATATGACGAGTTTTACGTCATATAAAAAACCCTGATACATCGATCAAGAGATCACCTGACTGGAAACGACCAGTCGCGGCCAGTTGACTTCATTTCAACTGGAAAGACTGGTACGCTCATGACGTAATAAACACCATAATTTTTCAACCAATGGGGGGAGGTTATTTTGCTTCGAAATTAGCATAACCAATCAGCAGCAACTATCGAGATTTGATGTCGTCTGCATCAGGGGTGTGCCACTGAGCTTGCCGATCGGGTCCACTTTTAAATTGAACTTAGTCAGCATAGAATTGATGGCGCTATACTGATAAGGCGTGATTGTAGCAGGGATTGTAGCAGACGATGGTAGACACGAACGGTCGTTAATTTTGAATTTCCATTACTTTCAATGTAACAATGGATTTTGCCCGGGATTTTGATTATATGACCCCATAAAATTCATCACACGTTGGAACTAAATTATTTCATCCAAAAAACGCTGGATAACCAACTCCAGTGTCAGTATTTTTTTTTGACAGCAAGCTGTGTGTAAATCTACCGCGTGCACAGCGCCACCAATTCTATGCTGACTAACACGCCGGTCACCGACGCATTCCAGACGATTATCATAATTTATTCAAAAGGACCGTTTTCGCTACGTACGTTAGTATACGACTTTCCTATCCCAAAATTAATAGTATCCCTGTCTGCATGACCCGGAATACCTGCGACTATGGCGATTAAGTAGCTCGATGCGACCAAAGAGCTACCAAACAATTATGTGTGGCATCATTTCAAGAAAATCAATAAACAGATCATAATTATGTGTGGCAAGTTCGTCTGATTATGAGTGACGTGGCAATTTGGTCCGATTATGAGTGACATGGCAATTTGGTCTGATTATGTGCGACATGGGAAAATGGTCTGATTATGTGTGACCAAAATATCGCCACAAACGTACATGTATGACATGTAGGCCTACTATGTAGTACTGTAGTCAAATTAATACTTGAACGAATAACATGCACGCACCACAAAAGTTGATCGCGCCCGAAATTATCACGCTCATGGTTGTGCGCGCATCACGCAATGTACGCGATACGCTGCTTCAATGTGTTCGTTCAATTATAAATCTGACTATAGGACCGATGTATACACGTACTACATACTGTTATACTGTACACAGCGCCCTACTGGGCATTAAAGGCATATTATGTGATCTTTTCCAGAGAGCGCCCTCTATTCATTATTCTTTTTAGAAAGTAGATTTTCTTGCAGATTTACATTTCTGATCATAAATCATACATACATTCCAAGTTACAGAGCGATACAATTCCTAATTACCTCAAAATCATGGTTTTAGAGTGAATTTAGTGTGAAAATATAAACTGTCGGAGTTATCCGACAGTTTATTTTCACTCTAAAATCATGATTTTGAAGTAATTAAGAATCGTATCGCCCTGTAACTTGGAATATATGTACGATTTATGATCAGAAATGTAAATCTGCAAGAAAATCTTCTTTTAATTTTTTTTCTCGATGTTGAGGGCGTTCCCTGGAAAGATCACATAATATACCTTTAACGGTACATACGGCCTACAGTGCGCCAGGCATACGCTATTCAATTCGGGTATACATGTGCATTTACATTAAAGGGGGAGCTTTCGATTTTAAAATTATAACTTTATAAATCAATCAAATTAAATGATGAATTGCTCCAGGCTTACGCTATTCAATTCGGGTCATGTCGACAAACGGACCATATAGGGCCTGGATTGTTATAGAAATATGGATTGAAACCTATTCAATTCGGGTCATGTCGACAAACGGACCATATAGGGCCTGGATTGTTATAGAAATATGGATTGAAACCTATAGGCCTATGACACGTATCCTAGGTCTTAGTTTTGTTTTAAAATTATAACTTTATAAATCAATCAAATTGAATGATGAATTATCGGCTCCCATCCCCCCCTCCTCCCTGTCCCAAAGTAGAAACAAATTCAATTTTTGAACTCATTTGGTGCGTCTGGTGTATACTTTTGACCAAAGGTACTCGGATTTGGTTTGGTCGGGGGTGTGCCGCTGGAGATTCAAAACCCATACCCATTTTTAGGGGTGATTTTGGAAAAATCGGTACCCATTTTTAGGGTTTTTGCTTCATTTTAGACAACATTTGCGCAAATTATTGGGAAAATATACCTAATTTTTGCAAATTTTCGCGAAAATAGACGACAATTTCGCGAAAATAGACCCATTTGTAAAAAGTGACCCCATTATTAGGGATTTCCAGCACAAAATCATACCCCATGTTTAGGGATTTTGTGCCCAAAAAGCTACCCATTAGAGCGGCACACCCCCGTATACCGTCTGAGGCGAGTACCCCCCCGGGTGGGTGCGGCTCGGTCCCCGCAAGAGCAAGTTTGCATTCGCTAGAGCATACGAGGTCAAAGGTCATCTAGGGGTCAACTCGGTGATCGCGATGCTCGATGCGAGGCGAGCGTGGCAAAAATAAAACGGGTTGGCGTTTGTCGGGTCAAAGGTCGTCTAGGGGTCGAATTTTCAAAGTTTGTCCGATCATGCTTAAACTCTGTGACGGGAAGCCCGAGTACGAGTCGAGCGTGGCAAAATAAAACGGCTTTGCTTTTCTTTGGTCGTCAGGGTCAAAGCTCGTCTAAGGGTCGAATTTTCAAAGTTTGTCCGATCGGGCTTAAATTCGGGGACGGGAAGCCCGAATGCGGGTGGAAAAAAAGAGCATACGAGGTCAAAGGTCATCTAGGGGTCAACTTTTTGAAGTTGGTCGGATCGTGCTTAAACTCGGTGATCACAATGCTCGATGCGAGGGGAGCGTGGCAAAAATAAAACGGGTTAGCGTTTGTCGGGTCTTCCGGGGTCAAAGGTCGTCTAGGGGTCGAATTTTCAATTGATGATCAACTTTTGCTTCTAAGTTTGAGAATATTTAATAAAAGTACATAAAAGTATATAGAAAGGAAATTTGATAAGGAATCCGATAGTGATATCAATGTGATACCAAATAAACTAAATTTTGAGAAATGAACCAAATTTTTCAGACAGCATAACTATAAAATAAAAAATGGTAATTTGTTCTAATACACATTTTTGTAAACAAGACAATTTTGTCTAGGAGGCAATTTTTTCTTTTTCCAAAATAAGGCTTAGTTTTGGAAATATTGCTAAAAACATCGGGAAAGTGTAAAAGTCATGTTTTTTTTGCATACATTTCATTAGAAATGGATGCATATCTCGAGTTTAAAATCCATAATCGAAAAAATAAAAAATTGCCTCCTAGCGCTGAAAGTCTTCTACACAATGGTAGTAAAAGCTTACCTGATAGTTTGATATATTTTTAGTTATGTTGTCTGAAAATTCGTAAAATTCCTTCAAATTTGAACTTCTAGAAAACATTGATTTTGGGCAATTCCACGGTAACAGCGTGACGGTTTGGAAGATATTTTCACACTTCATATGCAAATAACATACACACTTGAATTATTCAGAACATTTTTTTATTGCATTTCTACTACTACTAGTACAACCTACTCATAGAAAGAAGAAAAAAAGAAAATAATCATTCACATTTATGAAATATGAATAGTAATGAGTTCGGTAACAGCGTGACGCTAAAAAGGACATAGGTATTTTTCTCATTTATGAATGGTTAAAACTCTGTGAACTTTTTTTCTTTTTTAAAGTTTCATCAGGTGGATTGTAATTATAAGAAAGTCAGCTATAACTTCCCTGTACAAAAAAGAAAATATCTTATGATTTTAAATATATATGATACAATAAACAAATTTGCATACGGTAACAGCGTGACCAAAGGCTGACCCTATATGAGCAATGCAAAAAGATCAAACATTGACGATACAATTATCTCCAAAACTTACACTGATTATAGTGATTGTTGATTTTAATTAAATTAAATCACACTATAGTGTTCTTTGTTAGTTTAAAATAGATAAAAGACAATATTAAATACAATATTAAGTTAATTAAATTATCCAATTTAAACACATTTAACTTAAAAATTGTATTGGAACTCACTGTATAATTCAATGGGGGTCACGCTGTTACCGTCACGCTGTTACCAAAAAAGTAACAGCGTGACATATTGCTAATTGAAATAATTAATTAACAAAAGGTAGTACTGCATCTTTGAAGCATGTATGTTATAGGTCTATGGGAGTGTGATTTGCGTTGCAAGTATTATTTAATTTGTATATGTAGATTTAATGAAAATTAAAAAAACCCTTAAAAACATCAATTTTTTCGGTAACAGCGTGACATTTTGGTGAAATATTAATAAAAATTGATCGTTGAGTCGCAACGCAGAGTGTTTTTTTGGTTTTTTTAATTTAAAGAATAATATAAGTATGTAAGAGCTCACAACTGATAAAATAATTTTTAAGTGATTATTTTCAGTTTATAAATGAATAGCATTATAAATAACAGATTTGACAACAAAATTAATAAAATTAGTAGATTATGCTAATTAAAACGGGGAAAAAACACAAAATATGTAAAAAAAATGAAAATAAAGTTCATATCTGGAAAATTTAGACTTTTAGCTTTAATTTGATACTAAATATGTTAGGATATGAATAACTTGAAATTTTGTGGCCATGTCCACCTTTGCATGGAATTGCCCTTTAGTAAAAATATTGACATTTTTCACCATTTAAAGCTAAATATTCTCGGAATACACGGGTGTGTGACCTAAAAGGCGAGTATACTATTATGAATAATCAAAATAAACTATCAGATTCAATTTATATTGTCACAATGTGAAGAAATTGGAAGAAAACTGAAATTTAAATGATCGTAAGATTGGCCTTTGTTTACATTTTTAGGCATTGTTTTGCGCTCTTTTGTTTTCGCGTCTTCGCCGCGGATATTAAGCGGCGCGTCTTGTATTACGCACTGGAAGATTCAGCGCGCGACGCAATGATCGAACGCTGTCGCAGCATTTGAAAAGCGCGGAACTCCGCTTACTTTCCCGCCAAATAACCATGCGCCTTTTCCTGACCCTAACTTACCAAAACAACAATTTTAAATCACCCAAAAGAACGGGAAATAATCGCTTCCGATTAGTAGCTTATGATGGTAATGATAGAATACATATAAAAGTATAAAATAATAGAGAAATATGAAATTCAATTTTTAAAACAAGTGCCGGGTTGACACTGCCCTTAACTCTAAAAAAATATTTTTAAAAATTTGGGGCACATTCGTTAGCCTGTATGTTATTTACCAATATAGTAACCTTTGACAATCATAGATGTGCTTGTTAGTAATTTCATGAGGAATTCAAAAATGCAAAGAACATTATGTCATGGGTAGGTATAAGCGTATAACATGGATCTCAAAATAAATATAAGATTTATTTTTTTTAAATCAAAGATTGTGAATCATAACATGTTACCACTAGGTCCTACCCTAATTCCAATAGCATAATTGGATTCCTCATGGAATTTCCTTTAAGAAAATGTATACTTTTTATGGGGTAGGGCCAGTAGTTAGAGTGATATGCTAACTTGAAGTGCATATGGCGTAAAATGTTAAAAATCGGACATGCAACGCAAAGGGTGGCGAGTTCAAAACGCATGGCCTTGGACCAAAAAATACCTTCCTGAAACCCTGAAATAAAAGATTGATAAAAAGCTTACTAAAAAAAAATGTCAGCTAAATCACTCTTTAAATGCAAATTTATTGTGGAGATTCACTTGAAATTAGTTTATTTAGTCAAATCTGTGCATTTTCTTACACTTAAGGGAAGTGTCAACCCTATTATTTTGATGATCAACTTTTGCTTCTAAGTTTGAGAATATTTAATAAAAGTATACATTTATAGAAAGGAAATTTGATAAGGAATCCGATGGTGATATCAATGTGATACCAAATAAACTAAATTTTGAGAAATGAACCAAAAAGCGATTTGTTTACCCCAAATTTTTCAGACAGCATAACTATAAAATAAAAAATGGTAATTTGTTCTAATATACATTTTTGTAAACAAGACAATTTTGTCTAGGAGGCAATTTTTTATTTTTCCCAAATAAGGCGAAGTTTTGGAAATATTGCTAAAAACATCGGAAAAGTGTAAAAGTCGTGTTTTTTTATTACGCACGGGAAGATTCAGCGCGCGACGCAATGATCGAACAGCTGTCGCAGCATTTGAAAAGCGCGGAACTCCGCTTAATTTCCCGCCAAATAACCATGCGCCTTTTCATGACTCAAACTTACCAAAACAACAATTTTATATCACCCAAAAGAACGGGAAATTATCGCTTCCGATTAGTAACTTATGATGGTAATGATAGAATACATATAAAAGTATAAAATAATAGAGAAATATGAAATTCAAATTTTGAAACAAGTGCCGGGTTGACACTGCCCTTAATATGCTTGCTAAAGTGTGATTTTCGCCGCAGGAACTGAGTTTGCCGGGCCGCCAGCTAGGATTTCATTTGGAACACGTTGGACACAATTTCAACAACAGATGGCGCTCTAACAATCAGCCCAGAGTATGTTTGGAGAAATTCGAGAATCCCAGGTCTCGCCTGAACTAATCAAATAAAGTCCCAGGAACAATATTTCCTGAAAATCCCAGCCCTACTTTAAACATACTTCACACCATATCAATTTCAAAAATATCCTCATTTGTAATTGTAGGCCAATATTTGTTTTTTTACCGATTTAAATATTGCATTTTTTCATGAACAGAATACTGATAACTCAGCGATGTACATGTATGAGGGATTCACAAAAAGCTTGTATAATAAATCAACGGTATCACTGAAAGGTAAGCTTTTTCAATGTTAAAACTAAATAGTGACTTTCGAACATTTTGACGACCACAGCAAATAGATGCTGTTCCGCATGCTTCAGGTGGCACAATTGAAAAAGTTGACTTTTCCCTAGAATTTTCCCTACCCCTATCTGTTATATTATAGGGTAAGGGAAATAACATGATCACAGATTTTCCCTACCCCTATTATGTTATACATGTATAGCCTAGGGTTAGGGAAATAATGTGATCACCGACTGATTTTCCCTAACCCTGTATGTTATATAGGGTAAGGGAAATAACGGGATCACAGATGTTCCCTATGCTACCCCTATTATGTTACAGTATATAGGGTTAGGAAACTTTGTTAATACATACGTTAGGGCGAAGAATATAATGCGATTTATTCCGTTCTTTGTTCGGTAGGTCGAAATCTATTGTTTAAAATTACGTTAAGGCGAAATTATTTTGAAAAGAATTTCGCCCTATTCCACTATTAAAATCATAATAATAATGTGATCACTGTCCGATTTTCCCTAACCCTGTATATTATATAGGGTTAGGGAAATAACATGATCACAGATTTTCCCTACCCTATTATGTTATATAGGGTTAGGGCAGCGGTTCTTAACCTGTTTTGGGGTTTTTCAGGGGGTCATAAATATAGCTTTTTGGGGAACCATTTTAATATTTCGTTCTTTAAAGGCTTAGAAAAACCCAAATATGCAACATTTCCTGTTCGCTACGCTTGCATTGTATAAATAACCAGTTTCAGTTTTATAATCAATCGGGCTGGGGTTTTTTTTGGGGGGGAGGGGGGAGGGTCACGGTATTGACAAAGAATGTCTGATCTGTGATCATCTGTGACAAAAAAGGTTAAGAACCTCTGGGTTAGGGAAATAACATTATCACAGATTTACAGATTTTCATTACCCTATTATGTTATATAGTTGGGGAAATAATGTGATCACTGACTGATTTTCCCTAACCCTGTATGTTATATAGGGTTAGGGAAATAACATGATCACAGATTTTCCCTACCCTTACATATAACCGCATGGTTTCACATTTTCAATCATTTTGCTGATGAAGATTTGCAAGCTCCATTGCTGTTCTAAACAGACAATGATTCCCCATATCTTGCTTATCAAATCTTTTGTTATTTTATTCCCCAACAGTGTTGAGTTGTAAGGGCACTGGATCTTTCCACATCAACTGGATGATACGCTACACTGAGTGTGAAGGGCCTTATGCCTTAGGGGTAAGTATTAATGGGTGCATCCAACAATGCTAAATGCCACAGGATATAAAAGCAACATTATCAAATTTGAATTTTAGTAGATTTTCACATGTTCAGCATATATGTAGGTACATCATTAATGTGTTTGAAGGGCTTTATACTTCCAAGAGCACAACACTCCGAGTGAAGTAAATCATATTGTAGAAAGCCAAGTAAAAAGCACAATGGATGGTGTCATTTGATCCGCAGCTTGGAGTTTTATTTAAATCAACAATGAGTCACGGTAGGTTCTCTCAAAGGATCAACAGACATCAGCGGTGGGCAACACATAAGCTTGACCTACCAAAGCTATGTACTGCTCTGATGTTGCTGGAATTTTGAACTTGTTTTAAACATGCACAGTAAGCTGATAGGAGTGTGTGTGTGGGGTGTGTGTGCTTAATGCAATCAACATCAACTTGAATATTGGCTAGACTCTTGCGAGTATAGAAGCCAAGCTTTGTTCGGGGGAAGCTGCATATTGTTTTTGAAGTTGTGACTTGAATACTTGGGTGCTTGTTGCGTTGACTATTGATTCCAGTAGACTGTTCCACTCAGTGATGGTGCCTTTGGAACATTGAAAGTTTGACTTGACGAACCTGGATGCGCTTCTCTGGATCCTCTCGACCCGCTTTACATCCTTCTTCTGGTAAGGGTCCCATACTGCACTGGCAAACTCAACATGAGGTCTAACTAAGCTGAAGTAGGCTGATTTTTTCAGTGATTCTGGGCAGTTGTACAAGTTGCGACAGACACACCCAAGCATTCGGCTGGCTTTAGATGTTGCATGGCCGATGTGCGTGTTCCAACCTTAGTCATCTTGAAGATGAACTCCTAGGTAAGGGTGAGACTTTACAACCGATAATGTTCGGTTGCAAAGCTGGTAGTCTTGATGTTCTTGACTCCGGGAGTTGGTAATATGCATCACATAACATTTCCTGGGGTTGAACTGCATCTGCCAGTCATATTGCCACTCTGTGAGTTGGTCTATAGTCGTCTTGTAGTCCTCTGCCATCAGATGGAGATGAGACGGTTTGGTACACCAGTGCGTTGTCTGCAAATAAGCGAGTTGATGATGAGATTTGATCTGGAAAGTCGTTTATGTACAGTAGAAACAATAGTGGCCCGAGAACAGTCCCTTGAGTCCCTCTACGCCAACAGATGTAGATGTTCTGCCTTCCAAGATGACCCTTTCAGAGCGACCAATCAAGAAAGATGATATCCATGACAACAGCTGGTCACTGATGCCGAAGTGTTTAAGCTTGAAGAGAAGTCTTTGGTGAGGCACAGTGTCAAACGCTTTGGTGAAGTCTAGGATGACAACGTCTGTGGTCTTCTTTTTGTCCAAGGCGGTACGAAGGTCGTTGTGCGTAATAAGTAGTTGAATGTTACAAGACTGTCTCTTCCTGAAGCCATGTTGATTGTCAGTCAGGATACTGTGGTCATCAAGGTGGTTCATGATCTGGCATGTATTATGTGCTCCATCACCTTACAACATATGCTGGTCAGTGACACTGGTCTGTAATTCTTCGCTTTAGCACGACCTCCCTTCTTATGGATTGGTGTAACATTGACCAGTTTCCAGTCTTGAGGTAGTGTACCAGACTGAACAGGCACTATTTGAGGGTCCAATATCTTCAGTAGTCGTCTAGGGAGATCGTCAGGTCCTCCTGCTTTTGATGTTTTCAGGTTGCTGAGTAGCTTTTCAACAGCAGGTAGAGTGGGGAGTTCTTGAAATGCCAATCCCCCACTGCCTTGCCTTAACCTAAAGGTGTGTGGGGGAGGGCGATATAGCACTTAGGCCTTTAAAAAAAAGGTTTGATTGGCGTAACATAGAGAGAAAAAATACGGTAGGTAGGTCGGATTTTTTTAAATTTTAAAATCTATAAAACGTCATAAACAAATGGCACAAATACACATTTTCACTGTTTTTTGTCTCGCCTGATGTAATCAGAAAGAGACTATGTTATCACTATTTCTGTCCGGCGTCCGCCGTATGCCGTCCGCCGTATGCCGTATGCCGTGTGCTAAGAAATACCTTTGTGACGCGATATCTGGAGATCCGTAAGGCCTATCGTGATGGGACTTGGTGGAGGGAAGGGGGGGGGGGGGGGGTGCGTTCTGTTGCTGATTGATTTTTCAAGGTCATCGGGGGTCATACAAGGTCATCGGGGTCAAATATGCTTAAAACTTTTGAGACGCGTTGTGACGCGATATCTAGAGATCCGTAAGGCCTATCTTGATGGGACTTGATGTCAGGGAAGGGGGTGGGGTGTTCTTTTGCTGATTAGATTTTCATGGTCATTGGAGGTCATTCAAGGTCATCGGGGTCAAATATGGGGTCAAATAAGATCCGTAAGGCCGATCTTGATGGGATTTGGTGGAGGGAAGGGGGTGGTGTGTTCTTTTTGCTGATTAAATTTTCAAGGTCATCGGAGGTCATTCAAGGTCATCGGGGGTCAAATAGATCAGTAAGGCCTATCTTGATGGGATTTGGTGGAGGGAAGGGGGGGGGGGTGGTGTGTTCTTTTTGCTGATTAAATTTTCAAGGTCACCAGAGGTCATCGGGGTCAAATATGGGGTCAAATAGATCAGTAAGGCCCATATTGATGAGAATTGGTGGAGGGAAGGGGAGTGGTGTGTTCTTTTTGCTGAATAAATTTTCAAAAGGTCATCAGAGGTCATTCAAGGTCATCGGGGGTCAAATAAGATCCATAAGGCCTATCTTGATTGGATTTGATGGAGGGAAGGGGGATGGTGTGTTCTTTTTGTTCTTAATTTTTCGGGGTCATCAGGGGTCAAATATGGGGTCAAATAGATCAGTAAGGCCTATCTTGATGGGATTTGGTGGAGGGAAGGGGCGGGGCGGGGTGTGTTTTTTTTGTTGATTAATTTTTCGGGGTCATCGGGGGTCAAATAAATCAGTAATCTTGATGGGATTTGGTGGACGGAAGAGGGATGGTGTGTTCTTTTTGTTGATTAATTTTTCGGGGTCATTGGGGGTCAAATATGGGGTCAAATAGATCAGTAAGGCCTATCTTGATGGGATTTGGTGGAGGGAAGGGGGGTGGTGTGTTCTTTTTGTTGATTAATTTTTCGGGGTCATCGGGGGTCAAATATGGGGTCAAATAGATCAGTAAGGCCTATCTTGATGGGATTTGGTGAAGGGAAGGGGGTTGTGTGTTCTTTTTGTTGATTAATTTTCAGGGTCATCGGGGGTAAAATATGGGGTCAAATAGATCAGTAAGGCCTATCTTGATGGGATTTGGTGGAGGGAAGTGGGGTGGTGTGTTCTTTTTGTTGATTAATTTTTCGGGGTCATCGGGGGTCAAATATGGGGTCAAATAGATCAGTAAGGCCTATCTTGATGGGATTTGGTGGACGGAAGAGGGATGGTGTGTTCTTTTTGTTGATTAATTTTTCGGGGTCATCGGGGGTCAAATATGGGGTCAAATAGATCAGTAAGGCCTATCTTGATGGGATTTGGTGGAGGGAAGGGGTGGTGTGTTCTTTTTGTTGATTAATTTTTCGGGGTCATTGGGGGTCAAATATGGGGTCAAATAGATCAGTAAGGCCTATCTTGATGGGATTTGGTGGACGGAAGAGGGATGGGGTGTTCTTTTTGTTGATTATTTTTTCGGGGTCATTGGGGGTCAAATATGGGGTCAAATAGATCAGTACCCTGCTAACACACAACGTTCTTAAAACGTTCTTAAAACGTTTAAAACGTTGTTAGAACGTTTAAAACGTTCTTAGAACGTTTTTAGAACGTTGTGTGTTAGCAGGGTAAGGCCTATCTTGATGGGATTTGGTGGACGGAAGAGGGATGGTGTGTTCTTTTTGTTGATTAATTTTTCGGGGTCATCGGGGGTCAAATATGGGGTCAAATAGATCAGTAAGGCCTATCTTGATGGGATTTGGTGGAGGGAAGGGGGGTGATGTGTTCTTTTTGTTGATTAATTTTTCGGGTCATCGGGGGTCAAATATGGGGTCAAATAGATCAGTAAGGCCTATCTTGATGGGATTTGGTGGACGGAAGAGGGATGGTGTGTTCTTTTTGTTGATTAATTTTTCGGGGTCATTGGGGGTCAAATATGTGGTCAAATAGATCAGTAAGGCCTATCTTGATGGGATTTGGTGGAGGGAAGGGGGTGGTGTGTTCTTTTTGTTGATTAATTTTTCGGGGTCATCAGGGGTCAAATATGGGGTCAAATAGATCAGTAAGGCCTATCTTGATGGGATTTGGTGGACGGAAGAGGGATGGTGTGTTCTTTTTGATGATTAATTTTTCGGGGTCATCGGGGGTCAAATATGGGGTCAAATAGATCAGTAAGGCCTATCTTGATGGGATTTGGTGGAGGGAAGGGGGGGGGGTGGTGTGTTCTTTTTGTTGATTAATTTTTCGGGGTCATTGGGGGTCAAATATGGGGTCAAATAGATCAGTAAGGCCTATCTTGATGGGATTTGGTGGAGGGAAGGGGGGTGGTGTGTTCTTTTTGTTGATTAATTTTTCGGGGTCATCGGGGGTCAAATATGGGGTCAAATAGATCAGTAAGGCCTATCTTGATTGGATTTGGTGGAGGGAAGGGGGGTGGTGTATTCTTTTTGCTGATTAAATTTTCAAGGTCATCGGAGGTCATTCAAGGTCATCTGGGGTCAAATAAGATCCGTAAGGCCTATCTTGATGGGATTTGGTGGACGGAAGAGGGACGGTGTGTTCTTTTTGTTGATTAATTTTTCGAGGTCATCAGAGGTCATCTGGGGTCAAATAAGATCCGTAAGGCCTATCTTGATGTGATTTGGTGGAGGGAAGGGGGTTGGTGTGTTCTTTTTGCTGATTAAATTTTCAAGGTCATCAGAGGTCATCTGGGGTCAAATAAGATCTGTAAGGCCTATCTTGATGTGATTTGGTGTAGGGAAGGGGGTTGGTGTGTTCTTTTTGTTGATTAAATTTTTCAAGGTATTACATCCCTTGCATTATAACTACAATGCATACCTCTGTGACAGTGCTACATTGTATCATATGTTTCATCATCATTTCTTTCAAGTCACTTTTGATGAACAGGCGAGACGCGCCGTTCGAGAACCGCCTTGTTTCTTTTTCTCACACACACAAAAAAAATGTGAAAAATGTGAAAAAAAGTTTAAAAAAAGAAAAAAGTTTAGGGTCGGCGGTAAAAATAGGGTCGGTCGGGTTACGCCAATCAAACAATGTTGTTTTAGGCCTTACTATAAGAATACGATAAATTAGCTTAATCTGCACATATGTTATTCTATTCACAGACCAATGATTCCAAGAGTGCAATGAGCAGCATCTTCAGAGAGCCAATGTCAAGGTTTGCTGGGGAGAAAACAATCATCTTTTACAAAAGTAATCAGACTCAGGGGATTGTCTACGATTGTGTGGACGGCAAGATAGATCACTCAGAACCTTTACCGGTAATAGTCAATTTGATAACTATGATTTGAGGTATTTAGATAGATCACTCAGAACCTTTACCGGTAATAGTCTATTTAATAACTATGATTTGAGGTATTTAGATAGATCACTCAGAACCTTTACCGGTAATAGTCTATTAAATAACTATGATTTGAGGCGTATTTAGATAGATCACTCAAAACCTTTACCGATAATAGTCTATTTAATAACTATGATTTGAGCCGTATTTAGATAGATCACTCAGAACCTTTACCGGTAATAGTCAATTTGATAACTATGATTTGAGCCGTATTTAAGTTGCTGGCTGTAAATTAAAGTGACCAGTGTGTTTCTTACTACACAAATAGATCAAATATGAAAAACAAACAAATGTGATGTGTCACGTCGAAAGGTACTTTGTGTCAAAAACCTCACAAATGAGTTTTTGATACCAATAGAAAGCCAGATCCGTTAGCTTTAAAATAATACCAAATTTAAAGGTACCGAGAGATTTTGAGAAAACTTACGTAGAGTGAGAGAGTAACTTGGAAAAATCACGCTTCCTAGAAAAAGGCATTGAAAGTTGAATCACCATTGAAATTTAATCGAACAGAATGATGACTCAAATCGCATTGTTGATGAAGACAAGAGCGTCCAAGTTGCGGACGCACGCCTAGGAATTGACATTACAGTGAGCACTAAACTTATTATCTGTTGTTAAACTTCCTTTTTTAACAATTTTGTGCCATAAATTTAGCAAAATATGATGACGATGTAGTCCAAAAACACTCAAACAAAGCTATGGTATACACACAATAACAACCGGGTGATTTGACACAATATTTCTGTACTTGATATTACAATTCTCACTTGCTCCATATTTACAGATATTGAATCTTAAGATGTCTGCATACCTGGCCAGAGATAAATTTGCAAAGTATTTGATTTCATGAATTTGAGCTTCTTGCAATTCTTAGTAGCAAAATTAAGTGGTTTTTGACTAGTTTCCACCACCTGACTATAGTATTTATAGATTTGAAACGGAAATTTATCATAACATGAGTCTGTTTTTTTCTGATTTTGTGCACAGTTCGAAACTCCAGCACAGTGGGAGGAAGTTGAAGAATTTAAACCAGAAAGTTCTATTTTTCCTAATGACTGGAAAAGGGCAAAGGTAACACCTATTTATAAATCAGGGGATAAATCAGATGTTGGTAACTATAGGCCAATTTCAGTGCTGCCAATAGTGTCCAAAATCATTGAAAGAGCTGTTCATAACCAACTGTATAAGTATGTAAGTACTAAGGGGATTCTTTCAAGTGCTCAATCTGGCTTTCGTGCAAATCACTCTACAACCACAACTCTACTAGATGTACAAGATTTTATTCTCAATAATATGGATAATGGTTACGTCACAGGTGCCATTTTTCTAGATTTAAAGAAAGCATTTGATACTGTCAACCATAAAGTACTAATTGATAAATTAAAAAGGTATGGCGTTGATGGTATTGAGCTTTTATGGTTTAAATCTTATCTCAGTAATAGATCACAGGCTGTCAATGTTAATTCTAATCTTTCAGAGTTTGAGCGTATAAATATTGGTGTTCCACAAGGCTCAATATTAGGACCTCTGTTATTTATTTTATTTGTAAATTGTTTACCTAATGCTGTAAATTGTAAAACTAAAATGTATGCTGATGACACCACTTTACTATTTAGATCAAAATGTCCTGATGAACTTTCAACTTCTTTAACATCAAACCTAGATCTAGTTGCTAATTGGTTGAAGGCAAACAAACTTACATTGAATATCAATAAGACTAAAGTTATGCTATTTGGTACCAGACATATGTTAGATAGGTTTAATGATATTTCACTCACATATAACGATAATATGATTGAAATGGTTAGAGAATTTAAATATCTTGGTGTCAAATTTGATAGTACCATGTCTTGGTCATCACATATAGATTACTTGGCAAATAATGTTTCCAAGAGAATCGGTGTTATTCGTCGTGTAAAGCATTTTCTTCCACATCCAACTCTTGTGATGATATCCAATGCTCTTGTGATTCCTCATTTTGATTATGCCAACCCAGTATGGTCCAACTGTTCAAATACATATCAAGCAAGACTTCAAGTCTTACACAACCGTTTAGCTAGAACAATATTATCTGCTGATATCAGAACACCAATAAATGATATGATGAACTTACTTCATTGGACAAAACTAAATGATAGGTGGAAAATTCAAATACTTATCATCTTATTCAAATGTTTAAAAGATAAAAGTCCAACCTATTTATCATCCAATTTTGAATTTGTACATAACTATCACAATCATACTACCAGGAATCATTCAAGTAATACTTTAATCATTCCTAAAATCAACTCAAATTCTGGTATGCGCACTTTTCTTTTCAGATCTAGCCATCTGTGGAACAATTTATCACCATCTATTCGCATTGATTTAGAAAATTTGTCACTCGGTCAATTCAAATCATATATTTCCACTGTATCATAATTTGTATTATATTTTATATTATATATAAACACTAACATTTGTTATTTGTATGTACTTATGTATCGAAATGAGGGCCTGCTTGGAAAGCAGTGCAAGTCACTGAAGCATATTACCCTCAATAAAGAAAGCATAAATAAAAATAAATAAATAAAAATAACTCCTGTGGTATGTATCATCTAGTATGTATAGTGTAGTCAGTTTCAAATTGGCGAGAAATATTCGGGGTTATTTACTTTCCAAGTGCAAACGTTATTTGAGTGAACGCACACAGTTTTGGGTTGTGCATATAATGCATGGTGCCTCTGTTGTTCGAATGCGGGCACACACCCAATCATATTAATTGATTCTACTGTAATGAGGCTCGCCAATTTGGAGCTGAAGTACAGGCTGTCCTAAAATGATTAGTACCCATCGATGCCCAAAGTTCAATAACTTTTTTCATCATCAAACTCAATGAGATTAGATCCATTGTTTTTCTATCTTACTTGATATACAGTACCCTTTCATTAGAATTTTAGATCATGAATATCGAACTTATTTAACTAAAGTTACACTCCATTATAAAAGACATGGTGATTTCACATTTTTGGCAAAGTGCAAACAAACAAAAATGTGTATAAACAGCTTGTTTGAAAGAAACTAATACATTCTCTTAATCTCTTGTCGGCTAATATCTTTGGACTCCCCTGCCGACCTGCTTGCCGAATGGTTCGATGTTTGATCTGACTAATTTGCATCTTCCCCGGAGATGCGGGCATTCCAAAACTGAAGTATTTCTAATATTTCAGAGACTAAAAACACGGGTCTCCCGACGTGACGTCACCCCATGTCACGCGCCAGCCCGTCACCCTTATTTCGCTTGGACACCTCGCAAGACGTGTTTTTCGCGGAGCTCGATCCCTGTTCTGGATTGTTACTAGATCCTCGAGTTGAGAATTTTACACTGGCGTGCATAATTTGTGTGGGTGGTTTTTACTTTTTAAAATCGGACCGTTTTGGAATCATTTCGGACCTTTATAAGTGCCAATATTCAAACAAAAACTGAACGTAAAATTCAATTTTTTTTCCGAGGAGTCGCCATTTTACTTGTGACGTATGCAATATGACGGCTCTTTGTTTTTGTATATAATATTTTTCCGCAAGTCCGGATACGCTTTGGATCTTAAATGAACTCGTATAAGAATCGCTGGGATTATTATATTTGCCATCGGACAATATCGTTTATGGATCTTGGTGATGTATCTTTAAATCGATGTAGTCTGTGTAATGTAGTATTAACGTGTATACCCTATATTATGTATCCTTACAGCTTTTGACGTTAGAAGCCCTCAGTGACATATATATAGTCCCGATTTACGGATAATCCCACGGAGTTTTATATCTTTATTAAATTAAATCGATTACTAAATTCGTCTTACTACATTACTCAATCAGCCAGCAGGTTGTACTTTTCGCCGCTAGCGCTTGGTTAATCCTACCTATCTGAGTTATATCTTTTACTAGCTACCTCTGTGTACCATAGTCATGTCGCACCAGTGTATTGAGTGCCCCGTTCTTATCCCCGAATGGGATTTGCATAAGTTATGTCTTGCCCACCGATCATGCTCACGCTCTGATCAGTGTGCGTCCTTTTGTGTAGGCCTTTCATCTGTCCACTTTGATGCTCTAGAGAAGGGATTCACAAAGGGACTGCGCACTCGTAGTATTAATGTTAACGTTGTAGGTATAAAGCCCGTCGGTTCGTCCGACGGCCACCCTCTCATTGGGGCGGGGAGCTCTGTAACCGGAGTTCCCGAGGCTGTTTCAGCTACCGGACAGGCTCGGCCTGTTCGGCAAGTAGAAACGGTCGGCGTGAGCGGTGGAAAGACGGGACTGGTCCCCGTTGAGTATGCTGCTCCGCCATGCGAGCTAGGCGAAAGCTCGGGGGTTATGTCTACCCCTGAGTTAGTACCTTTCACGCCGGGTGCTAGTAGCAGCGGTCCGAGAGAATCGGCGCCCGCAGCTACGGTGCTTTTGCCTGCCAGTGAAAGTACGGGGTTTGCCCCCGCACCGCAAGCACCGGCATGGCATGGGGCGTACAACCCTTTGCTTACGCAGGCTGCTAGCCCTCCCGCTTACCCGTACGGTGTAGGAGGATGGCAGTACGGACAGCCGGGTATGGTTCACCCGTGGCAGTCTGGACAGCCAGCCAGCGTGCAGCTCACCTCTCAGGTGCAGAGCACGCCGCCTCCTCAAGTTCCGTCGGTACTTGGGGCTGGGTATCCCACGGCGAACATGGTTCGCCCGGATCTCGGCGGGAGTGCCCCCTCTTCATCAGTATTCGTCCAAGCCCCCGTACCGGTTGTTTCCGGCGCGGTGGACATGGATCTGTGTACTGATGATGCCCGTTCGGGGAGTGATGATGAATCCGGTTCCGCCTCAGGTCGACGCCAATATACGCTCACGACTTACTCTAAGCGTTTGGCTCCCTACTATGAGTGGTGTACTGAGAGAGATATCTCTCCCACTCGAGCAGATGTGAATAGCGTGTCGCTATTTCTAACCGAGAAGTTTGATTCCGGACTCCAGGCAGCTACTGTCAGGAATTATAAGTCCGCAATTATGTCAGTCCACGTAGGTTTTGGAGACGGATCCACTGTCAATGACGGCGGAGAGATCGGTCTTCTACTGAAGGGGATGTTCAACGAGAGACCACCAGTCAGGAAGATCGTACCTGCCTGGGAACTTAACACTGTTCTCGAGTATATCAAGGGTCCGCCAAGCCTGAAAGTCTTCTACACAATGGTAGTAAAAGCTTACCTGATAGTTTGATATATTTTTAGTTATGTTGTCTGAAAATTCGTAAAATTCCTTCAAATTTGAACTTCTAGAAAACATTGATTTTGGGCAATTCCACGGTAACAGCGTGACGGTTTGGAAGATATTTTCACACTTCATATGCAAATAACATACACACTTGAATTATTCAGAACATTTTTTTATTGCATTTCTACTACTACTAGTACAACCTACTCATAGAAAGAAGAAAAAAAGAAAATAATCATTCACATTTATGAAATATGAATAGTAATGAGTTCGGTAACAGCGTGACGCTAAAAAGGACATAGGTATTTTTCTCATTTATGAATGGTTAAAACTCTGTGAACTTTTTTTCTTTTTTAAAGTTTCATCAGGTGGATTGTAATTATAAGAAAGTCAGCTATAACTTCCCTGTACAAAAAAGAAAATATCTTATGATTTTAAATATATATGATACAATAAACAAATTTGCATACGGTAACAGCGTGACCAAAGGCTGACCCTATATGAGCAATGCAAAAAGATCAAACATTGACGATACAATTATCTCCAAAACTTACACTGATTATAGTGATTGTTGATTTTAATTAAATTAAATCACACTATAGTGTTCTTTGTTAGTTTAAAATAGATAAAAGACAATATTAAATACAATATTAAGTTAATTAAATTATCCAATTTAAACACATTTAACTTAAAAATTGTATTGGAACTCACTGTATAATTCAATGGGGGTCACGCTGTTACCGTCACGCTGTTACCAAAAAAGTAACAGCGTGACATATTGCTAATTGAAATAATTAATTAACAAAAGGTAGTACTGCATCTTTGAAGCATGTATGTTATAGGTCTATGGGAGTGTGATTTGCGTTGCAAGTATTATTTAATTTGTATATGTAGATTTAATGAAAATTAAAAAAACCCTTAAAAACATCAATTTTTTCGGTAACAGCGTGACATTTTGGTGAAATATTAATAAAAATTGATCGTTGAGTCGCAACGCAGAGTGTTTTTTTGGTTTTTTTAATTTAAAGAATAATATAAGTATGTAAGAGCTCACAACTGATAAAATAATTTTTAAGTGATTATTTTCAGTTTATAAATGAATAGCATTATAAATAACAGATTTGACAACAAAATTAATAAAATTAGTAGATTATGCTAATTAAAACGGGGAAAAAACACAAAATATGTAAAAAAAATGAAAATAAAGTTCATATCTGGAAAATTTAGACTTTTAGCTTTAATTTGATACTAAATATGTTAGGATATGAATAACTTGAAATTTTGTGGCCATGTCCACCTTTGCATGGAATTGCCCTTTAGTAAAAATATTGACATTTTTCACCATTTAAAGCTAAATATTCTCGGAATACACGGGTGTGTGACCTAAAAGGCGAGTATACTATTATGAATAATCAAAATAAACTATCAGATTCAATTTATATTGTCACAATGTGAAGAAATTGGAAGAAAACTGAAATTTAAATGATCGTAAGATTGGCCTTTGTTTACATTTTTAGGCATTGTTTTGCGCTCTTTTGTTTTCGCGTCTTCGCCGCGGATATTAAGCGGCGCGTCTTGTATTACGCACTGGAAGATTCAGCGCGCGACGCAATGATCGAACGCTGTCGCAGCATTTGAAAAGCGCGGAACTCCGCTTACTTTCCCGCCAAATAACCATGCGCCTTTTCCTGACCCTAACTTACCAAAACAACAATTTTAAATCACCCAAAAGAACGGGAAATAATCGCTTCCGATTAGTAGCTTATGATGGTAATGATAGAATACATATAAAAGTATAAAATAATAGAGAAATATGAAATTCAATTTTTAAAACAAGTGCCGGGTTGACACTGCCCTTAACTCTAAAAAAATATTTTTAAAAATTTGGGGCACATTCGTTAGCCTGTATGTTATTTACCAATATAGTAACCTTTGACAATCATAGATGTGCTTGTTAGTAATTTCATGAGGAATTCAAAAATGCAAAGAACATTATGTCATGGGTAGGTATAAGCGTATAACATGGATCTCAAAATAAATATAAGATTTATTTTTTTTAAATCAAAGATTGTGAATCATAACATGTTACCACTAGGTCCTACCCTAATTCCAATAGCATAATTGGATTCCTCATGGAATTTCCTTTAAGAAAATGTATACTTTTTATGGGGTAGGGCCAGTAGTTAGAGTGATATGCTAACTTGAAGTGCATATGGCGTAAAATGTTAAAAATCGGACATGCAACGCAAAGGGTGGCGAGTTCAAAACGCATGGCCTTGGACCAAAAAATACCTTCCTGAAACCCTGAAATAAAAGATTGATAAAAAGCTTACTAAAAAAAAATGTCAGCTAAATCACTCTTTAAATGCAAATTTATTGTGGAGATTCACTTGAAATTAGTTTATTTAGTCAAATCTGTGCATTTTCTTACACTTAAGGGAAGTGTCAACCCTATTATTTTGATGATCAACTTTTGCTTCTAAGTTTGAGAATATTTAATAAAAGTATACATTTATAGAAAGGAAATTTGATAAGGAATCCGATGGTGATATCAATGTGATACCAAATAAACTAAATTTTGAGAAATGAACCAAAAAGCGATTTGTTTACCCCAAATTTTTCAGACAGCATAACTATAAAATAAAAAATGGTAATTTGTTCTAATATACATTTTTGTAAACAAGACAATTTTGTCTAGGAGGCAATTTTTTATTTTTCCCAAATAAGGCGAAGTTTTGGAAATATTGCTAAAAACATCGGAAAAGTGTAAAAGTCGTGTTTTTTTATTACGCACGGGAAGATTCAGCGCGCGACGCAATGATCGAACAGCTGTCGCAGCATTTGAAAAGCGCGGAACTCCGCTTAATTTCCCGCCAAATAACCATGCGCCTTTTCATGACTCAAACTTACCAAAACAACAATTTTATATCACCCAAAAGAACGGGAAATTATCGCTTCCGATTAGTAACTTATGATGGTAATGATAGAATACATATAAAAGTATAAAATAATAGAGAAATATGAAATTCAAATTTTGAAACAAGTGCCGGGTTGACACTGCCCTTAATATGCTTGCTAAAGTGTGATTTTCGCCGCAGGAACTGAGTTTGCCGGGCCGCCAGCTAGGATTTCATTTGGAACACGTTGGACACAATTTCAACAACAGATGGCGCTCTAACAATCAGCCCAGAGTATGTTTGGAGAAATTCGAGAATCCCAGGTCTCGCCTGAACTAATCAAATAAAGTCCCAGGAACAATATTTCCTGAAAATCCCAGCCCTACTTTAAACATACTTCACACCATATCAATTTCAAAAATATCCTCATTTGTAATTGTAGGCCAATATTTGTTTTTTTACCGATTTAAATATTGCATTTTTTCATGAACAGAATACTGATAACTCAGCGATGTACATGTATGAGGGATTCACAAAAAGCTTGTATAATAAATCAACGGTATCACTGAAAGGTAAGCTTTTTCAATGTTAAAACTAAATAGTGACTTTCGAACATTTTGACGACCACAGCAAATAGATGCTGTTCCGCATGCTTCAGGTGGCACAATTGAAAAAGTTGACTTTTCCCTAGAATTTTCCCTACCCCTATCTGTTATATTATAGGGTAAGGGAAATAACATGATCACAGATTTTCCCTACCCCTATTATGTTATACATGTATAGCCTAGGGTTAGGGAAATAATGTGATCACCGACTGATTTTCCCTAACCCTGTATGTTATATAGGGTAAGGGAAATAACGGGATCACAGATGTTCCCTATGCTACCCCTATTATGTTACAGTATATAGGGTTAGGAAACTTTGTTAATACATACGTTAGGGCGAAGAATATAATGCGATTTATTCCGTTCTTTGTTCGGTAGGTCGAAATCTATTGTTTAAAATTACGTTAAGGCGAAATTATTTTGAAAAGAATTTCGCCCTATTCCACTATTAAAATCATAATAATAATGTGATCACTGTCCGATTTTCCCTAACCCTGTATATTATATAGGGTTAGGGAAATAACATGATCACAGATTTTCCCTACCCTATTATGTTATATAGGGTTAGGGCAGCGGTTCTTAACCTGTTTTGGGGTTTTTCAGGGGGTCATAAATATAGCTTTTTGGGGAACCATTTTAATATTTCGTTCTTTAAAGGCTTAGAAAAACCCAAATATGCAACATTTCCTGTTCGCTACGCTTGCATTGTATAAATAACCAGTTTCAGTTTTATAATCAATCGGGCTGGGGTTTTTTTTGGGGGGGAGGGGGGAGGGTCACGGTATTGACAAAGAATGTCTGATCTGTGATCATCTGTGACAAAAAAGGTTAAGAACCTCTGGGTTAGGGAAATAACATTATCACAGATTTACAGATTTTCATTACCCTATTATGTTATATAGTTGGGGAAATAATGTGATCACTGACTGATTTTCCCTAACCCTGTATGTTATATAGGGTTAGGGAAATAACATGATCACAGATTTTCCCTACCCTTACATATAACCGCATGGTTTCACATTTTCAATCATTTTGCTGATGAAGATTTGCAAGCTCCATTGCTGTTCTAAACAGACAATGATTCCCCATATCTTGCTTATCAAATCTTTTGTTATTTTATTCCCCAACAGTGTTGAGTTGTAAGGGCACTGGATCTTTCCACATCAACTGGATGATACGCTACACTGAGTGTGAAGGGCCTTATGCCTTAGGGGTAAGTATTAATGGGTGCATCCAACAATGCTAAATGCCACAGGATATAAAAGCAACATTATCAAATTTGAATTTTAGTAGATTTTCACATGTTCAGCATATATGTAGGTACATCATTAATGTGTTTGAAGGGCTTTATACTTCCAAGAGCACAACACTCCGAGTGAAGTAAATCATATTGTAGAAAGCCAAGTAAAAAGCACAATGGATGGTGTCATTTGATCCGCAGCTTGGAGTTTTATTTAAATCAACAATGAGTCACGGTAGGTTCTCTCAAAGGATCAACAGACATCAGCGGTGGGCAACACATAAGCTTGACCTACCAAAGCTATGTACTGCTCTGATGTTGCTGGAATTTTGAACTTGTTTTAAACATGCACAGTAAGCTGATAGGAGTGTGTGTGTGGGGTGTGTGTGCTTAATGCAATCAACATCAACTTGAATATTGGCTAGACTCTTGCGAGTATAGAAGCCAAGCTTTGTTCGGGGGAAGCTGCATATTGTTTTTGAAGTTGTGACTTGAATACTTGGGTGCTTGTTGCGTTGACTATTGATTCCAGTAGACTGTTCCACTCAGTGATGGTGCCTTTGGAACATTGAAAGTTTGACTTGACGAACCTGGATGCGCTTCTCTGGATCCTCTCGACCCGCTTTACATCCTTCTTCTGGTAAGGGTCCCATACTGCACTGGCAAACTCAACATGAGGTCTAACTAAGCTGAAGTAGGCTGATTTTTTCAGTGATTCTGGGCAGTTGTACAAGTTGCGACAGACACACCCAAGCATTCGGCTGGCTTTAGATGTTGCATGGCCGATGTGCGTGTTCCAACCTTAGTCATCTTGAAGATGAACTCCTAGGTAAGGGTGAGACTTTACAACCGATAATGTTCGGTTGCAAAGCTGGTAGTCTTGATGTTCTTGACTCCGGGAGTTGGTAATATGCATCACATAACATTTCCTGGGGTTGAACTGCATCTGCCAGTCATATTGCCACTCTGTGAGTTGGTCTATAGTCGTCTTGTAGTCCTCTGCCATCAGATGGAGATGAGACGGTTTGGTACACCAGTGCGTTGTCTGCAAATAAGCGAGTTGATGATGAGATTTGATCTGGAAAGTCGTTTATGTACAGTAGAAACAATAGTGGCCCGAGAACAGTCCCTTGAGTCCCTCTACGCCAACAGATGTAGATGTTCTGCCTTCCAAGATGACCCTTTCAGAGCGACCAATCAAGAAAGATGATATCCATGACAACAGCTGGTCACTGATGCCGAAGTGTTTAAGCTTGAAGAGAAGTCTTTGGTGAGGCACAGTGTCAAACGCTTTGGTGAAGTCTAGGATGACAACGTCTGTGGTCTTCTTTTTGTCCAAGGCGGTACGAAGGTCGTTGTGCGTAATAAGTAGTTGAATGTTACAAGACTGTCTCTTCCTGAAGCCATGTTGATTGTCAGTCAGGATACTGTGGTCATCAAGGTGGTTCATGATCTGGCATGTATTATGTGCTCCATCACCTTACAACATATGCTGGTCAGTGACACTGGTCTGTAATTCTTCGCTTTAGCACGACCTCCCTTCTTATGGATTGGTGTAACATTGACCAGTTTCCAGTCTTGAGGTAGTGTACCAGACTGAACAGGCACTATTTGAGGGTCCAATATCTTCAGTAGTCGTCTAGGGAGATCGTCAGGTCCTCCTGCTTTTGATGTTTTCAGGTTGCTGAGTAGCTTTTCAACAGCAGGTAGAGTGGGGAGTTCTTGAAATGCCAATCCCCCACTGCCTTGCCTTAACCTAAAGGTGTGTGGGGGAGGGCGATATAGCACTTAGGCCTTTAAAAAAAAGGTTTGATTGGCGTAACATAGAGAGAAAAAATACGGTAGGTAGGTCGGATTTTTTTAAATTTTAAAATCTATAAAACGTCATAAACAAATGGCACAAATACACATTTTCACTGTTTTTTGTCTCGCCTGATGTAATCAGAAAGAGACTATGTTATCACTATTTCTGTCCGGCGTCCGCCGTATGCCGTCCGCCGTATGCCGTATGCCGTGTGCTAAGAAATACCTTTGTGACGCGATATCTGGAGATCCGTAAGGCCTATCGTGATGGGACTTGGTGGAGGGAAGGGGGGGGGGGGGGGGTGCGTTCTGTTGCTGATTGATTTTTCAAGGTCATCGGGGGTCATACAAGGTCATCGGGGTCAAATATGCTTAAAACTTTTGAGACGCGTTGTGACGCGATATCTAGAGATCCGTAAGGCCTATCTTGATGGGACTTGATGTCAGGGAAGGGGGTGGGGTGTTCTTTTGCTGATTAGATTTTCATGGTCATTGGAGGTCATTCAAGGTCATCGGGGTCAAATATGGGGTCAAATAAGATCCGTAAGGCCGATCTTGATGGGATTTGGTGGAGGGAAGGGGGTGGTGTGTTCTTTTTGCTGATTAAATTTTCAAGGTCATCGGAGGTCATTCAAGGTCATCGGGGGTCAAATAGATCAGTAAGGCCTATCTTGATGGGATTTGGTGGAGGGAAGGGGGGGGGGGTGGTGTGTTCTTTTTGCTGATTAAATTTTCAAGGTCACCAGAGGTCATCGGGGTCAAATATGGGGTCAAATAGATCAGTAAGGCCCATATTGATGAGAATTGGTGGAGGGAAGGGGAGTGGTGTGTTCTTTTTGCTGAATAAATTTTCAAAAGGTCATCAGAGGTCATTCAAGGTCATCGGGGGTCAAATAAGATCCATAAGGCCTATCTTGATTGGATTTGATGGAGGGAAGGGGGATGGTGTGTTCTTTTTGTTCTTAATTTTTCGGGGTCATCAGGGGTCAAATATGGGGTCAAATAGATCAGTAAGGCCTATCTTGATGGGATTTGGTGGAGGGAAGGGGCGGGGCGGGGTGTGTTTTTTTTGTTGATTAATTTTTCGGGGTCATCGGGGGTCAAATAAATCAGTAATCTTGATGGGATTTGGTGGACGGAAGAGGGATGGTGTGTTCTTTTTGTTGATTAATTTTTCGGGGTCATTGGGGGTCAAATATGGGGTCAAATAGATCAGTAAGGCCTATCTTGATGGGATTTGGTGGAGGGAAGGGGGGTGGTGTGTTCTTTTTGTTGATTAATTTTTCGGGGTCATCGGGGGTCAAATATGGGGTCAAATAGATCAGTAAGGCCTATCTTGATGGGATTTGGTGAAGGGAAGGGGGTTGTGTGTTCTTTTTGTTGATTAATTTTCAGGGTCATCGGGGGTAAAATATGGGGTCAAATAGATCAGTAAGGCCTATCTTGATGGGATTTGGTGGAGGGAAGTGGGGTGGTGTGTTCTTTTTGTTGATTAATTTTTCGGGGTCATCGGGGGTCAAATATGGGGTCAAATAGATCAGTAAGGCCTATCTTGATGGGATTTGGTGGACGGAAGAGGGATGGTGTGTTCTTTTTGTTGATTAATTTTTCGGGGTCATCGGGGGTCAAATATGGGGTCAAATAGATCAGTAAGGCCTATCTTGATGGGATTTGGTGGAGGGAAGGGGTGGTGTGTTCTTTTTGTTGATTAATTTTTCGGGGTCATTGGGGGTCAAATATGGGGTCAAATAGATCAGTAAGGCCTATCTTGATGGGATTTGGTGGACGGAAGAGGGATGGGGTGTTCTTTTTGTTGATTATTTTTTCGGGGTCATTGGGGGTCAAATATGGGGTCAAATAGATCAGTACCCTGCTAACACACAACGTTCTTAAAACGTTCTTAAAACGTTTAAAACGTTGTTAGAACGTTTAAAACGTTCTTAGAACGTTTTTAGAACGTTGTGTGTTAGCAGGGTAAGGCCTATCTTGATGGGATTTGGTGGACGGAAGAGGGATGGTGTGTTCTTTTTGTTGATTAATTTTTCGGGGTCATCGGGGGTCAAATATGGGGTCAAATAGATCAGTAAGGCCTATCTTGATGGGATTTGGTGGAGGGAAGGGGGGTGATGTGTTCTTTTTGTTGATTAATTTTTCGGGTCATCGGGGGTCAAATATGGGGTCAAATAGATCAGTAAGGCCTATCTTGATGGGATTTGGTGGACGGAAGAGGGATGGTGTGTTCTTTTTGTTGATTAATTTTTCGGGGTCATTGGGGGTCAAATATGTGGTCAAATAGATCAGTAAGGCCTATCTTGATGGGATTTGGTGGAGGGAAGGGGGTGGTGTGTTCTTTTTGTTGATTAATTTTTCGGGGTCATCAGGGGTCAAATATGGGGTCAAATAGATCAGTAAGGCCTATCTTGATGGGATTTGGTGGACGGAAGAGGGATGGTGTGTTCTTTTTGATGATTAATTTTTCGGGGTCATCGGGGGTCAAATATGGGGTCAAATAGATCAGTAAGGCCTATCTTGATGGGATTTGGTGGAGGGAAGGGGGGGGGGTGGTGTGTTCTTTTTGTTGATTAATTTTTCGGGGTCATTGGGGGTCAAATATGGGGTCAAATAGATCAGTAAGGCCTATCTTGATGGGATTTGGTGGAGGGAAGGGGGGTGGTGTGTTCTTTTTGTTGATTAATTTTTCGGGGTCATCGGGGGTCAAATATGGGGTCAAATAGATCAGTAAGGCCTATCTTGATTGGATTTGGTGGAGGGAAGGGGGGTGGTGTATTCTTTTTGCTGATTAAATTTTCAAGGTCATCGGAGGTCATTCAAGGTCATCTGGGGTCAAATAAGATCCGTAAGGCCTATCTTGATGGGATTTGGTGGACGGAAGAGGGACGGTGTGTTCTTTTTGTTGATTAATTTTTCGAGGTCATCAGAGGTCATCTGGGGTCAAATAAGATCCGTAAGGCCTATCTTGATGTGATTTGGTGGAGGGAAGGGGGTTGGTGTGTTCTTTTTGCTGATTAAATTTTCAAGGTCATCAGAGGTCATCTGGGGTCAAATAAGATCTGTAAGGCCTATCTTGATGTGATTTGGTGTAGGGAAGGGGGTTGGTGTGTTCTTTTTGTTGATTAAATTTTTCAAGGTATTACATCCCTTGCATTATAACTACAATGCATACCTCTGTGACAGTGCTACATTGTATCATATGTTTCATCATCATTTCTTTCAAGTCACTTTTGATGAACAGGCGAGACGCGCCGTTCGAGAACCGCCTTGTTTCTTTTTCTCACACACACAAAAAAAATGTGAAAAATGTGAAAAAAAGTTTAAAAAAAGAAAAAAGTTTAGGGTCGGCGGTAAAAATAGGGTCGGTCGGGTTACGCCAATCAAACAATGTTGTTTTAGGCCTTACTATAAGAATACGATAAATTAGCTTAATCTGCACATATGTTATTCTATTCACAGACCAATGATTCCAAGAGTGCAATGAGCAGCATCTTCAGAGAGCCAATGTCAAGGTTTGCTGGGGAGAAAACAATCATCTTTTACAAAAGTAATCAGACTCAGGGGATTGTCTACGATTGTGTGGACGGCAAGATAGATCACTCAGAACCTTTACCGGTAATAGTCAATTTGATAACTATGATTTGAGGTATTTAGATAGATCACTCAGAACCTTTACCGGTAATAGTCTATTTAATAACTATGATTTGAGGTATTTAGATAGATCACTCAGAACCTTTACCGGTAATAGTCTATTAAATAACTATGATTTGAGGCGTATTTAGATAGATCACTCAAAACCTTTACCGATAATAGTCTATTTAATAACTATGATTTGAGCCGTATTTAGATAGATCACTCAGAACCTTTACCGGTAATAGTCAATTTGATAACTATGATTTGAGCCGTATTTAAGTTGCTGGCTGTAAATTAAAGTGACCAGTGTGTTTCTTACTACACAAATAGATCAAATATGAAAAACAAACAAATGTGATGTGTCACGTCGAAAGGTACTTTGTGTCAAAAACCTCACAAATGAGTTTTTGATACCAATAGAAAGCCAGATCCGTTAGCTTTAAAATAATACCAAATTTAAAGGTACCGAGAGATTTTGAGAAAACTTACGTAGAGTGAGAGAGTAACTTGGAAAAATCACGCTTCCTAGAAAAAGGCATTGAAAGTTGAATCACCATTGAAATTTAATCGAACAGAATGATGACTCAAATCGCATTGTTGATGAAGACAAGAGCGTCCAAGTTGCGGACGCACGCCTAGGAATTGACATTACAGTGAGCACTAAACTTATTATCTGTTGTTAAACTTCCTTTTTTAACAATTTTGTGCCATAAATTTAGCAAAATATGATGACGATGTAGTCCAAAAACACTCAAACAAAGCTATGGTATACACACAATAACAACCGGGTGATTTGACACAATATTTCTGTACTTGATATTACAATTCTCACTTGCTCCATATTTACAGATATTGAATCTTAAGATGTCTGCATACCTGGCCAGAGATAAATTTGCAAAGTATTTGATTTCATGAATTTGAGCTTCTTGCAATTCTTAGTAGCAAAATTAAGTGGTTTTTGACTAGTTTCCACCACCTGACTATAGTATTTATAGATTTGAAACGGAAATTTATCATAACATGAGTCTGTTTTTTTCTGATTTTGTGCACAGTTCGAAACTCCAGCACAGTGGGAGGAAGTTGAAGAATTTAAACCAGAAAGTTCTATTTTTCCTAATGACTGGAAAAGGGCAAAGGTAACACCTATTTATAAATCAGGGGATAAATCAGATGTTGGTAACTATAGGCCAATTTCAGTGCTGCCAATAGTGTCCAAAATCATTGAAAGAGCTGTTCATAACCAACTGTATAAGTATGTAAGTACTAAGGGGATTCTTTCAAGTGCTCAATCTGGCTTTCGTGCAAATCACTCTACAACCACAACTCTACTAGATGTACAAGATTTTATTCTCAATAATATGGATAATGGTTACGTCACAGGTGCCATTTTTCTAGATTTAAAGAAAGCATTTGATACTGTCAACCATAAAGTACTAATTGATAAATTAAAAAGGTATGGCGTTGATGGTATTGAGCTTTTATGGTTTAAATCTTATCTCAGTAATAGATCACAGGCTGTCAATGTTAATTCTAATCTTTCAGAGTTTGAGCGTATAAATATTGGTGTTCCACAAGGCTCAATATTAGGACCTCTGTTATTTATTTTATTTGTAAATTGTTTACCTAATGCTGTAAATTGTAAAACTAAAATGTATGCTGATGACACCACTTTACTATTTAGATCAAAATGTCCTGATGAACTTTCAACTTCTTTAACATCAAACCTAGATCTAGTTGCTAATTGGTTGAAGGCAAACAAACTTACATTGAATATCAATAAGACTAAAGTTATGCTATTTGGTACCAGACATATGTTAGATAGGTTTAATGATATTTCACTCACATATAACGATAATATGATTGAAATGGTTAGAGAATTTAAATATCTTGGTGTCAAATTTGATAGTACCATGTCTTGGTCATCACATATAGATTACTTGGCAAATAATGTTTCCAAGAGAATCGGTGTTATTCGTCGTGTAAAGCATTTTCTTCCACATCCAACTCTTGTGATGATATCCAATGCTCTTGTGATTCCTCATTTTGATTATGCCAACCCAGTATGGTCCAACTGTTCAAATACATATCAAGCAAGACTTCAAGTCTTACACAACCGTTTAGCTAGAACAATATTATCTGCTGATATCAGAACACCAATAAATGATATGATGAACTTACTTCATTGGACAAAACTAAATGATAGGTGGAAAATTCAAATACTTATCATCTTATTCAAATGTTTAAAAGATAAAAGTCCAACCTATTTATCATCCAATTTTGAATTTGTACATAACTATCACAATCATACTACCAGGAATCATTCAAGTAATACTTTAATCATTCCTAAAATCAACTCAAATTCTGGTATGCGCACTTTTCTTTTCAGATCTAGCCATCTGTGGAACAATTTATCACCATCTATTCGCATTGATTTAGAAAATTTGTCACTCGGTCAATTCAAATCATATATTTCCACTGTATCATAATTTGTATTATATTTTATATTATATATAAACACTAACATTTGTTATTTGTATGTACTTATGTATCGAAATGAGGGCCTGCTTGGAAAGCAGTGCAAGTCACTGAAGCATATTACCCTCAATAAAGAAAGCATAAATAAAAATAAATAAATAAAAATAACTCCTGTGGTATGTATCATCTAGTATGTATAGTGTAGTCAGTTTCAAATTGGCGAGAAATATTCGGGGTTATTTACTTTCCAAGTGCAAACGTTATTTGAGTGAACGCACACAGTTTTGGGTTGTGCATATAATGCATGGTGCCTCTGTTGTTCGAATGCGGGCACACACCCAATCATATTAATTGATTCTACTGTAATGAGGCTCGCCAATTTGGAGCTGAAGTACAGGCTGTCCTAAAATGATTAGTACCCATCGATGCCCAAAGTTCAATAACTTTTTTCATCATCAAACTCAATGAGATTAGATCCATTGTTTTTCTATCTTACTTGATATACAGTACCCTTTCATTAGAATTTTAGATCATGAATATCGAACTTATTTAACTAAAGTTACACTCCATTATAAAAGACATGGTGATTTCACATTTTTGGCAAAGTGCAAACAAACAAAAATGTGTATAAACAGCTTGTTTGAAAGAAACTAATACATTCTCTTAATCTCTTGTCGGCTAATATCTTTGGACTCCCCTGCCGACCTGCTTGCCGAATGGTTCGATGTTTGATCTGACTAATTTGCATCTTCCCCGGAGATGCGGGCATTCCAAAACTGAAGTATTTCTAATATTTCAGAGACTAAAAACACGGGTCTCCCGACGTGACGTCACCCCATGTCACGCGCCAGCCCGTCACCCTTATTTCGCTTGGACACCTCGCAAGACGTGTTTTTCGCGGAGCTCGATCCCTGTTCTGGATTGTTACTAGATCCTCGAGTTGAGAATTTTACACTGGCGTGCATAATTTGTGTGGGTGGTTTTTACTTTTTAAAATCGGACCGTTTTGGAATCATTTCGGACCTTTATAAGTGCCAATATTCAAACAAAAACTGAACGTAAAATTCAATTTTTTTTCCGAGGAGTCGCCATTTTACTTGTGACGTATGCAATATGACGGCTCTTTGTTTTTGTATATAATATTTTTCCGCAAGTCCGGATACGCTTTGGATCTTAAATGAACTCGTATAAGAATCGCTGGGATTATTATATTTGCCATCGGACAATATCGTTTATGGATCTTGGTGATGTATCTTTAAATCGATGTAGTCTGTGTAATGTAGTATTAACGTGTATACCCTATATTATGTATCCTTACAGCTTTTGACGTTAGAAGCCCTCAGTGACATATATATAGTCCCGATTTACGGATAATCCCACGGAGTTTTATATCTTTATTAAATTAAATCGATTACTAAATTCGTCTTACTACATTACTCAATCAGCCAGCAGGTTGTACTTTTCGCCGCTAGCGCTTGGTTAATCCTACCTATCTGAGTTATATCTTTTACTAGCTACCTCTGTGTACCATAGTCATGTCGCACCAGTGTATTGAGTGCCCCGTTCTTATCCCCGAATGGGATTTGCATAAGTTATGTCTTGCCCACCGATCATGCTCACGCTCTGATCAGTGTGCGTCCTTTTGTGTAGGCCTTTCATCTGTCCACTTTGATGCTCTAGAGAAGGGATTCACAAAGGGACTGCGCACTCGTAGTATTAATGTTAACGTTGTAGGTATAAAGCCCGTCGGTTCGTCCGACGGCCACCCTCTCATTGGGGCGGGGAGCTCTGTAACCGGAGTTCCCGAGGCTGTTTCAGCTACCGGACAGGCTCGGCCTGTTCGGCAAGTAGAAACGGTCGGCGTGAGCGGTGGAAAGACGGGACTGGTCCCCGTTGAGTATGCTGCTCCGCCATGCGAGCTAGGCGAAAGCTCGGGGGTTATGTCTACCCCTGAGTTAGTACCTTTCACGCCGGGTGCTAGTAGCAGCGGTCCGAGAGAATCGGCGCCCGCAGCTACGGTGCTTTTGCCTGCCAGTGAAAGTACGGGGTTTGCCCCCGCACCGCAAGCACCGGCATGGCATGGGGCGTACAACCCTTTGCTTACGCAGGCTGCTAGCCCTCCCGCTTACCCGTACGGTGTAGGAGGATGGCAGTACGGACAGCCGGGTATGGTTCACCCGTGGCAGTCTGGACAGCCAGCCAGCGTGCAGCTCACCTCTCAGGTGCAGAGCACGCCGCCTCCTCAAGTTCCGTCGGTACTTGGGGCTGGGTATCCCACGGCGAACATGGTTCGCCCGGATCTCGGCGGGAGTGCCCCCTCTTCATCAGTATTCGTCCAAGCCCCCGTACCGGTTGTTTCCGGCGCGGTGGACATGGATCTGTGTACTGATGATGCCCGTTCGGGGAGTGATGATGAATCCGGTTCCGCCTCAGGTCGACGCCAATATACGCTCACGACTTACTCTAAGCGTTTGGCTCCCTACTATGAGTGGTGTACTGAGAGAGATATCTCTCCCACTCGAGCAGATGTGAATAGCGTGTCGCTATTTCTAACCGAGAAGTTTGATTCCGGACTCCAGGCAGCTACTGTCAGGAATTATAAGTCCGCAATTATGTCAGTCCACGTAGGTTTTGGAGACGGATCCACTGTCAATGACGGCGGAGAGATCGGTCTTCTACTGAAGGGGATGTTCAACGAGAGACCACCAGTCAGGAAGATCGTACCTGCCTGGGAACTTAACACTGTTCTCGAGTATATCAAGGGTCCGCCAATCGAGCCTATGGCGAAGGTGACCCTCACATATATCACTCTGAAAACTGTTATTCTCGTGGCCCTTGCCTCTGCGCAAAGGTCTTCTGAACTTCATGCATTGTCATATATTCTTCAATGTCTCTTTCTCGCGCGGGTGTGACACTTTCTTTCTGGCTAAGAACGAAACTAATACACACTCGTACTCCACCCTTTACCTTTCCTTCTCTCAGTTCGGATTCCTCCGTACACGATGATAGGTTATGGTGCCCCGTTCGCTGTCTGAGGTATTACTCAGATAGAACGTCCGGAGTGCGAGGTAAAAACAATGATCAACTATTTTTGACGCACTCTGAGCCACATAAGCCTGCGGCGAAAAGTACAATAGCACGCTGGTTGGTTCAGGTAGTCAAAATGCAATTATCAATGATGATCATGCGACTGCGCACTCTACTCGTAGTACCTCATGGGCCTACCACCGGGGGTTGTCCGTGAGGGAAATATGTGAGGCTGTTTCCTGGAAGTCCGCCACGACGTTTTCCGCTGTCTACTAGGGCTATACGCGGAAACTCGCTCAGGGGACAGTTCGCCCGCACGGTTCTAGCCGGACCTGTTGCGGGCAAACATCCAAGAAATTAGGTGAGTTGGTCTATCAGTTATTTATTTTAGGTTTGAGCTAGGCTTCTTGGGTTTTGTTTAAAACGAGCCTTTCCGATCTGATCCTTCAAATTGAATAAATAATACACGCGGTGTTTGGCTTTTTTCGGGCCTCCTCCAGTGTTCTGTGCTAAACTGGGTTGATGCAAATTAGTCAGATCAAATATCGAACCATTCGGCAAGCAGGTCGGCAGGGGAGTCTTCCCCAGAACTATATGTTCTAGGGACTCCCCTGCCTAAGCCTGCTTACCGTGGTTCGATGTTTGATCTCCCAGCCACCCGCCCCACTGCGATAAAAAGCAGAAGTAGTTTGGATGCTTTTGCGAGGTATCCAAGCGAAATATGGGTGACGGGCTGGCGCGTGACATGGGGTGACATCACGTCGGGAGACCCGTGTTTCTAGTCTCCGAAATATTAGAAATACTTCAGTTTTGGAATGCCTGCATCTCCGGGGAAGATGCAAATTAATCAGATCAAACATCGAACCACGGTAAGCAGGCTTCGGCAGGGGATCGAGTCCCTATAGAACATATAGTTCTGGGGAAGTTCCTTTCCATTTCAAACTTTTGTTGTATCATATGGTTGTTCAAATCATTAATAATTCTTCATTTTGATTCAATTTGCAAAGAGTAAAAATGGATCATCACGCATGAGTGACCCCAAGCTTTATTTCTATAGGAGTTAGATTTGAGGCTAAACTTGAGGGGCATTTAAATAGGTAAAGAAGGGTTGGTCATGGGTAATTTGCAGTGGCTTAGATTCCTTTTTCATATTGGGGATGCAATTTCTTACAAACTTGGTAAAATGATATAGTCCCTTACCGTCATAACCTCACGAAATCCATTCTCCAATGTGAAAATGAAATCTAAGCCACTGCTAATTCACCAAATACATACTACTTCATAAGCTATTTTAGAAGTCCCTAAGCCCTTGTCAAATAAAACAATGGGGTCACTCAACTGTGATGAACTTCTTTTACCCTTTAATTAAATTAAAATATAAAACTAATAATAGTTACAACAGAAAGACACACACGATTATATTAGTAAACAAGAGATTATGAGAATACACGAGTTTCTTTCAAACAAGCTGTAATAACACACACATTTTTAAGCACTTTGTTAAAAAGGTGAAATCACCATGTCTTACATAATGGAGTGTATCTTGAGTTTGATAAATCCGATATTCATGATCTAAAATTCTAATGAAAGAGTACAGTATGTCAAAGATGATGAAAAAACAATGGACCTAATCCCATTGATTTCGATGATGAAAACAATTTAATAAACTTTGGACATCAATGGCCATGGGTACTAATTATTTGGATCTTTATTTTATATCTAAGAGGTTTGAAAAAAATTGAAATTCTGCCTAAATTGAAATATCCCCTACTACAGTTTTTATCCCCCTGGTTTGCAAAACCAGAAGGGGATTTTGTCATGTCATGTGCGTCCGTGTGTGCGTGCCTTTTGGTTAGCATTTTTCCGAATGCTGTATCTTTTGAACGGATGGACGGATTGACTTAAAACCTTCAGCGATAGGTAGGCCATGGTCAAAAACTGTGGCTGCTTTTTGGGGGTCTAATTTGCATAAGTTATCTGAGGTCAAATGTCATCCAGAGGTCAAATCGTAAAAGTTGCCCGATTGACGTCAAACTTGGAGAAAAGAAACATGAACACTGGGTGAACATGTCTAAAATTAATTAGAGGTCATCCGAGGTCAACGGTCATTAGCGGTCCATCCAAGGTCAAAGGTCATCAAGCAGTTAAATCGTGCAATGAACACCAGGGAACAAGTCAAAAAATAATTTGAGGTCATCCGAGGTCATCTGAGGTCAAAGGTCATCCACAGTTCAAATCGTAAAAGTTGCCTGATTGACGTAATACTTGGAGAAAAGAAACATGAACACCAGGGAACATGTCTAAAATTAATTAGAGGTCATCCGAGGTCAACAGTCATTAGATTTCATCTAAGGTCAAAGGTCAACAAGGGGTTCAATTGTGCAATGAACACCAGGGGAACATGTCAAAAAATAATTAGAGGTCATCTGAGGTCAAAGGTAATCCAGAGGTCAAATCGTTAAAGTTGCCCGATTGACGTCAAACTTGTAGAAAAGAAACATAAACACCGGGGGAACATGATCCCCTGGACTTGCAGTATTTTTATCTGATATTACTACCCTATTATTACATATTCAGTACTCATTTATAAATTGCACTCAATTCATAATTATTTACACGGTACATAAACCACCGAGTAAGAATTTTAACATAATTTCAATAAAATACATCATTATTTCACCATAACGTTTTACCCTCTGGTTTTGAATTGTATTATAGGATAACACAAAACCTGCACCTCCAGATGATAAAGCAAATAAGCCTGCTAATTCTGATGTCCCTCCCAAGACAAAACGTGATGCAGAGAACGAAGGTGGTGCAGAGCCTCCACCAGAGGGACAGCAAGCTGGAGTGAATCCACCAGTTGAGAATCAGAAGCTCCCAACAGCTGCGGCACCCACGACTAAAAGTACAACAAAAACAGTATGTTCATTTTTCAAAACCAAATTAGTTGAAATTCGCTATAAAACCTCACAGTGGTGAATATCTTGGCTGACATTCTTCCTCCGAATGTTGATCTATAATAACCCTAGTTGTTTGCTGACAAACTTACAGGCATAGTCAGTGAATATGGGATTTTTAGATGTGACTTAGTAAGCCCCCTCATCTCTGTTCATCACTTGATGTTCTCTTTTAGACTGTCTTCTGTTCCTTTGAGCATTCAGTACATTTTAATTTCAATAGTCAGAATATGTTCGTGTTTTGAAGTAAAACTACATATTCAAAAGTTTTTTGTTTATAGGCTTAACATGCCTAAAATATTATCATTCATGCGTAATCAAAACATGCTGTAGCCTAAATTGGGATTGTAAAATAAGTTAGCCGTTAAATTTGTACTTGCAATTTTGATATGCAACAGAGCAAGAAAACAACAACAGTGGCGACTACCACCAAAAACAGTACAACAGCAATAGTAAGTTGTGCATCATCATTCTTCATGATGTTTTGCTGAATATATGTATGTACTTCTTTGGGTGCAGCTAAATCTGCCCTCGCAAAATAAACCCGTCTTACCGTTGTCGATTCAAGATAAACAACGACGAAGACCTTCTTGAACCCCGTTCAACCCCGTTCAACAACGACCAAACATATTTACATCATTCATATGTGAATAGCGTTTTGGATAATTGATGAAAACAAGTAAAAAAATGTGTTTTAATAGGCTTAATTTGACATAAACAAAATAGCTGCTCTTTAAAAAACAGGGATAAAATGTTTTTGTTTTATTATAATAAGGCCCTTATTTGGACATCGTCCGTTCCCTGTAAATGGGCGAGGGAACCTCTGAATGGGCTGGGTTACAAAAGGTAAACATTAGAGAAGACAAAGTATTTTTGCAAGTATTGTGAAATTTAAAATATTTTGTGAATAGCATTTTATTCACACACCACCTTTAACATTCAGAGAAAAATAAAATCAAGAATACGTTTAATTTATATAACACATTTTGATACATCTTGTGCTGGGTAGCGATCGTTCGGTCTAAAATTGTGGCTTTAGGAGTGAGCCGTGACATATGGCCCTCGCCAAAAATATTTTCCTCAGGGATATAGCTACATTTTGGTATATAAAGCTGTTTGCTAACTTGGCAAAATGCATTTATACGCCGAAAAAACAGGGCGAAAAAATGAACACATTTTTCGAACATTTTTTGTTTGTTTACAATTTTGCATCGATGCATATGCATTAGTGGCTTCCAAATAAGGTTCGCTGTCCTAGTAATTTGCATATTAACAATGGGTTTATCTCAAATCGACAACGCTTTGTTACTGTACTTAAGGTATGGGGAGTTGTTGAATTTGATATATTACTTCCTTGTGCAATATATTTTAATGCATTATAACCCTATAACCCTACCATGGCGTACAAAATCATACCACCGGCAGCACCTGTTTGCGCGCACACACAAGGTCTATGGCATGCCCACTGGTATATATAGTCACCAAACATTTAGCCTGAGCAGTCAAGCCCTCATGGTGTGGTGGTTGACTCGCTCGCTTCCAGTCTGGTGACCCAGGTTCAATCCCCTTTACGTCCCTCCCCAGGTTCTTTGGTCCATCGCCACTGAAACACTGTGGGAGTTAGGGTTCATGTCCTCAGGATCATGAGGCCTATGTATAATACACTTGTACATTATCCTCATTATAAATACAATCAGTGTATAACCATCTCTCTATATCTACTTTCCTCTTGCAGCATAATGTGGTCCAAACAATATTAGATGGACGATACCTTTTCATCATGGAACTAAGGCCTGTTGAGAGTACAGAAACCAAGGCAAATACATTAGCCAGTGTGACTGGTAAGTCAAGTATAAATGAGACCAGCTCCCTTAAATCCAGGTCTCAAAACTAAGATAACAGGTGGGGAGAGCCAATTTAGGATGTATGTTTTCAGATTCAAAAGCTTGATTTGTGTGACTTAACCCTAACTCCCCAGGTGTGTATTGGGAATGAAACTATCAGGGGAGAAAAAATGGTGGTGGGGGGGGGGGGGGGGGGCAAAATTCAGGCTTCGCATGCTCCAGGGGAGAAAAAAATTAGCTCTGATTCTCTGCACCATTTTTCATCATTGGGAAAATTGGGAAAAATTCAGGGTATGTTTGTACTTTTATAGGGAACAATGTTTTTTATTGATATGTGATTGAATTGCTCAGTGTGGGATGACATATCAAATGTTTGAGGTCAACGTTTTAGCTCTAAATTGACACAATAAAGGGCTCAGCATACTCCAACACTCGGCCGCTGAGCGCAAGCGTTGGCCACGGTTTTCCAATCAGGCTGCGTCACTTTGTGGTGGTGGAACTATTACGCATATTGTGAGAGCGCAAAACGTAGTGGAGTATGCTGAGCCCTAAACAAGCCTCTATGAATTATGCCGTACGGAGTATGATTGTAACTACAGAAGACAAATGGAATACAGTCATGTGAATTAAAGATTGTGTAATTTTCTTTTTCAGTTGAAGTTGCCATGAGAACCCCAAAAGGTTATATCTCCGCCTTCCAGTGGCCGTTGCTACCTGTAAGTAGCCTGTTCATATGCAAAGAGTAATCAAATGGAAGGAATAGAAATCATCTCTGGCAAACTTTTTATATCAAGTTCTGTAACAAGAACCTTATCAAATTCTCCCATGAGGATCGTTAAGTGTGATACAATTATTTCTAAAAGTCAGGTATTGTATTTGTGTTTACACAGTGTAAACAATGTCAACAGCTTCCAGTAAAAAAAGGTTGAAGACCAAACCATGACCAAAGTATTTATCTTATTATATCAAACTACCAAAATTCATTTATTTTGTATTTGTTCATATTCAGGCAATTGTTTGTTTATTTTGTATTTGTTCATATTTAGGCAATTGTTTGTTTATTTTGTATTTGTTCATATTTAGGCAATTGTTTGTTTATTTTGTATTTGTTCATATTTAGGCAATTGTTTGTTAATTTTGTATTTGTTCATATTTAGGCAATTGTTTGTTTATTTTGTATTTGTTCATATTTAGGCAATTGTTTGTTTATTTTGTATTTGTTCATATTTAGGCAATTGTTTGTTTATTTTGTATTTATTCATATTTAGGCAATTGTTTGTTTATTTTGTATTTGTTTATATTTAGGCAATTGTTTGTTTATTTTGTATTTGTTCATATTTAGGCAATTGTTTGTTTACTTTTGTTTCTCAGTTGGTAAATTGTTTTTAACTTAAAAACTAAAAGTTCTATTTTAGTGAGGTTTGGACCATACTGAACCATTTTCCACCTTCTTTGAATGATGGACAAATATAAAAATTGAAATCTGCTGACATGTGACTCGTGTCACATATACCTGTATACAAAATGTATTCAGGTGTTTCTATTTTTGTGCATCCTTAAGAAGTTTGATAATAAATACAGTGTGAAATGCCCAAATTAACATGATTGAATCAAGATAAACTATATCCAAAGGTGTTTTGAATGTTTGCTTTCTCATACAGTTCTATGGAGTAATGTGTGCTGTTTATTCTGTCCTGGCATTCATATGCCTTCTTCTACTGGGCTGTAATTGGCGAGATTTGTTAAGAATTCAGTTTTGGATTGGTGGGGTTTTAGTTTTTGGTGAGTACATCATTTTAATTTTTCTGGGCCCGGTTTACACAGAACAAAAGTAATCTTCAAGTTTGACCTCAAATTCAATTGTGATCAAGGAAAAGAATTAATAATGTATCAATGGACTGCTCTTCCATAGGTATGAGAGGGATATGAAGGTATTGTCTAAGTATGTGTTAGTTTGTACTGCAAACAAATAGACAGCTGATTTCCAAAAAAGTTGAATTTGAATTTTTTTAAATGTTGCTCAGAGTCATCATTTGAATTTGACCTCTGAAGTTGACTTCAAAATGTGGCGGCCCTGCTTACACAAAAAATGAAGGTATGTACATATATTACTACTGTAAGATTCAGGCTAGGTGTAAGCAGGTCATAGCAACCCTATAACTCCTCCCATAGGTATGGAAAATCTCTTTGTCATTACTTCCTCTTAAATGAAAATTGAGTAAATGCATTAATTATGAAGTTACTATGGTTTATGTATTAAAGGTAGATGACCCGATCACATTTTCATAATACAGATTTTTCTCAAACATATGGCGATTTTCATATCATATGAAAGATCATATTTTTCTGATTAGCATACTGAAATTTGACGGTCCAAATCAGTATGATTACTAAGAAATCTGTGAAATAACATCGAATTACCGCGAAAAGTGGTAACCACCAATATAGTTGTGTACAACTCAATGGGCACATTTCACGGCATCTTGTGCGTCTAAAATAAGAACCATTAGAGTTATGCAACTCAAACTTTGGAATACGACTTTTTTGAGGATGACCTTTCATGTCGAATAGAAAACTTCAAGTTGAAAATCTGAACATCTACCTTTAATAGGTGATGAAATTAATTAGCGGTAAATCACATCAACTATTGGACTATACACAAGCAAAACATCGTGCTTAAATATATAATGTATTTCGGCTGCTAGAGGCTTTCAACAAAGACTTTGTATACATAAGTGCTTGTTCGTCTGGTATCCATGTAAACACAGTCCCTGTGGTCTAGTGGATCAACCAATCGCCCCGAATGCGAGAGGGACCGGGTTCGAGACAGTGTATTTTTAAGGTCTTTGTTAATTTAATTCTCGCCAGTTTGTCTGAGTCTATATATTATTTAAATATATAAGTACGGTCATTTAAAAAAAAAATAGGCCGATGTGCAATAAGACTCAATTGATAACCTCATTAAATATACATGTTCCTATTTTTTGTTGTTGATATGTCAGTCATCTCCCCATTTGAGGATCAGCCCAGATCATATCAAACAAGCATCGTCATCATACATGTTAAATTTGATATTGTTATTTCCAATTTCAGGTTTGTTAGAGAAAGCTATTTTCTATGCAGAGTTTGAGCACCTTAACTCCAATGGCACCTCAGTACCTGGCGCTATCATATTTGCTGAGTTGATGTCATGTCTGAAACGTTCCTTTGCTAGGATGCTGCTCATCGTTGTCAGCTTAGGTTATGGAATCACACGGTAACTGGCTTATAAAACGCTATAGGTGGCCCCGGAATTACATCAAAAGTACAACTTGATGTACCATTTCTGAATTATTTGGTCCTTAAAGTTATACTATGTGATCTTTCCAAGGGGAAGCCCTCTTTCCTTAATTTTTTTTGAAAGCTAGTTTTCTTGCAGATTTACATTTCTGTTTATAAATCGTAAATATATTATGAGTTACAGAGCGATACGATTCCTAAATTTGAAAAACCGACAGTTTATTTTGACTCTAAAACCATGAACCCAGAAATGTAAATCTGCAAGACAATCTGATTTAAAAAAGAATCAAGGATAGAGGGCGTCCCCTGGAAAAGATCACATATTATAATTTTATTATGGAGGTAACATGAAAAGAGTATGGGCTCACACGAGTGGTCACATAGGGGTCAATTAAGGTCATTCAAGTAAATGTTTTGAAAAGATATGATTCCTAAATTTGAAAAACCGACAGTTTATTTTGACTCTAAAACCATGAACCCAGAAATGTAAATCTGCAAGACAATCTGATTTAAAAAAGAATCAAGGATAGAGGGCGTCCCCTGGAAAAGATCACATATTATAATTTTATTATGGAGGTAACATGAAAAGAGTATGGGCTCACACGAGTGGTCACATAGGGGTCAATTAAGGTCATTCAAGTAAATGTTTTGAAAAGATAAAAAAGAAGAATTTTTTTGTTTTGTTTGGTGGGTGTTTTTTTTCAAATTAAAAAAGAAAAGAAAAGTATAACAGTCGGCCAGCAGAGTACGGTCTGTCGGAACTGGGCAAGCAAAAAAAAAAATTGGCCTAATCCTAATTCATCAATAGAAACTGGGTAACCAAAAGTCTGATAATTCAAAATTCCTTGTAACACAAAATGGCTTTCAAGACCTGATGATAAAGAAATACAGTAACAATAACCTGATATCACAAATTCCTGATAACATAATTAAATCAAAGGCTCCAGTAAATTTGTATTATTGAGATTCCAATGTGATACTATTTTTGTTTCAATTGTAACCATGACTATATGTGTCAATTTTTCAGACCAAGACTTGGTAGGTATCTTCACTGGGTTATGGCAGCAGGAGGATTATATTTTCTACTCAGTGCAACACAAGGATGTCTTAGAGTTAAAGGAGTAAGTAGTACAAGATAGTAGTATGGTCCTACAGTTTAAAGGATTAAGTAGTACAAGATAGTAGTATGGTCCTACAGTTTAAAGGATTAAGTAGTACAAGATAGTAGTATGGTCTGAGAGTGATGGGGTAAGTAGTACAAGATAGTAGTATGGTCCTAGAGTTAAAGGAGTAAGTAGTACAAGATAGTAGTATGGTCCTACAGTTAAAGGATTAAGTAGTACAAGATAGTAGTATGGTTTGAGAGTGATGGAGTAAGTAGTACAAGATAGTAGTATGGTCTGAGAGTGATGGAGTATGTAGTACAATATAGTAGTATGGTCTGAGAGTGATGGAGTTAGTAGTACAAGATAGTAGTATGGTTTGAGAGTGATGGAGTAAGTAGTACAAGATAGTAGTATGGTCTGAGAGTGATATGGAGTAAGTAGTACAAGATAGTAGTATGGTCTGAGAGTGATATGGAGTAAGTAGTACAAGATAGTAGTATGGTCTGAGAGTGATGGAGTAAGTAGTACAAGATAGTGGTATGGTCTGAGAGTGATGGAGTAAGTAGTACAAGATAGTGGTATGGTCTGAGAGTGATGGAGTAAGTAGTACAAGATAGTAGTATGGTCTGAGAGTGATGGAGTAAGTAGTACAAGATAGTGGTATGGTCTGAGAGTGATGGAGTAAGTAGTACAAGATAGTAGTATGGTCTGAGAGTGATGGAGTTAGTAGTACAATATAGTAGTATGGTCTGAGAGTGATGTAGTAAGTAGTACAATATAGTAGTATGGTCTGAGAGTGATGGAGTAAGTAGTACAAGATAGTAGTATGGTCTGAGAGTGATGGAGTAAGTAGTACAAGATAGTAGTATGGTCTGAGAGTGATGGAGTATGTAGTACAAGATAGTAGTATGGTCTGAGAGTGATGGAGTAAGTAGTACAAGATAGTAGTATGGTCTGAGAGTGATGGAGTAAGTAGTACAAGATAGTAGTATGGTCTGAGAGTGATGGAGTAAGTAGTACAAGATAGTAGTATGGTGTGAGAGTGATGGAGTAAGTAGTACAAGATAGTGGTATGGTCTGAGAGTGATGGAGTAAGTAGTACAAGATAGTAGTATGGTTTGAGAGTGATGGAGTAAGTAGTACAAGATAGTAGTATGGTCTGAGAGTGATGGAGTATGTAGTACAAGATAGTAGTATGGTCTGTGAGTGATGGAGTAAGTAGTACAAGATAGTAGTATGGTCTGAGAGTGATGGAGTAAGTAGTACAAGATAGTAGTATGGTCTGAGAGTGATGGAGTATGTAGTACAAGATAGTAGTATGGTCTGAGAGTGATGGAGTATGTAGTACAATATAGTAGTATGGTCTGAGAGTGATGGAGTATGTAGTACAATATAGTAGTATGGTCTGAGAGTGATGGAGTATGTAGTACAAGATAGTGGTATGGTCTGAGAGTGATGGAGTATGTAGTACAAGATAGTAGTATGGTCTGAGAGTGATGGAGTAAGTAGTACAAGATAGTAGTATGGTCTGAGAGTGATATGGAGTAAGTAGTTCAAGATAGTAGTATGGTGTGAGAGTGATGGAGTAAGTAGTACAAGATAGTGGTATGGTCTGAGAGTGATGGAGTAAGTAGTACAAGATAGTAGTATGGTCTGAGAGTGATGGAGTAAGTAGTACAAGATAGTAGTATGGTCTGAGAGGGATGGAGTAAGTAGTACAAGATAGTAGTATGGTCTGAGAGTGATGGAGTAAGTAGTACAAGATAGTAGTATGGTCTGAGAGTGATGGAGTATGTAGTACAAGATAGTAGTATGGTCTGAGAGTGATGGAGTAAGTAGTACAAGATAGTAGTATGGTCTGAGAGTGATGGAGTAAGTAGTACAAGATAGTAGTATGGTCTGAGAGTGATGGAGTAAGTAGTACAAGATAGTGGTATGGTCTGAGAGTGATGATGGGTAATTGGGGAAACTGCTACGACAGATGAGGATGGTAGGAGTCACATTTTTGTGAACTATAGATTAGCAAAGATGTCATAAAATTGAAAGTCCCATAATAGAGAATGCCAGGTCCATCTTTACCAAAAGTGTTGAATTGTTAGTTTCCTACTGTAGCCTTACCTACAAGGTCACACTTGTTCGTATATCTTAATGAAAGCCAGGGTATTTGTAAGTATCAATTATGCTTTCATAAGGGGATCCCTCTTAAAAAACAGCGCTTTTATCATGATCCATCACAGTACTTTCTATTGGTTTTTATTGTTAATCTTTTTATAGATTATTTCATGCTGAATAAATTTGTAGATAGCATGTACTTCACAAATTTCATGAATTGAATAACTACTAAATAAAATAAAATATTAAACATGATCTTTGGTAAGGTTTAAAATATTCCATTTATAACTTTTTTTTATTAATCATCTTGTACAGAATGAGCAGCAAGCACTGATAGCAATATTGCCTCTGGCAGTACTAGATGCCGTCGTCTGTTGGTGGATCTTCAAAAATTTAGTGAATACCACGAGACAGCTGAGGCTACATCGTAATCTCACCAAGCTATGGTTATATAAACAGCTTACCATTACCCTTATAGTATGCATCATATCATCTGTAATCTTCCTAATATGGTCTACTAAAGCACATATGTGGACAACTTGTGTCATGGTAAGTTATGGTGTTATTGAACCGTTCATACTGAGCCAACAAGTCATCTTTGGATTATTGATTCTGGAGCTGTTTCAATCACATGGAGTTTGAAAAGTAGTTACTTTTTGGTGATGGATTTATACTGTTGTTCCTACAAAAGGATGATCAATGGTACAAAGATTGATCAGAGCCCTATTGCATTGATCTTAAGGGGGGACTTAAGGAAGTTTTTTGTTGAATTTTGTTGGTGCTGTAATTATTGAACCATGACTCAAATGTATATAAAAGTATACCTTTTTGGAAAGGAAATGGATCAGAGAATCCAAATTTGGCATCAATTTTGACCAAAAATGTTGATTTTTTGAGAAAATCACACAAAAAAAATCACTTTTTTGACCCAATTTTTTTGAACAAAGCTAACAAACATAATTTTGAGTTAAAAATGCCCAAATCACTTGATGATGATGTCAAGACACTACTGGAGGGACGATTTTTTTAATTTTTAATCTAATCCAATATTTTTTGAAATTTTGACAAAAAAGTGTAAATAAAAATTAAAAATCAATTTTTCACGTTTTTTGGCACTTTTTGGTCAAAATTTTCAAAAATATTAGATTAGGTTTTAAAAAAAAAAAATCGTCCCTTCATTAGTGTCTTAACATCATTATAAAGTGATTTGGCCATTTTTTACTCAAAATTATTTTTTGTTAGCTTTGTTCAAAAAAATTTGGGTCAAAAAAGTGAATTTTGTGATTTTCTCAAAAAATCTACTTTTTTGGTCAAAATTGACGCCAAATTTGGATTCTCTGATCCATTTTCTTTCCAAAAATGTATACTTTTATATACATTTGATTAATAGTTCAATAATTACAGCACTCACAAAATTCAAAAAATCAAATCAAAAACTTCCTTAAGTCCCCCCTTAAGGGAAGTGTCAACCCTATTATTTTGATGATCAACTTTTGCTTCTAAGTTTGAGAATATTGAATAAAAGTACATAAAAGTATACATTTTTAGAAAGGAAATTTGATAAGGAAGCCGATGGTGATATCAATGTGATACCAAATAAACTAAATTTTGAGAAATGAACCAAAAAGCCATTTTTTTACCCCACATTTTTCAGACAGCATAACTATAAAATAAAAAATGGTAATTTGTTCTAATATACGTTTTTGTAAACAAAACAATTTTGTCTAGGAGGCAATTTTTTCTTTTTCCAAAATAAAGCTTGGTTTTGGAAATATTGCTAAAAACATCGGAAAAGTGTTAAAATCGTGTTTTTTTGCGTACATTTCGTTAGAAATGGATGCATATCTCGAGTTTAAAATCCAAAATCGAAAAAATAAAAAATTGCCTCCTAGCGCTGAAAGTCCTCTACACAATGGTAGTAAAAGCGTACCTGATAGTTTGATATATTTTTAGTTATGTTGTCTGAAAATTCGTAAAATTCCTTCAAATTTGAACTTCTAGAAAACATCGATTTAGTAAAAATATTGACATTTTTCACCATTTAAAGCTAAATGTTCACGGAACACACGGGCGTGTGACCTAAAAAGCGAGTATACTATTATGAACAATCATAATAAACTATCAGATTCAATTTATATTGTCACAATGTGAAGAAATTGGAAGAAAACTGAAATTTAAATGATCGTAAGATTGGCCTTTGTTTACATTTTAGACATTGTTTTGCGCTCTTTTGTTTTTCGCGTCTACGTCGCGGATATTAAGCAGCGCGTCTAGTATTACGCGCGGGAAGTTTCAGCGCGCGACGCAATGATCGAACAGCTGTCGCAGCATTTGAAAAGCGCGGAACTCCGCTTAAATTCCCGCCAAATAACTATGCGCCTTTTCCTGACTCAAACTTACCAAAACAACAATTTTAAATCACCCAAAAGAACGGGAAATAATAGCTTCCGATTAGTAACTTAGGATGGTAATGATAGAATACATATAAAAGTATTAAATAATAGAGAAATATGAAATTCAATTTTTGAAACAAGTGCCGGGTTGACACTGCCCTTAAATGAACTTAAGAAGAGTTATTCTTAAATTACTCTTCTGAAGCCCGGAGAATGTTTAAGAATTCTCTCTGAATTCAGCTTCATGAAGAAGTGCCAAGTTCTAAAGTCTAGGGTCTATATCAGGCCTTCTCAATTAGATTTTGTGAAGCACCACTTTTGAGATGTTAGTAATCTAGAAGCGCCACTATCCCCGCGAGCGTAGTGAATAACAGGTGGGGTCCAGGGGCCCTGGTGGGGGTCTAGGGGGGCGAAGCTCCCTGGAAGCTCATGGGTTTACCCCCTTTTAAGAGGCTAAGGAGAGCTATATTTGCATGCAATATGGTACAAGAAATAAAGAGATGTTGATGGTAAAATGTACAAAAATTGGTAGCAAATGTAGTGATAAGCAATAGGCCTACTACTAATAATCATGACTTACCCCACTGCAGTTAGTGGCTGAAGTGGCTCTTCATGCTTCTTGCGAAAAAACCTCGAATATCGCGAAATATAACCCAAAATTTATTGTTTTGTTTGTTCATGCGTCCTTCCGCGCGCCACTTGGACTGATGCAATGCGCCACAAGTGGCGCGCGCGCCACCATTTGAGAAGGCCTGGTCTATATCATGAAGATCAACTCGCAAATTAGTAAACAATAACGTAAGAAGAATTGTCTTAAGATGCTTCTTAACCTTTATGCAATAGAGACCTATGTAAATTGGCGTTGAGTACGTTGCTTATTAAAGCTTTACCATAATATTTAAATAATCTACTATGAAAGTGAGAATACATACTCAGTAATCCTAAACCCTAAAAAACTAAATAAGCAATTTGGTCATGGCCATTGTTCTCATGCAATATTTCACTTATTACCTAAGTTTGCATTTTTGGGGGCGAAGCCACCCTATTAGCATGTTATTGCAAAAATTTGCACATTTAGGTCTTTCTTGACATTAGTGGGGGCTGCCATGTTTGTAGTCTTTGTAAATTACGCATGCAGTTTATTTTAACAGTACCCACAGTCTGTGATGGAGTCAAAGCTATATTTGTTTAGTTGATGATTCAATCAGAGAGATTTTATTATACTCCCAACAGAGAGACATAATAGCTTATCTTGTTTGACTAAGAGAAATCTCCATTGTCAATATGGGTAACCATGATCCCGGAATGCCATTTTTAATTAGTATAGCAATTCCTGGACCAACGTTTTAGACCAAGTACAATGTCATATATACCTAGATTGTTCTTCAGACGGTACCCCCCCCCCCCCCCCCCCTTCATGCACACAAATCAACTTTATTGGTTTCCTGTACTATTTTTAGACTGCTGTGTTTTGATTTGTTTTTTTGGTTGAATTATGGAAAATACATAACACCATTTCCCTGGTATTTTTGTATGAAACAGATGCTTCAGAAAATGGTTACAAAACATGCTTCTTTCTTATGGACCGGCCCCATTCCATTTTTATTATCCCCCTGGTTTGTAAAACCAGTAGGGAATTTTGTCATCATGTAATGTGTGTCTGTCTGTGCGTGCGTGTGCGGGGGGGGGGGGCTTTTGGTTAGCCTTTTTTCCGAATGCTGTATATTTTGAACGGATGGATGGATTGACTTCAAACCTTCAGCGATAGGTAGGTCATGGTCAAAAGATGTGGCTGCTTGTTTTGGGGTCTAATTTGCATAGGTCATCTGAGGTCAAAGGTCATCCATAGGTCAAATCGTAAAAGTTGCCCGATTGACGTCAAACTTGGAGTAAAGAAACTGAACGCCGAGTGAACATGTCTAAAATTAATTAGAGGTCATCCGAGGTCAACGGTTATTAGGTCATGGTTACATCGTGCAATGAACACCAAGGGAACATGTCAAAAATAATTAGAGGTCATCCAAGGTCATCTGAGGTCAAAGGTCATCTAGAGATCAAATCGTTAAAGTTGCCCGATTGACCTCAAACTTGGAGAAAAGTAACATGAACACCGGGGGAACATGACCCATATATGACCTTTGACCTCATTTAGTTGATCTCCCAGCCAGGGGGATTCGCAAGTCATGACTTGCAGTATTTTTTATTTTAAACTCAACACAACTTTTGAAACTACCACCAACATTTAAAAACATAAGTATCTCATTTGACTTTCTTTTAGTTGAACATGTTCAAGGTTGTAGCTACGCCGGGCGGACCCAGCACTCACAAGATCTACCCGGCACTTTTAAAAAAAAATGGTTTAAAAAAAAAAAAAAAATTGTTGTTGATTTTTTAACAATTTGTGGATAAAATCATTAAACTGCCTCATAAAAGAAAAATTATGTTATTTAAGTGCATTAAAAATACCTTAAAAAGATTAAGAAGGCAGCTGGATCCCATGCCATGATCCGCTGCTCTTTGTTCGCTACACTTTCTCTGTTCGCCATCAGTAAAATTACCCGGCACTAAATTTGGCCGGGTGACAACCCTGAACATGTTATGTTTTGTAACATGTGCAGAATAAAACCTACAGCCAAATAATGCCAGAAAAGAGACCTCAGGGAATTGAACTTTGTTTGTTTGGATGAATCAAGTGTAAATCAATGCAAAAACTTATCTCTTAACCCCCCCCCCCCCCCCCCCCCCCCACACACACTTCTTTATTCACAGTACATACGCCAGCAGACGATACACCCAGAATGTTATGTGATGTGCCGTATTAAGTATTACGGTACTGTGCTCAACAACGGTGAGAGACTAGTGGATATGTGTGAGGAATTCAAACTTCGTCCCTCACAAATGAGATTTCCTCAACCTAGATCCCGTCTCTGGACATGGATGCATCCAGCAGGTTCAACACACCAATTATACCACATTCTTATCAACAGCAAGTGGGCAAACTCCCTATGTAACTGCAGGGCATACAATTCAGTGGAATTAGACTCCGATCACCGGATTGTCAGCATCAAACTGGTCTGTAGTCTAAGAACTACCAAAGGGAAACCATGTAAGTGGCCAAAGTTCAACTGGAAGAAATTACAGGATGCTGCTACAAGAGAACAGTTTCAACTTGAATTGTCAAACAGATTTGAAGCCCTCCAGTGCAACAACTTGTCAATACCAATAACAGAGATGTACGATTTGTTTGAAAATGCTGTATCAGAAGTGGCAGAGAAGGTTGTTGGTAAATGCCTACCATGTGGGATGCCAAGTTGGGTGGCAGACAGAACCAAGCTAATAAAGACAGAGAGGGATAAGGCTAAAAGAATCTCGACAGTCCATAGAAAGATGGAGGAGGCTTAATACTTGTCTGAACGAGTCGTATAAAACTGACAAATTGGCAATGCTGAACACGCAAATGGAAGAACTCTGATTGGCAGATATGAAAGGTGACTACACCACCACATGGAAAATTATCCATAATCTCTCAGGGAAAGATCAAAAGCCGAGCATCAAGGTCAAGAAAAGAGATGGTACGTCCCCTACAAGTGACAAAGATCTGCTTGCAGAATGGAAGGAATACTTCAGCTCTTTGCTCAACAATGACAACGGTCAAACACCATCTGATCTACCCAAGCCTGCTGATTATGACTTGCCAATCCAAGATCATCCAGTTACACACGAGGAAACTCTGAAAGCCATACGCCAGATGAAAAACAACAAGGCAGCAGGTCTTGACTGTGCGATCACCTCAGAAGCACTCCAGAGTGGCGGCGATGTAATGGCAGATGTAATCCATAATTTCTGTGCAGAAGTTATCACACGACTCTCATACCACCTAGCCAATGGACCACCAGTGTTATTGTTCTTTTGCTCAAGAAGGGAGACCTTAGCCTCATGACCAATTACCGGGGAATATCCCTCCTTTCGATTGCTGCTAAAGTATACAACAGGATCCTTCTAAATAGGATCCGTGACCAAGTTGACTCCACCCTGAGGAACAATCAGGCAGGATTTCGATCAGGGAGAAGTTGTGCCCAACAATTTAAATTCACATACTCAGAAGGATCATGGAAGGTTTCCAAGACTATCAGCTCCCGCTTGCGGTAACATTTATCGATTTCAAGAAAGCCTTTGATTCCATCAACAGAAAGGTAATGTTCTCAGTACTGCGACATTATGGAATTCCAGAAGCTGTAGTCGATGCTATAAGTGTGCTATACAACAACTCTAGAAGCGCTGTAATGGTTAATGGAAACATTTCAGACCCATTTGATGTCTCCACAGGAGTTTTGCAGGGAGATGTCTTGGCCCCTTTTCTATTTGTTATATTGGTCGACTACCAACTGAAGAAGGCCACATCAGAGCTAGATTCGGGAGTCTTAACACATCCTCGTCGCTCTAGTCGTCACCTGGCCAAGTTGCTAAATGATTTAGATTTCGCTGAAGACATTGCTTTGTTGGAATCTTCAATTCCCCGGGCACAGGCCCAGCTAGCCAGAACAGCGGCGGCAGCAGCCGACCTCGACCTCATCATTAGCACACCTAAGACAGAGTACATGACTATTAACTGCAACCCCCATCCAACACTTCAAGTCTATAGTGATCCCATCAACCATGTGTCAGAAAGAAGAAAGTCACTGGCTTTGTGTGCTTTTTTGAAGCTGGAACGCCTGTGGAAGAGTCCCAAAATACCCATCTCAACTAAAGTAAAGTTGTTTAACACCACCTGCATTACGTTCTGTGCTATGGCTGCGAGTCATGGGTGATCTCTCAAGACATGGAAAATAAAATCAATGCCTTTGCCACCTCCTGCTAGAGAATTATGCTGAATATTAGGCGGATTGACCACATCCCAAACACCAGCGTTTACGTCATGACCAGCACTGAGCCACTTATTCATTTGGTAAGGCTACGGCAGTTGAGATTCCTTGGTCACATCCTCCGGCTGCCTGAAGATGAGCCTGCAAAAAGATATGCTCTAAACTTACCAACACATGGCAAAAGGAGACCAGGTCGACCGCGCACTTCATACCTTACATATGTAAGGCAATTACTCGGGGACAAAGAAGGTGCAATCCAAGAAAAACAGATTGCCGCACTTCCTACATCATCGTGCATGGAGAAATCTTGTAGTCGCCTGCTCTGCAGCCGACGGATGATGAAGTGCTCAAAAGATGCTCAGTGTTAACAAAAATCAATGTGTGGCAAGTTTCAGGCCAAGTTTAACCACTCACTTCTGTGCGAATATAACTTGGTTTTACAAAACTGATCAAAGAAAGCTCTTGTGATAAATATATCAGAAGAGCAAATCTGCTGATGTAATGATTTCTCCTTATTTTGTACTGACAGAATTGGCGCAGCCTGTGGTTGGATGACGCCTATTGGCATGTGATATTCTGTATTATACTAGTGGTGATCATGTTTCTTGTCAGACCGACAGCCAACAATCAGCGCTACGCATTCTCACCGCTTGTAGTTGCTGTTGTTGATGAGAAGAGTCTACAGCCCATGATAGGTGATGCGTATGGTAAGACATATATCGTTTGTTTGTTTGTCGGGGTGTATGTTTGTTTGTTTGGTGTAGCGGGCTAAACAAAGGACTTGGTTGGTACGCATTTCCTGTTGTGTAACAACCAAGTTTAAATCACAATAAACATTCGAAAAGTATAGATAATTCTCGCAATCATGATTTTGTTGTAGACAAAATTGATTGTGTTCTCACAACTTACATCTGTTAAGTGAATGACCCGTGATGCATACATTATTCATATTAACCATATTTGGTTGTGATGTTGCTATGTACATTGATTAGTTGGTATTAATTTTAGTCTCTGTTGCATACTGTGATTGTCTATATAGATACTGTGAAGATGCGTCAGATACCTGAGGAGAAGTCTAACAGCAGTAAGAGTGCTGAAGATCTTGAAATGGGTGGAGGACAACATCAGGGATACTATTAATTTTGGGATAGGATTAAAGTCCTATACTAACGTACGTAGCGAAGATCGTCCCTTTTGCTTATTTACATAAATTATGGTAATCATCGGAATGTGTCGGTGACCGGCGTTTAACGCGTTTAACAATGTTTAACCAGGTTTAACGTAATATTTGGTCGGCATAGGTTTGAGGGCGCTGTGGATTTACACAGACGACGGTGGCCACGCGAAACCTAAATGTTGAATACGTAATGAATAACACGTAATCGCGAATGTTAAACTTATCATTTTGACAAATTCATCATAATTAGAAGAATTGTCATTGTTAACCGGGCGATGACTGTTAAAAATAATTCAAAATAGTTCACTCATGTTGACATATTGGGTCGTCTGAGAGACGCGTGGCCAGCGTCGTGTCGTCTGCTATAATCACGCCTGATCGGTATAGCGCCACCAGTTCTATGCCGACCAAATTTTAATTTAAAAGTGGCCTCCGATCGGTAAGCTCAGTGGCACACCCCTGACAACATACCAGCTGCTGTAGCTGATGCGTAAGTTTTACGAGCCCTTATTTCCTCATTAAGTCTTTATTATACCAAGCTGTTAACACTTATATTGTAGATGATGTAAATATTGTACAAAATAATTGTCCAATTTCACTACTTTCAACATCTGCTGTATGCCATGTACAGACTATATTGGGGTGTGACGCAAGAGTTTAGGAATGCAGCATTGCATATGTAGGGTGGGGTTTTTGGTATTTAACATAACATAACATAAAATAAACAACTTAATCCATAAACACTGTTCCAGAATTTATGCTATACCAAGTAGCCCCCCTAAACACTATGATGACGAGGGCTTTTTTTCTTGAGAAAATCCACAAAGAGCCCCCTGATTTAAAAAAAAAAATTACCCTGGTTCAACCTGTCCTAGGACCCCAACATTTTGGAATGTTGGAGGGTTCTGAAAACCCCTGCTTTTGGGTTTCGGCCTCCATTATTTGCATATTAGGCTCCATTATTTGCATATTAGGGGGTTCAGGGGTTTTCAGAACCCCTGGTTTTAAAACTCAATGCTAATCCTGGTTCAGACACAAGTACGCAAACATTGAATTTGAATAACAAATATCCAAAACAGATGTAATGGGTTAACATAAGTTGATCATGAAAAATAAATGTAGTTGGAATAAGGCCATATCAATTAACTGAAATTTACCCATCCCACAGAAATTGACCACACGATATGTGCAAGTGCAAGTATGTAAAACACATGTATGCCTTCTACATGTAACGCTAACCATGCCATTGCACAATCACAGAAAGTTATAGGCTCTGAAAAGTTATTTTGGGAGCGCAACCCTCTTAGCGTGATCCATGATCACCTGGACTCCCAACGCGGCAGCTCATGTTCATGACCCGGGGGTGACACAGCCCATTTTTCTGTCCCCTATTTCCCTCTGCTAGCTTTATTATCCCTTCAAAACCTTCACCTGTCTGGGTTAGAATTAATCAATATAACTTAATATAATGTAAAAGCTGAATGCAAACTGCTTATCCACAAAAATAGCCTGTGTAAGTAAATGTAATAAATATAAGAGGACCTGACGTTTCGATCTAACAGAATCTTTATCGAAGGTAAAATGACAGAATACAACATACACAACATATATAGACAGAGGAACAATAGGCAGGAAGTGACAAGAGATAATGTAACACAGTGGGGGTCAAAGTGACAGTAGGATGAATAGGGGAAGGTATAAGGTATATCAAACTTGACAGCTAATTGATGAAGTGGATAATGTAACAAAAGGATGACATAGACAAAGGGGAGATTAAAAAGTAAAAGGCAAATAAATAAATTAACATTACTTGCTTAAATTGTTTCGCACTAACCTTATATAATCTACTCAATCCAGAGGGTACCCCATTGCATGATGGTGTTTGTTCGCCCTCTTCCATAGGTACCGCCTCACCATTGCCGCTGTTGGACCTCCCCGAATCACTAACCTCTGACGCAAATCCACTATCCGGCCGTCCATGGCTACCCTGGCTGGAAGTAGTGGCCTTTGCGATCGGAGCTCTGAAATCGTAAATACGTACATTCCAAGGTACAGGGAGATATGATTCCTAACTTTAAAATCATGGTTTTAGAGTGAAAATAACTGTCGGTTAACCCGACAGTTTATATTTTCACTCTAAATTCACTCTAAAACCATGATTTTGAGGAAATTAGGAATCGTATTGCTCTGTAACTCGGAATATATTATGATTTATGATGAGAAATATTGGGCCCAGTAACATTGCACACCGGAACCAGTTTTACAAGATGGCGACGAACATAAACGTGCATGGCGAAGTATTTCTCCGAATATACACTGAATTCAAACAGATTTTAAACATAGAAAGCATTATTTTTACGAACAAAATTTTATATTTCTAGAATATAAAGAAACTGTTGAAAACATACCTATTTCCTTAGGAAATGGGTCCTTATATTTTTTATATTTTATAATGTGTATATATATTTTTATTTTTGAATGTTGTTTTTTATTATGTACAGCGTTTGGTCTGTTTTGTACTGCAAGACCAAATTTAATGAATTATTTGATATGAAACTGAGGGTAAATATTTCTTTTAAGAGAGAGAGAGCGTGTGAAAAAGTGTGACTGTAAAAAATGTAGACAAGCTTATTTTAATGAATTATTTGATCTGAGTGAAACTAAGGGTTGTTTTAGGAGAGCATGTGACTGTGAAAAAGCGGCAGGTATAAAAGACAGAATGCAGTAACAACAGAAATTGAAAAAGACAGAAATGACAGAAAAGTGAGGAATCCCAATGGAGTTTATTAAATGGGGTCATAGTCCAATATACAAATTGGATAATGGGATAGCCATTAAATGACCTCACAGAGTGATGCACTGTAGAGCGGAAATGAAAGCGAGTGATGGGCTTGCTGGGAGGGAGGGAGTCTTTCAAATCAGCAGATGTTAAGCCCCCCACACTTCAATTAGCCTGGCAGGAATTAGCCCTCATTTAGACCCCACCATAATTCTACAGGTTGTGTGATTGAGAATTATCATATATACGAGGGGGTATCAAAAAGTTCTTGACATCACCAAGATGTGAAGGAGCCAGAAACTTTTTTGATATGTTTTTTACCCTTCAGACATCTTTAAAAAGTCACTGTGCAAAGTCATACATTTCTCCCACTTTTTATTACCTGTCCACAGACTGCCATTGTAGAGGTCTTCAGATTGACCGCCATTGATTGATCCTCAGATTGCCTCAGATTGCGTTATTCCCAAAACAGCAATAAATAGTTGACAGAAAGAGGTCAAAGGTCATGTAGGGGTCATTAGAGGTCAATCTGTGTAAAACCCATGTTACCCATAAGATAATTGTCACCAAGCTGGTTTGTAACGTCCTTTGACCCCGTTCTGTCAAAACTTTAAACGATTTATTGCTGTTTTTGTGAATAACGCAATCTGTGGCAATCTGAGGATCAATCAATGGCGGTCACTCTGAGGATCTCTACAATGGCGGTCTGTGGACAGGTAATAAAAAGTGGGAGAAATGTGTGACTTTTTAAAGATATCTGAAGGGTCACATATCAAAAAAAGGTTTCTGGCTCCTTTACTTCTTAGTGATGTCAAGAACTTTTTGATACTCCCTCGTATATTAAAGCTCCTATTAGTAGCCCCCCCTCCTGACATTTGAATCCCCACCCCTCCCCCACCTGACCCTTCATGAAATTTTAATAAGAAATCACACATAATATGGGTGTATTTATAAAGGTACCTAGGTATTAAACAAACTTGAAGTTCAAGCTTATAAAATAAAAGCCTGTTTATATGCTTAAAGGGACATTAAGTGGTGTTGAAAATTTTAAATGTTTAAAAATTTACTTCAAAATTCAAGATGAACATTAAAAATTGCCATTATTGTTGTTTCTACTAACAAAAACACAGCAAAACTTGATTAAAACAATATCATCGCTATTTATTGAAAACGCCCTCTATGCAAATATGGTTCGCGTTATGTATCACGCGTACTGCAGGGGGAGACTGTCGGACGTAAAATGCTTGTTGCGGCTCTACGAGTATCATTTTGAATCGACGTTTTCTTGTACAAAGAGGGCTGATTTTTCTTAATCCTTATAGGTGTAAGTTCATACATGTAATACAATTATAAAAATATGCTAATCCCAGTTTTTATCATAATTGAGGGCGCAGCCTCCAACACATCTCTTAGTGCCCCCTTTAATATCAAGCGAGCTTATAATCATAGACCTACATGTTTTCTGATACATGTATGTTGCGCAACATTTATAAGTCTGTGATATTTGGAATTCATCCATCACCAACCATACCAACAAAATATTTACCATCCACTCGTATTTCAATGTCCTTGTATTTAATTGTTGACATGTTCCAGGATTTGTTATTAAGTGTAACATTAACATTATGCTACTTGGGTTTCATTATTATAAACCATATAAACTCATTAGGCCAAATAAAAAAAAGAAGTTTCTCGTCCTAACTTTTAGGGAACTTTTACGCACCATTTGATTATCAGGGAGGGGCATGGAAGTTGGGGTTGGGCAGAATTTCCCCTATGCCATAACCTCCTAACTTTATACCCTATCCCATCCAACACCCCAACTATACTACCCAACCCCTATCCCCTAAACCAAAAGCTACCCTAACCAACCCAACATCCCAAGCCGTAACCCCTAAACCTTAGCCATCACCCTAACCAACCCAACACCCTAAACTACTACCCAACTCCTACCCCCAACCACTAAACCCTAGCCCCCAGCCACCTTTTCAATGTAAGTGCACCCCGGGGCTATTAACCATCCTAATCCACCAACTGCCATTCAACCCGCCCCAGTTCCCTACCCTAACCCAAAACCTCACACCGACTACGTGGCCGCAACCCCTACCCTACCCCTATGCATAATCCAAGTTTGAATGCGCTGCAGATTAACCCCACACTAAGTTAAGTTTGGGTGCATTGCGAATTGGGCACTCGTTTGTATAAAGCTACTTTGACTAGTGCTGAACTCCCCACATTGATACTCCTCATCTCATTTTTATGGTTTGCAGCTGTTTATGTTGTTTCAGCATTCTGTCTTTTATGCCTGGCGGTGAAAAAGTGTGACTGTTGTAACTACTGTAGTCTGTATAAAAATGTCAGCCTAAAGCTTTTTTTTAGGCTTATTTTAATATTATTATTATGCATTCGCAACTAGCTCTGAATCATAGCTCTCTGTAGTTTGCACCTGAGTGAGACGATCAGTATTCAGTGGAGTAGTTTTTAACCCGACCTCCCCCTTCCCCACCTCCCCCCCCCCCCACGGGACTCGTTGGCACTTGACAGCCTGGAAGAGTCCTTATCGGTTCACTTTTATTTTTATTATATTTGACTTTATTTCCCCCCCCCCCCCCCCCCCTCAATATGAAAAACCCAGCTACGCCACTGGAGGCGATCGCACCACTATAGACTTGATTTCAAGTCTCAGACTCTCTACCCTCTCTCTCCCAATTCCTGGTTACAAGTAATATTTTCCATTGATTCGAAACTGTAATATGCTGTAGAGCTAGTGCATATCTCGTTGACCCTATACCTATCGCATGTATTTTATGTATTTGGGACAATGTGTGAGAGATGCTGTGTCCTCATATAGGGTCATGACCGTCATACACCACACACTTATCATTCATGACAATGACATGTATATTTAGTATAATTAACTGTTTCAATATATGGATATTTTGACAAAACATAACTACACCCTAGGCTCTTTCCTGTCAAACACTGAGCTCCCAAAACACCAACCGCTGGCCGCCACTTTCTGGCCTATCAATGATGGGTAATAACAGGTGAATACTGGATGGGGTAAAATCATTGCCTGGTGTAAAGTGTGAAATACTTTTGCAATATTAATATTATTGTTTTGGATAGTGAAATGGTTTTACAAATAAGAAGTCCTTGATGGCAAGGCTATCGCACCACTGTCGTGGGAATTAATAAAGTTATTTTTGACAGATGTTAAATAATTTGTTCTCGATTCTTGACAATGCTCAAGGCTTGATTTGAAATGTAAAAGAGAGAGAGCACAGATCTAGCTAATAATATACTAACAATAACATAATCCTCTATGTTCCCCCAAGTCCTTGGATACTGTAGCCATCAGGACTGGCAAAACAATGTTAAGTTTTATATAGGCCTCTGACGAGTGGAGCGACGGAGGGGTTGATTAAAGAGGCTCACGTCGCGTTCACGTTAATCAATCATTGAAGTGCTGGTAACCTCTCCTCTCCAGGGATCTTATCTATCTCCGTGCCGGTCACTTTTGCATCTTCTGTTAATGTGTACATTTGTGTGGGTTTTTTTTATTAATTTTTTTTATTAAATGTTTTATAATATAACCCAGCCCACATTCTACCAAGGAAATGGGACGCTGTAGCTCCATGTTGAGAGTGTACGTGCTTGAAATCTCTCCTCTCCTGAGTCAAATAATTCGCTTTCGCTTTGTGCTGGTCGCATTTTGTCTTCACACATATTTTATCTCTTGTAGTTTTTAAGTGTGTAATATAATGAGTTTTTATCTCCTTGTATGTACATTAATTATAGACTACCTATTTTATGTATTTGATTGGTTCTTAATACCTTTTCTTGTTTTTATGAAATGTTGTTTTGATGTAATATCAAAATGTTCTTTTATGTAGCCCACGTCTCTTTTTCTATCTGCGATCATGGTTCTTGACGTGTAGACATCTCTTTTCTGTCCGCATCTCTTGAATCATCGATTTACAAGTATACAAGGAGAGACGTGGTGCACCAATTGTTGTGTTTTCCCTGCTTGTATAATGTGCAATTATTTATAATATTTTATGGTTTTTAGGTTGATTATGTTGTTTTCTTTTTGTATTATAGTTATGTGAAGCGCCCAGAGGCTCCTTGCATTGGGCGCTATAGTAAATCCATTTTTATTATTATTATTATTATTATTATTCACGTTCATGTTTAAAACAGCAACACTTCGATGAAGTTCACGTTAATCACACTTGACATTCATGTTTAAAATTCAACACTTCATGTTTCGTTTTCAAAACATGTTCACGTTAATCACACTTCACGGATGTAGATGTGTAGGCTAGCAGAGAATGTATTATAATGCAATGTATAATTTGCATATTTAGTCTTCAGCATAGTGGCTTTGTGATTTGGAATCATGCAGAATAAAATTGTCATATCTGCTAAATTAAGCTTTGTTTTTAAATTTTATGTTGAAAGTGCTATTTTGGGGGTTCAAAACTTCAATAATTCTGACAACAATCTCATCATCTATTGGGTGCTGTTGCTAACGCTAACCTCTGTATAAGTAAATTCAGATATGATAACAATTGCCTCGTTGACCCAAGCAAGATTGAGGATCTGTTAAAATGGTGATATTACAATCTAAGTGCTGATATGGTTGTGTGCCTAGCCAGCTGCCACCTAGATGAAGCGAACTTGTGTACTGTCGCGGCAAAATGGTGCAGTTGTCGGTCGAACGCATTTTGAAATATTGATGGAAATAGGCATGGGAAAACAACAAAAAATAAAGACAATTTTGCTGCAATTTTTACTGTAAAATCAGAAAGCAGTATCTATAATCTTAACTAATACAGTGTCATTTTGAAGCATTCAAAAAGCTCCTTTTGTTGGTATTAAGATCTCAACTTTTTCTCAACTGCACCCTTTTGCTGCGACTGTACATATATAATGGCAGCGTAATAAATAGTAGCAATTGAGCCTGGATGGATAAGTGTGTGTTATAAAAATTGGAGTTATAAGTAATATTATTATTATAAATGCTTGATAAAGAAGGGTATAGATATAGTGCTAAAATATTATAGGGCTGGCTATAAACAGCATAAAACGTTATGCATTAAAAGTCTTGTTGTGATACCTTGATACATGGCCAGGATTTGACCAGGAGTATAATGCACATTCCAGGACTTTCAAAAAAAACCAAACAAGCTTATCTGTTCACTGGAAAGTGATCCCCTTAAAGGCATATTATGTGATCTTTTCCAGAGAGCACCCTCTATTCATGATTTTTTTTGGAAAGTAGATTTTCTTGCAGATTACATTCCTAATCATAAATCGTACATACATTCCAAGTTACAGAGCGATACGATTCCTAATTACCTCAAAATCATGGTTTTAGAGTGAATTTATCATTTTCACTCTAAAACCATGATTTTGAAGTAATTAAGAATCGTATCGCCCTGTAACTTGGAATGTATGTACGATTTATGATCAGAAATGTAAATCTGCAAGAAAATCTACTCTTTCTTTTCTTTTCGTGAGGGCGTTCCCTGGAAAGATCACATAATATACCTTTAAAAGTAAGATCAGTAAGTATATTTGTCTACCAAGTTATTCTAGTAAATCAACAACAAAATTGAGTGACTTGTTATTATTCCTGTGTGAATTTATGAATAGTATATGCAGTTTAAATTAATTGTGAGCGTTGTTTTGCTCTTTAATGTAATTGTGTAGTCTTTAATTCAAAATCAAAGGCAACCCTATATACATGAATTCTTGCACATGCATGATCAGAGGCAGGGGTAGCGCTAGGTTTTTAAAATTAGGTGGTTTTTTAGAACCCTGAACCCCATAAAAGCTTGAAAATAAGGGGTTATTTTGGATTTTCAGCTAATATATTGCGCCAAAATGAAAAAGTACCCCCTTTAGCGCTATCCCTGATCAGAAGAACACCTCAGGACAAGTTGTGAGTTCTCCCACTGCCGGCCCAATGACATGTTTGTATCCTCAGGCAAGATACTTAGTCTCAATTGCCTTGTTGCCCCAAGCGGGATTGGGGAGCTGTTAAAAAAGGTGATATTACAAATTAAGTGCTGATATGGATAATACAGTATCGTGCACATTCAAGGTTTTTCAAAAAGACTGAAAGGACGATTGGTATTTTTGTCTCGGGAAAATCCCTAATTATGTGACTATTTGCACATGCATGATACCCCTCGTTTATGCACTTATCAATTGCATCCCGGGACCCGGGGATTAGGGCCGGGACGTACAAATTGCCCATGTGATGTCCCGGGTACAATCGTGTACGGTCCCTGCAGGGCCGGGAACCATTTTTTGTACGTCCCGCTACAGTCTCGGCCCCCCTTGGCCGGGACAAAGTGTACAGTTCCGGCCACCCATTTCCCAGGACAAAGTATTCACCCGTGTACAGTTCCAAGGTCGCATATTTCTTTCTGCAACCATAATGGAATGCATTTATGGATTTGATCTCAATCGGCTTCAGCGCCTCCAAAACAATGCTGCGCGCCTGGTATTTGCTTGTGGTCGAGACCAGAGCTCGTCACACCTGCTGTGTACACTTCATTGGCTACCCGTAAGGGATAGAATCAATTTCAAGATATTGATGTATGTTTTTAAATGTCTTAGCGATCACGCTCCACTTTACCTCACTAACGTACTCCAATTGTATAATGTATCTAACGGTAGAAATGAAGATAGTAGACCCGACTTCGCTCCTCTTCTGATGCTACCAGGCTTTTTGTTCCTCGATCTAAACGTCAAGCTGGTGATAATTCCTTTCGTGTATGTGGCCTTTGACTTTGGAATCAGCTCCCGGTCAGCATCTGTATCTTCAAACGCCGGTTAAAAACTCATTTGTTTCCAAAGTTCTGATTTTTTGTCTTTGCATGACTTGTGTATATATTGTTATTTGTATTTTTATTGTATATAATGCTGTTTCATATTGTTAAGCGCTGTGTTCTTTGTAGAGCGCTATATAAATGCTTATTATTATTATTATTATTATTTTTATATGTGTTCCCTATGTGTTATTAGGCTTATTCTGTCAAGCGCATCGCATATATAGCTTATTTATAGCAAGCGCCCGGGGTGTACGTTTGTGTACCTTAGTGTACGTCCACGCTACACGCCCCGGCTAGCGGGGGCACAGTTTCTACGTCCGCGTACACTCCCCCGCATAGCCAGGCATCATTTTTTGTACACTCGTGTACAGTCCCCGCCATGCTCCGGGTCCCCGGGGGCCGGGCTTGCAATTGATAAGGGCATTATAACCACTGACCACTGTCTTATAATGACGCACTGTAAATATTGAACTGTGTTTGAAGTGAGTTTACACTGTTGCGATATATTTATTTTGTCAATTTGACAAATGAAGCTTTCCTGTAGTATGCACATTTATTTCATTGCCCGCATATCCACTGCAAAACATTCGTATTTACAAGCAATTTTTTTAAAGAAATTTATAACATTCAAAACTATTTTAATGTTTCTCATGTGCAATCAATTGTTGAATGTTGATGAAATCATGAAAAAAGATAAAAAAGGTTAATGAAATCATGTAAGGTGATGAGAACGTTGATGAAATCATGTAAAATGATAAGAAAGTTGATAAAATCATGAAAAATTATGAGAAAGTTGATAAAATCATGTAAAATGATAAGAAAGTTGATGAAATCATGTAAAATGATGAGGATGATTAATTATTTACCTTTCCCCAAAGTAGGCCAGTGCAGATAAATGCTGAAAAAACACCTCAAAAACAGATGCCAACCTTTGCATCAGATCCGCAAAGGTTGCCGGTTCCAATCCGGTTAGAAGCATATGGGTGGGTTTTTCAGCTTTTATGTACACTGGCCTACTCTGGGGAAAGGTAAATAATTGACCATTCTAGTAACCCTGAGAACTAAGTATAAATTTCTCAAATGAGCATGTTGATGAATTCATGTAAAATGATGGAAATGTTGATGAAATCATGTAAAATGATGAGAATGTTGATGAAATAATGAGAATAAATATGACAAGATTCCCGTACTTTGTGTTAGCTTTCTTTTCTGTACAACTAGTGGGAAAGGCCCAGTTATCAGGTAATGTAAGATAAAGAGGTTGGATATTACATTTGCTTTTCTTGTCTTTTACCTCTTTGCAGGACAATGACTCAAGAAGACCTTATTTGCCAACAGACGACCAGACCAGGTGTGGAGAGGGGGTTAGGCTCCCATTCCCTCCTCTGGCTATGCTATAACAATAAGTTTTGTCACATCTTGGAAAGGGTAGCTCAAGTTCAGCAAATGATGTTCAGGGCCAATCACAGAATCAATTTTTATGGACTGATTGGCACTAATTAATGTTAGTTCTCGCATAATCTTTCCGAGAGAATCATCTTGATACAAAATTCTACCAAAGCAATTATTCATTTTTCCTAATTTGAGATAGTGGCAAATATGATTAGTTAAAAAATGAAGGGGAAAAAATGTTACTTTTTATATTTTCAAAATTTCAGGAGAAAGGGGAAAGGTGTCAATCAAAAGCCAACATTGCAGAAACATTTCCAAATTCATTTTCCATATCCATATTTTAACAATTTGCTGCAAAATTTCAAACATTATTTGTTACCATCTAGGCAAAAACACACATTGAACAATATATAAAATATGTACAGACCATGCTGTATATGTATTTATTACATATCTATCGCATAATAAATTCTCCCAACATTTTTACAAAAAGATGATGGTAATATTGTTAACCAACATAACAAAACATGAACGGTTATAGTCCATTCCCCTCCATTGAGACAGTGACTTCATCTTTAAGTGCTATTTCCTTTATAACCATGTACTTCTATTCAATCCTGATTTGGAATAGCAATACCGATGTCAATTATTAATCATATCCTAAAGACCCAAATTACAATGATTAAATCAAAGAACTGCATTTCAATTTTGTTTTCTCGGAATGGTGCTATAAAGACAATACTAAATCATATGCACCGATAGCCTATTCAAAGTCATGGCATATAAATGCACATCGTGCCTAAATGTTGCACCAATAAAATGAAATCACTGTCTTGATAAGTTACAGCTAACACAAAAAGTTCTTGACTAGGTGCTTTTATACACTGAGCCAAAAAAGAAACTTATAACATTTTAACAGATCACCAAATAAAATTCTGTGCGTGAAAATGTACCAAATTTGGATACAATATTACTGCAATGTATTGCTTCAAATGGCAGTCAATAACCAATTGTTTCCTTCAATGACACAAGAGAAATCTGCACTGACTCAGACAACGTCTTGCATCACAGGTCACAGCAAACAATTTCAGCAACATAAAGTTATACACTATTATACATTTTCATGCACAGAATTTTATTTGGTGATCTGTTAAAATTTTATAAGTTTCTTTTTTGGCTCAGTGTATTAGCTAGTTTAAATCAGAAATCAGTATCAACACTAAACAAGCAAATTTCCTATTCACAATAGTGGATACTTACTAAACGAGAGTTATGATGCTTTTAGTAATTAACCTTTTGTATGGGATGTCATTGATTTATATTAAACACTGTGCTATCGAAACCGACCAGGCATGTTTGGACGAGTGGTTAGTTGTAATTAATTTCACACAAATTGTCACTGCTGAGCACACACTAGGCAATGATATCCCATAGAAAATAATTGTATTACAACTTTGTTGTCGGTTGGTCTGGTTACTTAAGGCATAACTTTTAAAGAATCTACTTGATTTTAATAAATGAGGTCTCAAATTGCAGAAAAGAAATTTGCTCGTTTAATGTAGATCTAAGATTTTGATACCGATTACTGATTTTAAATTAGTTAACACTAAAGCACCTGGTCAGGGAACTGTTTGTGTTAGTTCTAGATCAGGCTACAGATGATGAAAGACAACATGATTTCTGTCTTCATTCACTATTATAGTGATTTGACATTATTGTGACCAATTTTAACCCTAACATCCTAGAGGTGTTACTGTTAGGTGAATTAAACTATAATGAAAAATAAACAGGAGAAATGATGAAAAACAGATTTTTCAATAAACCCTAACCCCGAGGCACCTTTTCCAAAGAATTTTTTCGCGGCCAAATAGCGAGGAGAAAAAGTGCCCCCCTCCCCCCGGGGCTCGAACCCCGGACCTCTGGGTTCAGAGGCAGGCGATCTACCGCTAGGCCACAGGGGGAAACCATACATGGTGGAGTATATTCCGCCCTGTATATACCCTGGGGCCATTATTTCATCGAAAAACTGCCAAGCCGGTTGACACAAGCACACCGCATCGTAGTAATTCATAGTACTCAAGTGTGTTAGGGTTAAGATACGTAGCCTGTCATGATTGCACGATGTGAGGAATCATGGGGCCGCCAGCACAGGTTTCACTAAGATATTATTAGTATTAATGAAGAGGTATTTTGCAAAAGGGCTATGGTGCATTTTTTCAAAAAATGAGTTTGATATAGAAATGTATAGGGAAAAATCATATGTTTCAAGGGAACAAGACCTACATCTCATTGTAAACAGCCATTGAAATTGTTGTTTTGTTGCAAAAGAGCCTGTATCCAGAATTATATCGGGATACAGGCCCTTTTGCAACAAAACAACAACTTCAATGGCTGTTTACAATGAGATGTAGGGATTTTTGAAAAAAATGACTTTATTTCCTTGAAACATATGATTGTGACCTATACATTTCAATATCAAACTTATTTATTTTCAATGATTAAAATAAATGATTTTTTGTGTGTGGTATTTTTTCTTTATGTACAAACAGATGGAGTTTTGTTGCAAAAGGGCCTACATCCAAATTTTCAAAAAATGTAAACATGATTTAAAAAAAAATTAAAACTAGCACATTTAAAATTTATATCAATTTCAATTAGTATGTAGTGTACCTCTTTCATAATCCATTCAGTTTTTCAATTGCTCAACTTGAATATTTAGAAACAGTTTTTTGACTTTTTCTCAATAAGAGCCAAAGTGGATGTAGGCCCTTTTGCAAAATACCTCTTCATTTGTGGATGTTAACCAAACAAAATTTAGTCACATCTTGACAGCCATCTGTGCTTTCCCAACAAATGCACTTTTTATCATATTATAAATTTCAAATCCATTTTCCTGAGTGCAATTTGGTTGAATTGACATTTAAGTGTTTAAAATTCTCCTACAATTGTTTTTATCTTGTGAAAAGATATTAGGTTACATTTTTGAAACATCATGCATTGTCACATGTAGCCACTGATCAAAAGATATAGTGAATAATATTACAGAAATTATCATTTGTTGTGTGACCAGGTTCAAATACTGCCAACAACAACAAAAAGGTTATCTAAAAACCTTACATATCATTTATTGTGGTTTATTTTCATACATGATCATCAAACATTTTTCTGGATACTAATAGTCTTCAAAGTTTAATACTAGATGGATACTAATAGTCTTCAAAGTTTAATACTAGAAACAGCATGTCACAAAAATATAATTTTTGGTACAAAAATGGAGCAATTTGTTTATTACTGTTTTTTCTAGCCTGTTATTTTTAATAAATACATTTATACAACATAACAAACATTTTTGACACTGATTGGTTCATTTACAAACGCACACACCTAAATGGCAGTGTTGTGATTGAGTCGCCAAACCCGGGAGTAAAAAGCCCTAAAAATACTCGGATTTGGTTTGGTCGGGGGTGTGCCGCTGGAGATTCAAAACCCATACCCATTTTTAGGGGTGATTTTGGAAAAATCGGTACCCATTTTTAGGGGTTTTGCTTCATTTTAGACCAAATTTTCGCAAATTATCGGGGAAATAGACCCAATTTTTGCAAATTTGCGCGAAAATAGACGAACATTTCGCGAAAATAGACCCATTTGTAAAAAGTGACCCCATTATTAGGGATTTCCAGCACAAAATCATACCCCATGTTTAGGGATTTTGTGCCCAAAAAGCTACCCATTAGAGCGGCACACCCCCGTATACCGTCTTGGGTTAAAAGTAATAGGAGAATCTTCTTGAATCAAAGTTCCATCCAAGTCAAGTTTGCACAATACATCAAGTCATTGGATATGTCAAGTCAAATAATTTGAGCCAACCACTCATTTCCAGATAGCATTTAAAATATCAAGTGAAATTTTGTAACTGGATTTGCTATAAGATGTTTCCCAAAACAGTGGATTTCAATCAAATTGTTTTCATTTTCTTTCATAACAATTGTGTTAGAACATTTTGCAACGAAAATTAAAATAAAATCATTTGGTTCATATTAACTCTTTTCGCTCATGACTATTGCCAAGTTAAATCTGTTGGATACAAATTGGAGTAAAGTCTTTTGCACAAGAGTGACTTGCATCAAGATATTAATTATAGGTCAATACATTTGTGTGTGTTGTTTTGTATGAAATTAGACAAATTATTGCAAACACGCTGATGTTGATTTGTGAATAATGGCATGATCCTGTGGAGGGAGTGCTATTGTGAGCATATCAACATTTGCGCAAGTACAATGATTTTTCTAATTTTTGAGAAACAAGACATATGCATGTATTGACCTAATTCGTTCATGACAATACTAAATCAAAATGTAAAACTTGGCATACTTTCATTATTTTAAACAGTGTAAACAAGTTTGATAATACCTGCAGTAAAAATCGGCGAACTGTGCTGTGTGAACAATGAATCAAAACAAAGTGTGTGGTTTGTTTGTTTGTTTGATTACACGGTCGGCCCGTACAGACACACGCTTGGGTCCTGAAGGGACCAGACTCGAGCAAATTGATCGGGCCAGGCTTAAAAAGCCTATATAAGCATGCTGGTTGAATTACTATTAAAAACAGCCACTCCCAACAAATAAAGTTAACAATTTTGCTGTCAGCCTTCAGACATTTAAAACATAAGTGTGGTGCATGCATGGTGGCACATATATAGAGTGCAATTATACACTTTCAATCCACTCCATGTATTTTGCTTTCTGATTGGTTCGTAAATGAGTGTATGAATTTGAGTCAAGTATTATTTGCATAAACATGGAATACAGCTAACACCCCAAGTTCACCATAACATCTACCAAGTATGTTATTGTTTGGTCACATTCTATTGACACATTGGCTATTATTATAATACCCTGTTTAATTGTATATCAATATGCAGTAATGGAAATACCCACATGATTGACAACCCAGGGTAGACGATCGATCGTGTTTATCGCATCTCTATTCATAATAATAAATTGTGTGTATTGATCATAATAGCAGTATTGCTATATTCCATAATGTTTAAAAGGGATTCAAATCATGTCCTGGCCAGTTCATCCCACGCTAGTCTAGTGGTTGAGAGACATGCTTTGCAATGCAGATGTCCATGGTTCGATTCCCACTAGGACTACTTTTTCAACTGATTTATATCCTTTTGTAAAAGTTAGGGTTAGAAATACATGTATATTCTATGTCCACAAAGTGTGGAGTTCCTACCTAGACGACCCCGGGTAGATATTCATGGTGGTATTTCCATTACTGCATATAAATACACACAGCAAATTCAACATGTTCATTATTAGAGATCTGATGACTTTCAATCATATGAATTATGAAAGATGCACAAAATTGTTTAGTATCTTGTGATACCAAACTTGTTGGTCCAAATTTTGGAAATCATGCAATTGTTCTATGTTATACAAAACAAGTGAAGAACCAGTTGCTTTCTGTTGATTACAAACCTACTTTTTGATTACTTTCTAAGTTCCCTAACGAGGAAGGTATGCCCAAAGTGTCATAAATATCAGAAAACATAATTAATACATAAAAGTATGTTTTGGGATTAAAATTTTTGCGTGGGGGTGGTGATCCGATATATATAAGTGAAAACTGAAATTTAGAAATGAAATAATATTTATACAAATGTTTACATACAAACACCACATCCGAAGATGAGCGGTATTACGCATTACATACCAACATATAGAGGATCGCATAGGTGATTCAATAGGGAACTTGAGCAATTTAAATAAATAACAGCGGGGCAGGCACAGCTACCGTCCAAAACCCAACCACACATAACAAGCCTCGACCCATATCCCAACTTAAAATGCAAGGATATGAGCCGGTACGGAACTCGAACCTGTGACCTTCCAAACAGTCCATCGGATGCTCTAACCACTGAGCTAACAAATGCAAGGATATGAGCCGGTGCAGGACTCGAACCTGTGACCTTCCAAACAGTCCATCGGATGCTCTAACCACTGAGCTAACAAATGCAAGGATATGAGCCGGTGCATGACTTGAACCTGTGACCTTCCAAACAGTACATCGGATGCTCTAACCACTGAGCTAACCATTCTTCTCCGATAAACAGATTTCAAACCAGATAATAGTGATAAAGAATAGTCTTGAATTCTTTAGAATCCTTGACTGTTCTATGTTTGGGTTGGGGATCTTGAAGTAATTGTACTGCCTCACTGATATTTATAAAAAAAATGTTTAGGCCAAACAAAGGTTTGTCTCAGAAGCGCGTTTGTTTCAGAAGCTACACGTGTAGGTCTATGCGTCGAGGCCTAAACAAAATGGGATTTTTTTTAATTTTTAATTTTTCTTAATTTTAATTTTTTTAATTTTTTTAAAATAAAAATGTTTAAAAAAAGTTCTCTGAAGCTTGGATTAGCAACAACAAAAAATTGCATACTTCATAGCCTATTTTTTAAAATAAATAAATCGTACAGCACTTAGCTTATTTGCAAAATGTTTCTGAGACAAACTATCTTCTTTGTTTGTCCTTACTTCTTCAATTTGTTTGAAAAGCCACTTTCGACTAGTTTTCCCAAATTGTCATATAAATAGGATGCGGTGACAAAATTGCACTGAAATTGACATTTTTAGAACACAATATATAAAACAGCATATGCCCCATACCAGGGTAGCTTCTTAAAGAGCTCAACAAAAGAAAGTCGTACACTTTGTTTAGGTCCTATAGAGAGACTTCAAATTATTTTTTGACCAAACAAGCTAGATAGACATTTGGATGATTCTTTTTGGCACAATTTGGTACCAAATTTGCCACTCAAACAACAAAGATAAGCCATGATTAGCACCATTTAATGAAAATCTGTGCTGTTTCCAAATTCGCGTTTTCAACACACACTGGAAGTTTTTCTATAGGACATAAACAAAGTGTAAGACTTTCTTTTGATGAGCTCGATAATGACATTTACAAGACGCATGTACCCTCTTTATGTACAATAGTGGGGTTACGTTTTTTGTGACCTTTGTATTTATTTTTATCCGAAGGATAAACCTCAATGTTGAGTTGTTTCGAAAATTAATTACTGACTTTTATTGAAAATATGCAGAGTATTCCATATCATTTCAAGTCTGCGGACCGATATCTATGCTCTGGTGCTAGTCAGGGTCATATGACCTTACTTGCCATGTAACTAGGGATCACGCCTAATTTATGATACATCTGGCAAGCTGTAGCTAACGATTTGTGAAGATGTAGCTTTCGGATATTGGTAATTGAGATGGCTTAGCCTTATAGGGAAAGATGTCACAAATGGTAGAATACCACAGGACTCATATTCATGAGAGCACAATTTCAAATCCTGCTTCAGTCAAATTTTCTTTGCTCACTTTTTAAACAAATACACTTAATGTGGCCTTGAAGAAATCATCAAAAGTCAGATTATGACAGGTCCACATGTATATTGATATGCTACAAATGACAATAATGAAAATTTTAAGCATTTTCTTTCATTTTAAAGCAAATATGAATGACACTCAATCAAAATGGTTTGAACACCCCTTGATAGGACTCTGAAATGCCATAATGGAAGTTGTAACATTGATTTGTGTCAAATAAAAGATAATCATTGTATCTCACTTTAATTACCGTATTATCCCTATTAAGCGCCCAGGACCTTATAACCGCCCACCCCCTTTTTCTCAGGTGACTTTAAAAATATATACTAATTAACCGCCCACCAAAAAAATAAGCTTACTTAAAAGTTACTCACATCACACTAAGTCTCGGACTACAAATTGCTTGAAAATAAAGAGGAAATTGTGGTTATTTTAACTTCAGACATACTTGACATATTGTTTGTGATCCAAAAGTGAACTTAAACCATGTGCTATGCCTTCAAACAGCAACAGAAACCATCCGCAATACGCACGTTTCGTGTTTATTGTCATTCGTGGAGGCCGCCATCTTGAATTGCAAAACATCGAATTTTGCAGTCTTGGGACGTAAAGGTTGTTGAATTTTGTAACCTTGACGGTCAACAACTTTGTAAATCAGTATACAAATAAGCGCCCACCCAAAATGACTTAGTTAACCGCCCTGGGCGCTTAATAGGGATAATACGGTACCCCAAAACTGATTTGCCCTAAATGGAAATTTTGGAACAATAATTCTAACCTCAAGCATTAAGTTACTCATCTGTTTAAATGAGTAACATACCGTGATCTTGTAAGAAAAATTGCTTGTGCACATCCAACTCACCAGCAAAGTTTTACATGTACTCCGATTATCTCTATGTCAACTAGATCACGCTTTATGAGTCACGTGAACCAAGATCGATATGATCACTACATAGTCCGTTGCATGCACTCTATAGATATTATGAGATATGTGATCTACAAGAGTCATTCAATAAGTTCTACCTCCTATCCCATAACTTTGCTATTATTATAGGCCAGTCTTATGAAATATTCCATAATTGTAGCCTTGAATCTCACCTACAAATTCATCATAAATTTACTATAAATGTGTAGCTATGATTCAAAGCTATAATCATGCCAAATGTCATGAGACTGACATTCATATTAGCGATGTTACAAGGGAGGAGGTAGAACTTATTGCATGACCCTCATAGTTACTAGGGAGTTATGTCATCAGTTTGCTGGCAAATTAAAGATAAATGCATTGATTTTATTCCACCAACTATGCTTAACAGCTACCATCCCATGGAAAGAATAGGCAAAATATATATAAAATATTTCCAATGTTAAATGTTCATCAAAACAGCTCAAAGTGCTCGATACTCATAAAAAAGTAGAGCTATAATCATAAAATAAATAAAGTTAAACACGCATAATGTTGAGCCATAACTCTGAGTTTCACGAAGTGAATCGATCTTCAGGTGGGCTTGTCAGGGGGGAAATTTAAAGAGAGATTTAACAATCACAAGAAATCTTTTAAACATAAGAAATGTGAAAAAGAAACTGAATTGCCTAAATATGTACGGGCCTGAAGCACTAAAACATTGAGTACAGAATCAATTGGAAGATACTGCACAAATCCAACACATCTATGCGAAAATCCGGCAATTGTAATCTTTGCCTGCAGGAAAAACTGGCCATACTGTTAGCCAAAAAACCCCCATCCAAGCGCTAGTCTAAACAAAAGTAAATGTCGCCATGGCAACAAGCCACCAGACCAAGGAATGAAAAAATAGCCTTGCTGTGTACACTTTGTTGTGATCAGTTTACAACTGACCACCTGAAGATGGATTCACTTCGTGAAACTCAGAGTTGTGGCTCAACATTATGTGTGTTTAACTTTATTTATTTTATAAAATATTTCCATATTTCTAATAAATACACACTATTGCAGTTGGTTCCACTTCATTGATTGACTGGATGTAGAAGCCCATGTTCATCAGCGGTACCTAGAAGTTTACAAATAATTGGTGATTCCACCTGCAAATGGAGAGAATAGAACAACAATATATATATTAACCCCCTGAGAACTACCGTCCGATTGGTCAGAAAGATAGATACATCATTTATTGCACCAATTAGAGACAGTGTTAGAATAATTGTATCCCTGATAAAGATCAGGGTGAAATAGTTTAAAAGCTGCATTTTAATTGGCTATTCAAATGAGTATATCTGACAATAAACCAATCAGAACCACTGTAAGATAGACAGGTAGACCCCAGGGGGTTAAATGATAATCGGCTTGTCCTCTCAATGTGCACCCCACATAATTAAACTATCCATTAGTTGGGAAGTCGTTTTGCAAAAAAAATGCAACCATTAATCTGCCCTGATAACTATTCATTAAAACCTATATACTCTCCACGAATACAAATTCAAGATATTCTTCTTAACCCAACCCTCTTCACATACTCACCTCATGCATATTCATGATATATCGCTATGTTTACTCCCTAATGCTACTAATGCAAACATATTTATGAAACCGCTCTATTCACTCCTAATACATATTCATATCTCTAACCATATTCATCCTTCAATAACCTTTTCATCTTTTACATATTTGTAATACATATTCATAATACCAGGGCTGGAACTTCAATTTTTTTCTTCAACCAGTTGGGCAGGTAACTCACAAAAATACCTGCCCGGCATAAATTCCACCAGCCATTGTAACTCGTATACACTGTGAGTTTGAAATTATTTTACCACACAGTCGGTCAGGTACTTTTGCATCTTCACCCGCATAGTTACCCGCTATAGGCAGGTGAGCGGAGTAGATGCTATTTCCAGGCTTGCATGATACCCTTACTCATAATCCATGTTTTTGATATCACCGCCAATACATTTTCTAATTTCTATGTATGTATACCCCTTAAATATATCGATGATACATGTCTACTCGCACTTGCCTGATACATATTCATGACCACCCCCTCTATACTTCATTCATCTTGCCCTGTACAGTGATGATCAATGCAGTATTTAAATGTGAATGCCTTGATTTGTCTTTGATTGCATGGGTGCTTATGCCAGCGTATTACAATCTCGAGCGCAATCATAAGAAATACGCTCTGATGCTACTGCATAATTAGATGAATAAAGTATACATATATTCACCCCCAATGTGACAAAAAAAACCTGTTCTGCGGGCCCAAATGACTACATTTTTCCAATTTTTTAACAATAAACTGATTTTTTGTAATTTTTTTTTTTTAAAAAGTGAAAATGTTTAAAACATTTTGGACTTTTTTTTCTAAATTGAAATGTGCTTATTTTTTTTTTTTTTGGGGGGGGGGGAATTTTGAAAATTGTTACAAATTCACCAAAATGTTTAAAAACTTTGACAAAGTATATGCTCGAATGACTGACCAACCATACCTGAAAGGTCCATTTGTCCGTAGAACAGGGTGTTTTTTCATTGCCTTATACATATTCATGGCACTGTCTACAATACTCACCCCTAACACATATTCACAGACACTTGGTTCAATGAGATATATGCTAACTGCATTACTTTGCATGTTTTCACTACACTTGAGACGCACTTGTACCTCTCTGGGTTTGCCTATTAAATCGCACTGGTCCCCATGACCATAAAAATGAGTTACACTTCTGAAATTATGAAAAAGATACCACCAAAGTATTTATAAAATAGATTATGTAAAATTATAGAGCAGGCATTGATATGACATATTAGCATAAACAATCAATATGCAAAGAAAAAATATTTGAAATGAAAAAATATTAAGTAGGGTTATTCAATACGTTCTATCTCCCCTTCATAACTTTGTTATGATATAAGCTAGCCAAATAAAATCCCAGGTATAAAATATTTCATGATAGTAGCTCCAAATCTCAGTTATACATTGATAGTAAATTGCTTTTAATACTTATGTGCTTGTGTATTACAAACCAAAGGCTCATTTGGTGCAACAGAAATGGTAAAAAGATTCAAAATATTTCATAAGTACTGGTCATTTAGTCAATTATTCAAGACATAATACAGGGTGAGTCAAAATAGTCAGGTCCCGATTTCACTAATTTTTTAAACCAGTTAAAATTCAAAAATGAATATATTTAATGACTTGCCTAGCAAGGTGGCTTTACTAGCTATAATCTAAATGTTATTTCATTCAAATTGGTTATTCGAAACGGGAGATATGATAATTTTTCTAAATTCTGTGAAATAAAATCTGTTCCAACTTATCTAAGGGATCCCTATGGATGTTAACATTTAATGCGCGCCTTTTGAATAAGTCAATCAAAGGCGTGTTGGTATTCACAGCAATTACAATAGGAAAAGAGATTCTATTGTCTTTGCGGTTATGTTTTATAGTTTTCGTGCAATCAGAGATAGCCTATAACAAACATTATTGAGTTTTAACAAAATGTTGACCAAAGTATTTTGAAACTTGTCATTTTAATCGAACTGATATGAGAAGAGTCTGAGAGAAAACAGATCTTATATCTTTCAAAAGTTTGTGCTTTGGCAACTTACTTACCAGGCAAAGTGCATAGTCCATTTTTATGAATATATTTGTGCAATACTGAGTTATATTATAATACTTTACATGCAATATCGTTTAATTTATCAGTGATTCAACAAAAAAACATGATATTTTGGTATAAATTGCAACAGTTATACAGTGTGTTGTGTTGTATGAATAACTTATATTACAGTAGTATTAACATCCACCATACAACACTTTGGATTACGCGTCTTTTCGTAAATATGCTGTAAATCTGGCGTGGAATATGATATTGTTTTGAAAACATCACTAGGTATGAAGAAGTATGTCTACTCTCATAAACAATGAAAACAATTACCAATTTTGTACAAGAAGTATGTGAAAATGGGACCTGACTATTTTGACTCACCCTGTATACCTTTCAGTTAAGTTAAAGGTAGATGACCCGATGACCCGGAGATTTTCATATCATATGAAAGCTCGTATTTTTCTCATCATCGTACTGAAATTTGACGTCCTAAATCGGTATAATTACGGAGGAATCGATGAAATAACGTCAAATGACTGCGAATGGTGGTAACCACCGATATAGTTTGTGTACTACTCAATGGGTACAGTTCACAGCATCTTGTGCGTCTAAAATAAGAACCATTAGAGCTATGCAACTCAAACTTTGGAACACGACTTTTTTAAGGATGACCTTTCATGTAGAATAGAAAAACTTCAAGTTGAAAATCGGAATGTGATCGGGTCATCTACCTTTAAACTATCTATATATTTATTACGAAAATTACAAATAAATAAAAAAAGATGCAGACAAACTAACCCTCTGAATTGAATAAACAAATGCGTTATTAGAAAAAATCCTGATCAAGTACATTTTCTGAAAAAGACTCCTTTGATCAAACATGCTTATAGACTTTGTGCACAATTTCAAACATGAGAAAATGCACTCTCCCCACAGAAAAAGAAATGACGACACCGTCAAGATCACCAAAGCATTGCAGCTCCAAAGAATACCAGGCACCACATGCGCACCCCATAACCTTCTGTAAAAGCTTAAAATATTTGCGCAGTGAAAATTAGCACACACAAATATTGCTTTCAACATTGTCCCTATATGGTGCTGGATGGGAGGCATTGTCATGCGCGAAAACATTATCTAGTGAAAAAGTCTTTGATGTCAAAATGTGTGCATATCTTTACACGAAAATAGTGTTTTTACAGCACTAATTTGACTCCTGCAATAAGGGTGCTGGGAAGAGCTAATCCAGAAAACAAGGCAATACAAGCAAAACTAATGCCATTTAGAACATGCAGATTTCAGAAGAGTTACTAATGATTAAGTAGCAATCACAAAGTCTTACCATTTTTATAAGCATAATGAGATGTGAAAAGGGAAAACAAAGTACAAATACACATTTGATATCTAATAACTAACATAGTGGACATTGCAATCGTTGCAGCAGTGATGTTTAGTTTTCATTTGTTATTAAAATTGAATATCTTGGCACAACTGTATACATTTTATCGTTTGTGATATTATATGTGTACCGTCACGGCAAAAGGGTGCAGTTGTCGGTAGAATGCGTTTTGAGATATTGATAGAATTAGGCATGGAAAAACAAAGAAAATAAAGCAAATTTCATAATCATTTTTCTTCGTAAAATTAGAAAGCTGTGTCCAATCTTGACAAACGTGTCATTTTGAAGATTTAAAAAGCTCTTTTAGCTGTTAATAAAATCTCAACTTTTCTCTGGGAGACAACTGCCCCCTTTTGCCGTGATGGTACACATATATGATTTACATTTTGCAAACAATTATAAAAAAACATATACACTCAAGGCGACAGAGAACCCCCTGTTCTACAGTGCAAACCGACCCATTTTTTCTGAATTTTCAACACAAAACAAATACTCAATTTTTTAAACTTTCAGATTTTTTTTGAAAATTTCAAAAATTGTCCAAATTCACCACACATTTTGAATAAAACCACGCCCCCTCGACCGACTCTACCTGAGAAGTCCCTTTGCTAATAGAGTATAGGGTGGTGGTTTTGTTGTCACCTAAACACAAGATCCCACTGAACCTGATTGCCAATTGTTTTACCACTGCTAGTCTGCTTCAAAATACATGATTAATGCTCAACAGGGATAGTGCAGGGTAACCCAAAATGTTGATACCTTTTTAAAGCTTTTAATAGTTCCAGTAAAAGTATTCGCAGTATAAGACTGAAATGAGTTTTGGATAGAGAAAACATGTAGAATGTTTTTGATATCAAAAAAATGATAGCTATCTGTGTTGCCAAAGTAGAGAAGAAAGGTTTCTTATTCTTATTTTGTAAAGTATAATGCGATTATGTAATGAATTCAAGGGAGCGAGAGAGGGAGTAAAGAGTATTGAGCAACGTTTCTATTGTGATTGTTTTAAATTTCAGATTAAAACATTTACAACATGAAAATGTACATCAGTTGAAATGGAACAAAAGAAAACCTTTTAGCATTTTGGATTAATTGTTCACTGTTAACCCTAACCCCTCCTGAATGCTTAACAATGCTAATCCTAAGTCCATCTCCAAGCGCCTGTGCCGCCGGTTCAGGTTTTCGATGACGGTGTCAACCGAGCCTAAATAGTGAGTGCAGTATACTGTACGAACGAGTAGCTGAGGACATAGGGCCACGTCCGGATAGTCCCCGGATTGAATCCTGGAAGGTTCCCGGCGATTTAGTTGGTGTTTTTTCGAAAATTGTGATCCCGGTCAAAAACTCTAAACTGGGGTTAAGGTTATGATGCTGTTAATTATCCTCAGGGCAATTTCTCCCATAGCATGGATAAAGCTAGACTCGTACCTTCAAATAGCCTAAACATGTGACCTTCTGAACCTTGGCAGCAGAGACCCTGCTCTAGTGTTGGGGAGGTGCTAGTACATCCACCATCCATGCATGTTTATCTTAACGCAAGCAATTAAGAAGGGGCCAGATAATTTACTTAGAGGCAACAAGCTTGGTGGTCATTTTCCCATATCTGTTGTAATAATTATGATCTGACAGTGAAGTGACAGCCGGTTCATAAAACTGACTAATCTCAGTTGTGGGTGGCCTGTCACTATCATCCAGAATTGAAATTGATGTATTATGGAATACCAACCCTGTTTGGGAGAAATAAATGCTAATTTAAGGGCCCTTTGGGGGTAATCATATCATAAGTGAATACTCTAGTGCTGCTCTCTTTGGTTGCATCTCCCTACACTTGCAGTACGGTACTAGTGCTAAGCATAGACAGCCTTTATTTATTTATATTTGGTTTTACATCTTACCTTGATCCTACAGTTTTGCCATTTTGTTTCCACCAATTTTTATGTTCTCCTTCATTCCACGTGCCTAAGACAACTACTGTTCTGTCATTATTTTTTTCCTGAAAATAAAACGATGGCATTAATAAACAGGAATATGGAAAAGCTTCAACTGAAATTTGTCCCAAACCGCAGTGCAATGCCCTGTAAGACGTGGCCCACAACAAGAAGTAGCCCAATCTTTGTTGAGCCTATTGAAAAGTAACCCAATTTTGCAGTTGGCAACACTGCTGTTCTATAAATGTGCCCCATTGGCCAGTAGCGGACCTGTACCCAGGCACCAATTGAAAATCAAGATGCAAATGGGGCACATTTTAAAAGTTGTTGTGTCAAAGTAGAATAGATTTGGACAAAACAAGTTTGTTGCATGCATATTTTGTTTTTGTTTTTCTTATCTAGGGTCAATGTGTACCAGTATCAAGCGGTACACATATCATAAATACATGTCAATCTGATTCACCTGGTCATGGTGCTTTTGGTTGTAAGGTTTAGTGTATGACTTAGTGTGTGTATCTTGATGTTTTTATAGTTATAATGTTCCAATTCAGCCAGTTGGCTGCGATCTCAATCAAATATACCATGAATAATAATCATACTAATGTAACTTGTGTGTATTAGTGATGAATATCATCCCAATCCATGTCAGTCAGTGGTGACACATCAGCACTGTCACATTATTCAAGCAAAACTGACCAATGGTTGTGGATAGAGCACTGGACCTCCAATACAGAGGTTATATTTCTTACTTATAATCTTCATCAGGCCAGCGTGATTAAAGGCTTTTCATAGTTCATATTTGTACGTTCAGTGCAAATGTCATACCATCGCTGTTCAGTCAAAAGCTTGTATGTTTATCCGTCCCTTCAAAACTGCCCAACAGTTATGCGTAGGGAAGTGTTGCTTTATACATATTCAGGGCAAGAGCACTTCCAAGGTTTTGATAGATGTGCTTTTGGCACTTGAACATGTGTAGAGCAGACTGCCCAAAGGTTATACATAGGAAGTATTACTTTATACATGCTGAAGGGCCAGATGGAGACACAAGGTTTTGACAGAACAGTGACTACTTGATTTGATTTGATTTGATTTATTTCGGTATCTCCACATATATATAACAATGACAATGATAATAAATATAAAGAATCTTAAGCTACACTTAAAATTACAAAACCACACAAAATTAGGGAAGATACAAGCAGGATAACCCTTTAAGCCCGAAGGCTTATTTCAGAAGGGGTCCTACGGAAAACAAAAATACTACAAATAACATCAAAAGACACAACAAGTACATCAACAGACACTGTATACATATTTAAAATTGATACTAAATATTAAAATATTTTAAACTATTAACAATTGATTTGGTTAAGATGATGCGTTTCTACAGATTTCTTAAAAATTGCTTTACATGGTAAGCTAGCCCAATCCTTAATGGCATTATAATAAAAAAAGAGCCAGAAATGGTGGTGGTGGATTTGGGAACTTGGAAATTTTGCACACTGTTTCTAGTACTGTGTTGATGCACACTTGAAATTCTAGTAAAATATCAAAAACATGGTTTAACCTGAGTTGTTTGACTCTGTTGTGGATATTCAGAAAAGAGTTTTAAAATCATTTACACATACATGTTACCTGGAATCTTTATTTAGAATGAATCTTATAACTATGTTTTGAGCAACTTGCAAGCTTTTACTCATCTGCTTTTGGATACCACCATACCAAGATGAAATAGAATAATCGGACAAACAAAGAACAAGAGCTTTACACAATATTTTCTTGATATTTTGATCCAGAAACTTAGCCTTTCTGTATAAAAACTTTAGTCTAGAATTAACTTTTTTGATGATACTAAGAGCCATTTCAAAAATTGATCGATGGTGAGACCTAAGTATTTGACCGAAGGGGTAGCATGAATTGTTTGCCCCTCACACTCGATGGTAAACTCTTGTCAGTACTTCAACTTATGTTTTATGCCAAACTATATAATATCATTAGAAGAGCCTGTAACAAACAGTCAACACAACTCGTCCAATACAGAGGGTCGGTTTTTCTGGTTTATGTCTGATTGGAATGATCATGGGGCTTTACCCTGATTCCGTACCACATACTACACCCAACCAAATATGTAAGCCCCCCCCCCCCCTCAGCTAGAAAGATGCCCTGTTTTGGGTGCATCTTTCTAGCTGCTGATTATTTAAATCCATCAAATATTTTTGGAAATATTCTAGTTTATGCAAGGTGGGAACTTACATATTTGGTTGGATGTATGTGAGATAAAGCCAAAAGGTGAGTAGTTTGGGCTGACCTTCCCCATCATCCTTACCTCATGGTACTGCTGAGCAATCTTGCCATAGCAGAATTCATACTTCCACCATCCTTGACCCTGATAACATAAGAATTTAATGGTCAAATAAATATTTCAAAAATGACACACGCTGTTATAATAGGTAGAAAATAAGGTCGCTGAATGGTACTGAAGCTGTAGATTCAAAATTGTAGCCCTGATCTCTAAACGTAACTATGCCATTTTTTTCTACATATGCTCAAATGTTCAAGGGAATGTTGACAGTACTTGAAAGTACACAGACAACCCTCAAATGCACTTGTTTGACTGCATTGGCACAATGTTTAGGCTATATTTAAAAAAATCTTTTGTCTCAAAGCACTTCAGTTTTTCAAAACCTAATGCGGAACGCGGGTTTTTTAGGTTTTTTTTAATCAATATAAAATATTGAAATCCTTGTGCAAGATAACTTTTGAATTTAAAATGATGTGATCAATGAAAATCTGAAAAATCGTTGAAACTTAAGAATTTCTTTGGAAAAAATATTTTCGTCTTTTTTTTCTAACGCGCATTAATTAACTAACGCGCTCGAGAGAGATTTGAGACAAAAGATTTGTTTAATATAGCCTTAGTTTAGGAGCAAACATTAAGTTGTCTTTTTAACTCTTAACTATTCCTATGAAGTGCAAAGCTTACTCAGATGCCTATATGCATGAGCATACGATACCTAGATACCCTAAAATGTTAACATTTAGCAAATCAAACTCTTCACTACTCACCCCATGTAAACAGTAATCTCCAGCAAGAAAATCTCTGACTACTTCATCACTATCTAATGATGGTGATGATGGTCGAAGTGGAGGTGGTTTATCCTTTGTGATAGTTGAACTTTGACCTTTGGTGGGAGGCTTAGTTGGTCGACTTTCTCTTGGCTTTATTAAAATACAAAGAAGGAATATGTCACTTACAAATACATTGGATAGCAGGTTGAAATATGATTAAACTCCATATTGCGTTTGTGTTGAGGCAGATGTGTTAATCCTAAATCAATAGATTTGATTCTCTAGGAAGAGGTTATCATATCAATTGAACTTATCAACCATGCTTTTGTCACTGAATGTGACATGGAAAGTAGCTGGAGCTGTTACAAATTAACTCTTATACCTGGTTGCTTCATGCTTATTACATATTATTTTACTAGCCGGTCGCAAATTGTGGCGAGTTGAGTCGCTCGATGGATTACGAAACACAAATCCCTCACACCAACTTGACAGATAGAATGACCAGTCGCACACGAATTGGTTGTAGTCAACTGCAGCGATTCTAGTCTAACGACCTAGTGTGACCTGTCCTTACTTTGGGAAAGTCGTTGCTGATTGCATTCAATTGAACAACAAATGATGCAAATTACGTCATCGGGAGCGACCAGGATCGCAAAGCAACCTTAGTCTGTAATCAGCATCAGTCTCCTTAAGTTAAGAATTTGCCATTCCATTTGCAAAGATTCTCGTAAACAGATGTGCAGGAATTGATATTGAATCACATTCTTTTCACTAACATACACCAAAAATGACCATGGCAATACTTTGTTCGTTTACCTCTGTGCAGTGACATCAGAGTGAATTCCATTAGTTAACGCAGCATTTACATGTGACTGCTGAGTTTCATCTTTTTTTGTGAGGGAATATATATCAGGACATAAGGATCACTTGTGCAATGATGAGTTGTGATTAGCATCAACATTTAGTTCCCATTTTTTTGGCGGGGGGAAGACAAATCTGGGGGAGACAAAAATCAGGTTTTTTTAATAAAAATTGCCTAAAATTAACATAATTTGTTCTGAGTTAGACATTTCAGACCACTCTAATGCTAATTATAAGTAATTTTGACATTAAAACTCAACATTTTCTATTATTTGGGGGACAAATTGGGGTTTGGCTTGAGCTGACTGGGGGGAGTAGGGGGTAAGAGGACTATTAGTTATTAGGTGAGGTTGGGTCGGATACGGATTATATCTAGCTGAGGATTCTGTATCGGGACGAGGGCGCACGATACAGACTCCGAGGCTAGATATAATCCGTATCCGACCCAACCTCACCTAATAACGATTTTATCCTACTAAAACACTATTAAAACAAAACAAGAACAAATTATTCTGTAAAGTAGTAGTCACCTAAAACCCGAGCAAGTTCAGATGCAATCCGACGATCGTCATGTCGGCGCGTGTAGCAACCCTACTACAACGCATGCGCAGTTCCTTACTGACCGGATACGGGATACGGGGGTCGGATACGGGATATATCTAGTCACTAAATTCAAGCGCTTATCCAATAGGAACACGAGAATCGTCTCGATGGTAGGATAAATATGTATCTGAATAGAGTATAGTCTCAGGTATGTCATGTAATGCATGTTTCAGGACATTTACTAACATACATGTCAAGAAATAACATTTCTATCTAACTCATCTATACCAGCAGGCAACAAACAAAAAACACTTTTCAAAAGACTTGTTGTGGAATCATTAACAACTTTTACTACATTAATGTTATTAAAACCCACTGTATGTCCCTGACAGAGATATTCAACTGGTTCAATGTTGATATAGCACACTTACCCTGTTGGCAGAGGAAGTATACTGCGATTTCTGAGGATCTGCAAGTAATTTCTGGTAACTGATGGGTCTAGAGGGCGCTCCATCTAATGCAAAACAGTTTATGTTGCTGACAGGAGTGTCTTTTACTCTGTAATGGATAATAATGAAAGATCCATATCATTGTTGGTACAGTGTAAAAGGTCATAAACACTCCACACTTTCCATTATCATAGCTTCCCAACCAACCATACATGCTATTTACCAGGTAAAGTTCAGGCTTTAGACAGTAGGATTCTAACTTTCTAATTAAACCAATGTCATATGCGTCTCATTTTCCTGCTATAAAGCAATCAAAATAAGCAATTTCATTGCGCCACAAAAGATTGACCTATCACAGAGCATGTTAGTGAAGTGTGACGGTGATGAATGACTACACGATGTAAACAAACCATCCACGTGCCTGCAGCCATGGAAGAAAATGCAAAATATAAGCAAAAATGGGAGCTTTCAGGGCACATAAAGTGCCAAACATGGAAGAAGACTGTTAAAGAGTTGCCAGAGGATAAATTTGTGATTGACAATTGATATCAAAAATCAATTTGTTTGCCTCAAAATTGGTAATCCATTTTTAGCTTGGTTAATTTCCATTTTCCCCTCGTTTAATTGCCTGTAATACATACCATATTTTCCTTAAATTATGAAAGAAAATGTTTAAGATTACATGCTAAAGGTTGACATACAGGAATTTCTATGAAAAACCTCGCTTTACACTTTTCCCAAAAATCTGTGATTTTTAAAATCATTATTAAAAAGAAAATCTGCTTTGTACAAAATAATTGTTGTCATGTCTTATTTAATATAGTGCAAAGGTTTTATTTTTACTGTTAAATGAAAGAATCCATAGGCCTTTGAAGATGACCATGAAAATGCAGTTTTTGCTGCAAAATTAATATACAAAGGAGACAGTTAAAAATCCACTGAACAAATTTAAGGTAACATATTCAGCTACAATGTCTGACAAAATAATTAAAAAGCATTGAAATGACAGGGAGAAATGGCTTTTGATTATTTTAAACTTAAAATTAGTATGCAAATTACATGCAAATCAAAAATTAGGTAACCAGAGACCGGGTAACCTATCCTCAGGTTATCTAATACTTCTACGGCTAGGTAATCTAAGGTACCGTAGTATCCCCATTTTGGGTGGGCGCTTATTAAGTTACCTTTTTTAAACTCATTTATCGTAAACACTGTCGAATTCGGCAAGGTTGCACTAGCAGCAAACCATGTGTGATCGAAAAGTAAACTGTTTAAAATTTTGGGGAAAAATCAACATTGCGGCGTCGTCAATGTCCCGTCAAAGTTTCAAGTGCCCTTCCAAAAACTTTGTTTATTCTCGGTATTTTTGAGCAGGCGTGATGTTGTATTTAAGCCATGAATAAAAAACAAAGATGGCGGCTCGCACCAGCATACGTAAACATTACTGTAACAAATCGCTGAAATATTTGTTGATGCATACATGGTGGCTAATTGAAAAGATGGGTGCTTATGAGGGATTATTTTTTAGTAGTCATTGGGAAAATGGAGGTGGGCGCTTATAAGGGCATGGGCGCTTAATAGGGATAATACGGCACATAAAGTTGGACTAATAGCAAGTAATCCAGTGCAGATTTTTAGATGGAATTTTAGTCCCAACTGCTTGTACTTACTTGTATAATGGATGTGTACATAACACGGGTGAGAGTATGATAGCTTCATATTCACAGGAGCTTGTTTCCTTCAATGAATAGATCTCATTCCTACCAGTCTCCTCACATATATATAACACATGTGTTTTACGTGGCTGGCCGATTTTGAGATCACATATTGAGCCGTCGGACATAATTAGTTCAAAGAATGGCACTTCTTTGCCCTCTATAAATGTAGTTGGAGCCTACAAGAGATTGGAAGAATATTGTGATAAGTCAATAGTTAATGCCATCATCTCTAACATACAGTCATAAAAAAAAGTAACTATACAGGTAATAAATGGACTTTAAACTCTAAAAATATATATCTTACCTAAAATATTAAATCATAAAGTTGTTGAAAAATGTATCTTCTTTAATATGAGATATTGCACACTAGGATCGGTTGAATATTGAAGAAGTGACAATCCAAAATGTAAGGTAAAGTCACAATTTCATTTTCACATTTCAACAACACGGGGGAGAGTATGACAGGTAGCGTGTGTGTGGCGTATTGATCCATCGGAACAAAAAGGCCGACTGTCCACCCTGCGCATGCATCCCCCAATTGCACTACCGGTAATCGATAAGGTACCCGTAGATGGGTCCGGGTGAAGAAAATAAAAATCTTCCTCAATAATCACCCTATCCCTGCGTGCAACATCTCATATTAAAGAAAATAAATTTCTCAACAACTTTATAATTTAATATTTTTAGGTAGGATATATATTTTTAGAGTTAGAAGCCCATTTATTACCTGTATAGTTATTTTTTTGTTGACTGTAGATCTTGATTGGATAAAGGGGGAGAGATTTGCAAATTTGATTTTACTCGCCCCATTTCAAATTGAAGCATGAGACAGAATACCTTACCATGATATCCGAAATCAATATAACAATCAAAAGACTATCATAGCATTGGATTTATTATGTTTGCTGGTGTAAAGATTTGGATCCACCAGGAAATTAAAAGAGTATATTTCAGAGGAATTGTGTGAGAATTCATTTTATCTGACAGTACAACTTACTTTAAGATCCTCTATATTTTCTCCTTCCGCTGGTTTGATAGTGTCCATATCTTGTATTTTATACCGATCACCTGGCGGGTAGGATAGTTCTGTTCCTAATGAGTACTCTTGAAGTTTAATTTCCTAATCAAAATCATGATAAAACAATAGAACTTCTCATAACAAAACAAACAAATGAAATAATTTTACTCTTAAAATAGACAAGGAAGCTCAAATTACAACACCCAGACAGCCAGTATGCAACCACACGAAAAGTCGTTCCTTTTCTAACCCAGCAAAGCGACCCGGAAGTATTCACCCGTAACGATACTGCTTCGCAGTCATAGTTGACCTCGTAATAGCACGATGTAAATGAGCTCTTTTCATGATTATAATCACACATTTCAAACACATTTGCCATGAAATTGTAAAATAAAAAGGCATATTATGCGAATAATATTATCTAATATTAGCTGTGACTTCATGACATGTTGCATTTTCGGTGCAAATTATTGTCATCACACACAGCCGAATTCGAGAAAAACTTGACGAAACTAAAGCCAAATTAACAGTAAATATTCCCTTTTTGAAGAATTAGGCACCAATTGTATTGATGGTATCATAATATTCATAGTCTTTTGTAACTAGAAACATGCTTAAAATATTATGAAATTATTTAGTCCAGTCAAGTGAATAGTTAATAAAATGGGTGTCCGAATCTGGCTCGAGCTATATTCATTTCGTACCGTCGTTGGATTGTTGATGAAGTGTTTAAATCTCACGAATAGAATTAGTTTCGCTTGATAGCTCAGATGGTAGAGCGTTAGACTGAAGAGCGAGAGGTCCGGGGTTCGAAATCGATCCTTCTGCTCTGCACAATTTCATATGATTTTTTTTTTCTCGTCAAAATCATTTTTCACAATTTCATCACACAAAATGCATAAATTCGGACGTTTTCATTGCAAAAACGGTATTTTTTCCCAAAATTTCAATTCAAACGCGGGCATAAAAATGAAGCGCGGGCAGGTTATAGGAAACTAAAAATCAAGTTGGCGAGGCCTAACGGGGGATCGTAAGTTTCGTTTTCTGACCGAAAATCGGTGAAAATCAAACTCGGTTTTTCTTATCAAAAAAGAAGTCGGGCATCAATGTTTTTGATATGAAATTAAAGCTTAAGATTCCGTTAGTACGGAAATTGCTCTTAAAATATCGTACGAATTTTAGTCCAGTCAAGTGAATAGTTACAAGAAGCAAAGTCACGAAAGTTGTTAAATTCTAAAATTAGCGATAAAATCACTGTTTGTGGACCAAATATGTCAGATTTGGCATCATATTATAGAGAAAATTACGAACAATCCACCTACTTCGCCATCATGGCTGCCAGCTAACCCTACCTCAATTAATTCAGGGAAAACAAACTTCTCGTAAGATTTTAGCGCAAGGTTGACATCCTGAAATCGATCTTTGCGCGGGTTAGAAATCGGCAAGGTCACGCATTGAAAGCGGCCTGTTGCGTACTGACTGCAGAATAACAATTTTGTGCTACATTAAAATTAATTAAAATAATATCAAGAATAAGGCTATAAGCTTGCATAACTTCCAAATTCGGAAAGTTTTTTGACTAAGGGTCAAATACCAGTCATCTAAGGTCCTGTTTTGGACTTAAAAAGAAGAAGAAGAAAAAAAGTTTGAAAAAAAAAAAAACAAAGTTAAAAAAAAATGTTTTTTTGGGTTTTTTGGCGAGAATCCACCTGGATTCGCGCGGTAGTGATTTTACGCGAATCTTTACGCGAATCGATTCGCGCCGAAAGTACACCCCTGCTATTCTTGATACAACCGAGTCTCTTTTATATTCAGTTTATTATCAACTGATTACTCGCCATTATTCTCTCTTTGCATGGATCAGCCATTTGGGAGGAGAGCCTTGAACTGGAATCAGATTGATAAATGAAAGTGTTGCACATGACTCACTGCATCAATAGTCATATTGTGCAGAGAGAGTCAAACTAGTTACATAATGTTATGGAATAGTCACATTCAATGCGGTACCAGTTCGAGGCTCTCCTTGCAAATGGCAGATCCGTGCAAAGAGAAAATATGCACTGCTTTATTCCATTCTTGACAAAAAAAGTGAATTTGGATTTTCTGATCCATTTCCTTTCCAGAAATGTATACTTTTATATGCATTTGATTAATAGTTCAATAATTACAGCACTCACAAAATTAAAAAAATTAAATCAAAAACTTCCTTGAGTCCCCCCCCTTATTAGTCTCATATAGACTGATTATAGATGTTTGTGGGTTCAGTCTCATATAGACTGATTACAGATGTGGGTTCAGTCTCATACAGACTGATTGTCATTTTCAAGGAAACTGGATTGTCTTTATATTACGCTATAGTTTAATCAGTTCCAAATTGGTGAAGCCTCTTTACAGCAGTGAATGAATTTAGCAGGACGCGCCCACCCATGAAGGCAACAATCGTACTGTGCATCATATGCATGCCATAACTATGTGCGTGAGGCCATAATCTTGCACTTATGTTTGAATTACTTTTGCGCATGGTAAGATAAAAAATGAGTATTTCTCGCCAATTTGGAACTGATAGTCAGTCATGCATGGGAGCCACATTACATAACATGAATATGACATTATTTTACCTAACTTGGAATGGAAATAGATCAAAGGTAAAAATGAATACAATTCTTGGAGATTAATATAAGATTTGGTATAGGCTAAAAAATAAGAATCAAACACATGCTAAAAAGAACAAAGATTATGGTAAGCAGTAAGGTAGCCCACTATCCATTAGTAATCAAGATATATGTGAAGAAATCTTCTATTTCTGATGAGTGGTATTGCATGTATTATAATGTTGTGAATCTACAGTCATCAAAAAAAGTAACGATACAGGTAATAAATGTACTTTTAACTCTGAAAATATATATCATACCTAGAAATATTAAACCATAAAGTTGTTGAGAAATTTATCTTCTTTAATATGAGATACTGCACGCTAGGATCGGTTGAATATTTAAGAAGCGACAATCCAAAATGTAAGGTAAAGTCACAATTTCAAATTCACATTTTACATTTCAACACGGGGGAGAGAATGACAGGTAGCGTGTGAGTGGCATATTGATCCATCGGAACAATGCGGCCGACTGTCCAACCTGCGCATGCATCCCCCAATTGCTCTACTGGTAATCAATAAGGTACCCGTAGATTGGTCCGCGTGTAGAAAATAAAAATTGTGAAAATGAAAATCGGACTTCTCCTTACATTTTTGAGTGCCACTTCCCTAATAACCACCCGATCCTAGCGTGCAATATTTCATATTAAAGAAGACAAATTTCTCAACAACTTTATAGTTTAATATTTTTAAGTAGGATATATATTTTAAGAGTTAGAAGCCCATTTATTACCTGTATAGTTACTTTTTTTGATGACTGTATATTGTTTCAATTTAGCCATTCCCCTGTGAATGCAATAAATGTATCATAAATTACCTGAATAAAGTGAGAGTTGAATAGATTTTAGCACTTACTTTCCCTGACAATTTCTCCTCATGATATTGTCTTATATGTCTACCGTGACAAAGCTCATAACTCCAATAAGTTTCTATCTGTTAAATATAAGAAAGTACGATATTTTATATTATTATTTAGATCAGGCTTTTTAACGGTACAATAAAACTGTGTATTGAATATTGTTCAACCAAAGTACCTATTGTTGGCCCGATTCTCAACTTAAAACATGACAACTCAGTACTCACCCTTACAGTACAGATTTTCTTTTTAAATATCCCTTCTAATAATGACTTTGGCGATGGGCCTGGGTAATTGATAACATTTTCCCGATCACTGCCTCGGTCTCGCGGTAGGATGCACTCGTATCTCTCGTTATCTGCTGTTCTCATTATTAATGAATTGCTTTCTCCATCTGGTGTAGTTTGCTACAATAAAGAATTAAAAATCATTTTGATCTTAGTAATTTTTAAGACAGATGGGGATTGGGGATTAGACAAACACAAGTTAATGACTATATTAAGTATATTTGTCAAATTTATATACATATTTTTTCATCCTTAAAATTGTCCCATTCCAAAGTTTGAGTTGCATAACTCCAACGGTTCTTATTTAAGAAGCACAAGGTCACATAAAATGTGCCCATATAAGTACACAAACTGGCTGGTGATTAACCAACTTTGGCAGTAATTCACCACATTTTAGCCAATAATTTCTTAATGGAATATTTCTGGCCCCTAAGATTTTACAGACATAATGAGAAAAATATGGGGATTCTTCTGATATCTATATGTTGATGTTAAAAAAAATCCTAGCCCCTAAAAAGTGATCGAAACATACATCTTTAATCATAATGGAAATTTGCTTCCAATTTAAGGAATTGTCAACATATTTTTTCTTTTCATTTTCATTAAAAAGCAATGTATTGGAATTCTATTTACGAATGAATAATCCACACAGATAATAAACTATCGGGTTAACCCAACTTCTTATTTTGAAAATTTGATTTTGAAATAATTAGGAAAGGTACTTCTCTGTAACTTAGAAGATTATTTAAGTTTCATGTATTTTATAAAAGTAATTTGATAAAACAATTGCATTTAGAGGAAAAATCAAAGATACAAGGCACCGGCGTTCCATGAAAAAGATCGCATAATATGCCTTTAAGTATACTTCTACTATATGTATGTCATTATCAGTCTACATAAACTATGAGATACATAAGGCCAAAAAGAAGAAAAAAGTTGACTTGCCCTTTCCGACCGACCTAAATTTTCTAAAAATTAGGGTCGCTATTTTTTTTTTTTTTTTTTTTTCAAAGTTAAAAAAAAAAAAATTGAAAGAAGCACATAACAATAAAGAAAGATGAAAACGTGTTTTTGAGTAGTATCTGCTTGTTTAAAAAAAAATCAAAAAAAAAATCAAAAAAAATTCAAAAAAAAAAAGTATCTCCCTGTTTAAATTTTTAAAAAAAATTTAAAAAAATATCCAACCGTCCTACCCAGACTCTGGCTCAAAACAGAAGATTGATGAACTCATATTTATAACAAATACTAAAATAAGTCTAGTTTTGGGGAAAAGTGTTGCTAAAAGATGTGGATGTAAAAAGGAGACTGTTTTATGTGCAAATAATGCTATAATTTGTTTACATCATTGTCAGTTAAAGGTAGCTGGCCCGATATTCAGCTTGATGTTTTCTATTCTACACGAAGGGTCATCCTTAAAATAGTCATTCCAGAGTATGAGTTGCATATGGCTCATTCCATGAAGTTGGGGCATATTATGTGACATCCAAGTGAAATTTTCAAAATGGATATTTTCCAACTCTTTCTTCTTTTTTAGGTTCTACATTTACCAAAGTCCAATGTAGAACTTTTTTTTTAAATGTAACATTTGGTGTAAAATAACCGCACATGTTCAACAGTTGGATGACATTTCCAAAAATCCTGATGCTACATGGACACCATTTCCCATTTCCATATCATTTTCTAATAAATTAGCTTAAGATGTGGGCCAAGTTTCTATACCTCAATTAACTACTTGGAACCACAAATACATGAAAAGAAACCAGATTTGTCTAGGTTGAACATAACTTAACGAACAAGACATCGTAGATTAACTGTTTTATGTAAAAACTCATTGAAAAGTGACTCTTTATTTTGCAATTTGTATAATGAATTTAAATAAAGTACATATCAATATTTGTTTGATGTAAAGTACTCTATAAACCATGCACATTGATTACATTATAGTCATAAAGTAAGTATATGAAGTATTATTTACCTGTATAATGTTTTAAAATGCACTACCGATGCTACATGGACACCGCGTCTTGTAACATTGTTAATAATAAGACTATTCATACTGTTACAATTATTTGAGTGTGAATGGTTTGTCTACTTGTTCATCATATCAAGTAGATACACAGAGTGAATTGCTTGAAATTTATCTAAACACTGTTCATGTAAAATTTACCTTTTCTGTGTACTTATTGTATTACGATGCTACATGGACACTGTGCCCTAAAATATTTGGAACAGCTTGAACAGGTGCATCTTTTTCAGATCAATAGAGAGGATGTACTATGATGTTAACTTTTTATGTTATAAGCACACAATAAAATTAATAACATGGATTGTAAAACTACAAATTACACAAAAAGATAACCTGCCATGAAGCATAAAACATAATTACCTATGATACACATACACCATTTCTTACAATTACACAATAACAATACACCATTGATCAAAGAAACTTAAGATGTCCACTGAAACAAACTTCATGCAGTGTTGTTCTTAAAGTACCCTTTGTGATCTTAGTCTCTTTGCTCGTTTCTGATTGAATCATCCTCTATTATTGATAAAGATGATTGAAAAGTTTGATCACTTAAAAAGTCAGTTTGCAAAAAAATAATTTAATTGCCATGATGGATTTCTTTGGAAAGGTACTAGTTTTTGAAAATGATGGGTTCCTTGTCTTCATCTCAATAAATTCCAGGACGATAGAACTGTCTTCTGAATTAATGTCAAGAACCTGCAAAGCAAAACAAAATAAACCCTATGGCTTTAGTATCTTCATGGAACATTGTGTATTGATATTGGAGTAGATTATTTATTCATGTTGCACTTTTTGTGTTGCAGGAAAATATTTATATTAAAATTATGCTGGAGTGTTTTATTTATTATTCATTTAACATGAAAAAGAATAGCAAAGGATAGAGAACTTAAATGATTTACAATTATTTGTTTTATTTATAGTAAATAAAACTAAAATAAGGGAATGTTTATTGTGAATTCAGTGAAATGCTAATGGAAATGGTGTCCATGTAGCATTGTGTATTAATATATATTTCATTAGATATACATCTCTCATAATATGCCTTTTTTCTGTAAAGTGTAGTAAAATGTAGGCAATGTTTTGAATGTTTTGGGTGATGGATAATTTTGAATGGGGTAATTGTTTTAGTCTAATTAGGCAAATTTTATGAAATGCTACATGGACATGGTGTCCATGTAGCATCGTATTGGTAAGCTATATTCCTAGCACTAGCGGCACGCCCGTCCTGCGGACGGGCTCTCCCGCTAGGGAGTAGGGCCTACCAGATAGACACCTACAAAAATAAAGTGTTGAAAATTTATAACGAAACACATAGGAATAGAACAATATTTAAAACATTTTTGTTTTAAATCAAAAGGCTTTGTAGCCTAATTCAAAAGTTTTTAAATTTCAATTTAAAAAACAATTGAAAATTACCCCCCGCCCGCACACGCCCCGTGGCATATTTCAACACCAAGGCCTAAACCTTAACCATCTCCCGTACCCCACCCGTCCCTCCCCCTCCCTGTCCCCTCCCGGCCCGCCCCCGTCCAGTGGCATATCCGTTACGCAATTTAGCATCACATTTTTTCATTAACCCCCTGTCTCCCAAACCACATTACATCATTACACACAACCCCCATTCGTCACCGCCCCCCCCCCCCCCTCCCCGTGGCATACCTCAAGCCCAAAGCCCAAAGTTCCCCGCCCGCAATTTATCTCAACGCCCAGGCCTAACCTTAACTATCTCCCGTAGCGCGTCGTACTTCTCCAATATTTGTCCGCCCGCGTGTCACATACAGTATCAAATCCCACATCTGACACCATCGTTACGCAATTTAATAATACATTTCTTTATTAACCCCATCCCAAACTACATAACCATAGCATAACCTAGGCCCTAAAGGGATCATTACACACAACCCCTAACCGCCCCGCCCCCGCCCCGTGGCTTATGCAACCCCAAGGCCTAAACCGAAACCAACTCCCGTGGCGCAGCGTATTTCTCCAATATTTGCCCGCCCGCGTGTGTAGGGGTGCGTGGGTGTAGTGCGTGTGCGCGTTTATTTTGCATGGCGCACTGCTGCGCGCTATGTGTAACGCGCGCCGACTGCATGGTTACAGTGTACGCAGAGAAAAACAAACATGGCCCGTAGAAATTAGTCTCAAAAGCCGGGCTGAAAAGGCCTAAATTGGACATCATTTTGCTCATATTTCGGTCAATTCTGTACGGTTTTCGGCCATTCATAGCTTATAACACTCACATTATAATCATCTTTCATCAGTTCAACGTTCACGGCGTTTAGGCGTAAAATGAGGGAGCCTTTTATGGATACACACATACAAACATACAAACATACAAACATACAACATACGGTGAATTATAGTAAGATTAAAAGAGCAAAAACTAATTCATTATTAGCTTCAAAGTTTATTAATGATGTGATTCTACAAAAAAATTACAATTTCAACGAACTATAACGATACTCAATGCAAAATATTGCCCATGCTATGCCCGATGCTACATGGACGCCAAATCATTATGGCGTCCGTGACTCAAAATTAATATCATAACATGAAAAGAAATTCTGATTCAGTGTTTCCCTTTCAATAAAAATGCATTAATAAATACAGACATACAAGCAACATTAAGAAATAATTACAATCGCACTTACCATTCACAAAACTATCCAATGTTTACATTTTGATGCTACATAAAAGTCCCGATGCTACAACTGGACATCAGCGACTGAAACCTTGATAAAACTAGCTCACATGTGGCAAATTCCAAACAAACCTGATAGCTATTGACCTCTATCCTTACACAAGAAATATGGAATGTTTTATTTATCTCCAGGGGGGGATTCCCACAAATTGCATAGGATGTTTATCACGATGCTACATTTTATGGTTAGGACACCATGCACACGACACGGTATACTTTTTCATGAATATATGGAATGGTCTTCATGAAATTTATTCTCATTTGCAATAGTTTTCAATTGATAAATGCTCTTAATTTTGGAAAATAATTAAAAAATGTATGATAGAGAACTACCCCCATTCAGCAATGAAAACTCCCGATGCTACACGTGTATATTTTGTGGACACCGTGCGTAGCATCGGAAAGGCAATTTTCATGTTGCTTGGGTGAAAAATCAGTCCAGCGTGACGAGGTGTTTTGGTCAGTAAACTATGAATACATGTATCTTTTATTAATCAAAGCAATTTCCAAGCAATTCTATGATAGTTTTGCTTACATAAAACTCATATTAATTGTTGTGTTTTCCATGTCACGTTTTTTAGCAAAAATGGTCTTGGACACCACCTCATTTTTAATTTTTTTTTTCTTCAAGGAAGGGTTGATTTTTTGATTTTTTTTCATGGCTCAATACTATAACCTAGTACTGTTTTTGGACACTAAAACATTTGATATACACATAGAGTAAAACAGTTTATAAGCTGCCTAAAGTACCAAATTCTGCAATTTTAACAAATGCCCCAACTTCATGGAATGAGCCATATTAACTCCAATGGTTCTTATTTTAGAAGCACAAGGTGACATGAAATTTTCCTATTGAGTAGTACACAAACTGGCTTGGTGGTTAACCACCTTTGGCAGTATTTCACTGCATTTTGGCCTAACGTCTAAATGGAACATATCTTGCGACGAATATTTTACAGATATAATGAGAAAAATATGGGTTTCTTCTGATATCAAAATATGTTGATGGGCAAAAAGAAGCTAAAGTGATCGAAACATCCACCTATAAAAGAACTCTCCTCATCTTTGTTCTTATGCAGGTTTATGCTATTTTTGGATGTTATGCAGAGAAGCGCTGAGCGCGTTTACGATGGATACCGGCGCTTTATAAATTACCATTATTATTATTATTATTATTATTATACTCCACTATTAACTGAAAGTTAATACTGAGTATATTGTTTTTGTTTTTGGGCGGGGCGACTATCATTTTCGAATAGCTCGAAAACTGATCGACCGATTCCAACCACATTCGGCACACGGGTTTGTTTTATCGACATGCGTCACGACTCCGCTTTACGGAAAAAAATGCGCGCCAGATTTTTTTTTATCATGGAAAAGGCTTATTTTAGCTGATCTCAGCTTTGAGATAATATTCGAATATTATCTCCCCCATTGAAAACAATGGGAAAATACTCCCGATGAGATTTCTCAAAAACTAATTGAGCTATTACACTGAAAATTGGCACACAGGCTGATGACTACAACAGCTTTAATTAATGTGCCACTCGGCAAATCTTGACCGTTTCCATGACAACGGGAGCCATTCACATAAAAAATACAAAATTTCACCGGTTTCCATGGAAACCATGTACAAACAAAATTTGTTGAATTCATAGAAATATGCACATGCATATATAGCATCATGCTGCCAGGTTTCAGAGTCACACATGCAAAAATGAGTGCTTGAGAGCTCATTTTGTGGCTCATTTTGTAATTTTTCACTATTGGTTGTCACGGTAACCCGAAAAGCGACGTCACACATTTTAAGCGAACCGACCTGAATCAACAATTTGTCGACTCGACCTGACGCTGAAAATCTCGTTCCAGGTTTCGGCCTAATCTTAATCTATGCTCCCCCACACGTGATGCCGTAGACGTGCAAGAAAATAAGATTGAGCATGATTATTTGTGCACCAATGTCATGACTAGATGGATGCTGTCACAATCAGCCATGTCACAATATCACATTCTTCCAATTAATAGTCCCCCCCCCCCCCCCCCACCCGAGCTGACTGTACTGAATGAAGTACAGGGGAATGCGCCATCAGAAGCCTGTAGTCTACATAGTACATGTAGTCGTAAATAAGGATGTTCCATGCATGCCCACAAAAAACAATAGATACACACGAGGCTCAAGTCTCACTGACTCAAGTCAAGTCGGTCGATCGATCGATCGATCGATCGATCGATCGAATCAATCAATCAATCAATCAATCAATCAATCAATCAACCAATCAATCAATCAATCAATCAATCAATCAATCAATCAATCAATCAATCAATCAATCAATGACAGAAATACTTACTATAGGTAAATTCCCTGGCCAATTGAGTTGAAATAACATATTACTACTTTCTAGTAAGTCAGAACAGATTGCTGGCCAAATCACTGTGAGAATACTGCATATTGATAACCACTCCATTGTGAGGAAATTCTGTCAGGAAAAACAAAAAATTCAGATAAATGAATACTGAAAAATGTGTTCGAAAACAAGTTTGAAGAATATGGATGCAGTATCAGTTCAAAGTAGGGTGTTCAATATCTAGCGTTGTAAAACAGCTTGAGTCAGTGATTATATGATACTTGACTTATTATCTGATAATACTTGACTCATTATCAGATGATACATGACTCATTATCAGATGATACTTGACTTATTATCAGATAATGCTTGACTCATCAGATGATACATGACTCATTATCAGATGATACATGGCTCATTATCTGATGATACATGACTCATTATCAGATGATACATGACTCATTATCTGATGATACATGACTCATTATCAGATGATACATGACTCATTATCAGATGATACTTAACTCATTATCAGATGATACATGACTCATTATCAGATGATACTTTACTCATTTATCAGATGATACATGACTCATATCAGATGATACTTTACTCATTATCTGATGATACTTGAATTGACTCATTATCAGATGATACTTAACTCATTATCAGATGATACATGACTGAATATCAGATGATACTTCACTCATTTATCGGATGATAAATGACTCATTATCAGATGATACTTTACTCATTTATCAGATGATACATGACTCATATCAGATGATACTTTACTCATTATCTGATGATACTTGAATTGACTCATTATCAGATGATACTTAACTCATTATCAGATGATACATGACTGAATATCAGATGATACTTCACTCATTTATCGGATGATAAATGACTCATTATCAGATGATACTTTACTCAATATCAGATGCTACTTCATTCATTATAAAATGATACTTGATTGACTCATTATAAAATGATACTTGATTGACTCATTATCTGATGATATCAGAAGGTACTTGACTCATTATAAGATAATACTTGACTAATAGAATTATCAGATTATGTTTGACTCATTATCTCTAATCTGATGATACTTTACTCATTATCTGATGATACTTGACTCATTATCAGATGATACTTTACTCATTATCTGATGATATTTTACTCATTAATAAATAACTAATGATACTTGGGCATAATTCTGATCCCTTCACAACCATTTCACATTGTTGCACTTTACTCTGTATAAGGCGCCTGAAAGTCGATTTCAAGTTTCCGGTTACCCGCCCGTGTCACTTTTTTTCACCCGCATCAACATTTCAAGATTACCAACAGTTCATTGTATATATTTTCAAAACATTATTGTAGCTAGTTTAGCAATTTCAAGCATATTTTGCACTTTGTAAAATATGAAACTGGTAACTAGGCTCATAAGCAGGTTTTTTATTGTAAATACCTTTCGTGAAGCCCCTGTATTAATATGGGTTGATCAAACATGCATTTACATGTCAATAAAAAAAAACTGATCAAATAATGAATAATGAAAAATTCACCTCATCACTCAGCAACAACAAAAAGGAACGGGAAACTAGTAATTGACTTTCATTAGCCTAAGACTGTTTGTACTTAAATTACCTGTGAAGGGTATCCAATTCCAATACAAGTTCCGTATTATCCCTATTAATAGGCATAGCACAATGCACACACACAGAGTCTGCCACTGGGAGCATTACACCAGTGAACAACAACATATGAAGAGCTGTGTTGCATAAAGGCCTACATCCACTTCTACCTGTTACTCATTTTGCATTATTAAATGGATGGTTTGAATACACTATCAGCTGAGTAAATAGTGTGGCTAGTCCTGTTATGACCCAGCTGATCATGGCCACTAGCTATATATTGCATCATACAAACATACTAGTACATGTACAGATGACCATGCCTTTGATTCAAGAAAGGTATATTCAATGGACATTCATATGAACAATAGCAACTTTGAAATACAGGTGAACTGCACTAGTAAACAAGATACCTGGTAAAAGCTCATGCATTGAATTATAATTTGCATAATAAAAGCAACCATGCCAGGTGTATGGGATTAAGCAAGATTGCCCAATAGTTACACAAATGCCACATGGCCAGTCAGTTGGTAACCTGCCATCATACACTGCACATCAATGCTCCAATCTGCACACACTGATCCAACATCTTCTACCATCACATTATTTTACTAGATTCAAATATAAAGCATTACATCTCAGTATGGCTAATTTGGCTTCAAACATGATTGGTGTAGACATGGTCAAGGAATTCCAGCAGAGAAATGGGTGGGGTGCAGATTCTATTCCCCTCTCATTTTACTCTACCATCAAAAGGATGTATACTACATGAAGGTGACATAATGTTGGTTCATAACAAAAAGCTAAGGAAGACATTTTCTTGTAGCTAATAAAGACCAATTTGAACACAAAAAGAGCAATAATCCTAATTACATACATCATCAGCTACCACCAAACAAACATCCCCTCCACAAGTTATGAAATTAATCATATTAGAAGCTGTTTCCCTGCACCTAATATCCAGAAAATGATATCAATAAAAAGCAAATACAATACCCCCCCCCACCCCCCCCCCCCCCCCCCCCCCCCCATTGAGAAAAAACAACAACCTAGAATAAAATAAGGATTTTTGATTTTCCCAGCACCCATTATCCAGAAAAAGACCCCCCCCCCCGGATAAAGACAATACCCCCTGCCCGATAAAAACAAACAGCCCACCCACACCTGAACAAAAAGACAATCCCCACACAGCCCACCCCAAGAAAAACGAAAGAAAAACAAAGAAAAAGAAACAACAAAAAGAAACAAACAAGCCAAGAAGCACAAGATTGTCCCCAAATCTACTAGAATACTCACATAACACTTAAAACAATAAAAGAAAAGAAAAACATTGATAAATAAACAAGTAAATAATGTTTAAAAAATAATTCACCAAACAGTAAATTATACATAAATAAATTAATGAATAAATAAATAAAGTTATTATATAGACAAAAAAAAAAAAAAAAAACTGAACAAGAAAACAACAATAAAATACCTTTAAAAAAGCCATTAAAACAACATAATCACACCCAAAAAAAAAATATATCAACACAAAAACACCCCCCAAAAAACTAATCCACACTCATGACAATAAATATATAATTCTTCAAAAATCCCAAAAAGAAAGAAAAAGAGAGAGAGAGAGACCAAATATCATTGGCCACATACTCCCCTTGATATATATACATCAATATTCATACACAATTCAATAGGGATGAGAGTATACACTCCACCTATTTCTATCACAAAAATCATTATGGTACCGTTGTGCCCATCACTACTAAAACTTTTATACAATAGACAAAACTTTTGCTTGATGCTGAGTGGATGTCTCGGACACACCCCTCACACACCCCTTGTATTTAATTGGCTACAAGTACCTATGACATCATTTTGGTTAGTGAGCTCCCCCAGATATAGTGCTGGGAGATATCAAGCCTCCCAACACCAAAATCACCAACTGCTCTTCATCTCTTCAACAAACATCATAATTTGCTTCAAACATGAAATCAAACTTAAACCTTTCCCCAACAGATTTGTATTCCATTGGAACAATTGTTTTGAGTTTTAAACATGAAAAATAGTGCATTTATTACGCATTTTGTCTTGGTGGCCATGTTTGCCCACTTTATCAGGGGCCGAATTTGGCCACCTGCTAGGATTGAAATTTTCAAATAGATACTCAAAAAAATGTTATGATCATGCCTATCTTTAACTTTTTAGGCCTAATTTTACTGCTACTGTAACTGTACTGGTACTGCTACTATAGTACTACAAGTTGTACCTTTTCGAGGCGTTAATTATTGGCTCATTTGTAAGTGTCTCGATACTTTTTGTGATGAGTTTATATGTTACAATTTACATACGTGTATTCAATCACTGCACTGCGGACCTATAGCGTTCTAGCGATCGGTCAATGGACTACCCACACCTGTGACTGTGTGTGTACGTGGTTGTAAATATGATGAATGTAAACATTAGTGTAGTGTTTCTATAACTCTGACCGGAAATATCATAGTCGTTGTATCAGATAAAGACAACTATACCAACTATATTTGTTTTTATTCAATTCAATATTTGTGAAGTCTATTTGAATGAACAATTGGATTTAAGTATCACTTTATATATCATTAAAATGACTAAATTAGACAGAGCTTTTTTTAATTTAACAACGCCGTTAATTGATTGACAGTGACCAAGAGATTAAGTATAGTCTATGCGATTGGACAATTTTTACAATAAAAGTTCAGCTTTTATATTTCATCCAATAGAAATGCATGACACATGATCTTGTAAAAATCTCCAACATCCGCATCCATGACATCACATCATTTTTTCATTTTTTACAACAGACAGAAAGTGCCAACATGGAAGTCTTATTAGGACGACGAATTGTATCGACGATGCATTTGAAAGAATCAGCAATTCTCTTCGCTTTCTTGATTTCAGTGACTGTAGGTATGGCACCCGAACAAGGAATTTTCACCAGAGATATAATGACAGATGACTTAAAGGTAGGCAGCTAGGCTTGCTTAAATTTCGCTAATTTAACTTTTTTTTAAATTATTTCAACACATGAACAGTCACTGCACTGCCGAATTCTGAGGCCAAGATTTTAGACATCCAAATCCTATGTTGTTGTTCTGACTGACATCATTGTGATCTAGCCTATAGTATATATAATTAAGAAATGGTAATGGCATGAACATATCAGAACAGAAGGTGTAGGCCTATTTCTGCTTCTGCTTGATTTGCGCCTTGAAAAATTGAATACGCAAGTTGACATTCCTTTTAATTTTATTGGAATCAAACGCGAAGGGGGCTTGAATACACAGGACGTGTTAACTGTGCAACCCCTGCCGTGTGACCTAGGACTTCTTCTTCTTCTTCCGATAAAGTGCAGAATTCATTAAATGAATATAGTCGCACTGCGTATCCTTGGAACCTAGGAATACTTATGGAATATCGGGTACAGATCATGATCCCCTACTCTTTACGTTACGAAGGAGTCTGTAACCTTTTAAGTTAACGTGCTCGGGGATAGCTCTTCCGATACACGGGACCATGATTTCTACGTGACTTCCGAACCACGATGCGCCATGTACATGCCTACTTCGGTCTGAAGGAGGCATGGGGACGAGGCTGTGTTGGTGTATCGAATTGAACTCACGCTCAAACGATCCACCAACAGAACTACTGTGCGCAGCAGTGTTACGACTCTAACCGACTGCGCCACCCCGTCCCACTGATGTGTACAGTCACAGACCGGGATGATCTCCTACTCTTTACGAAGGAGTCTGTGACCTTTTAGCGTGCTCGGATTTTGCTCTTCTGGACTGATACTAGGCATGCGAGCGGAACACGATTCAACCGTGTCACGCACGTATGACCCGTGGCCCGTAAGCAAAACACTGTATACGAAAACACGAACTAGATTTTACAATTTGAACTAACACATTTTCGTAATAAAACACAAGGAAATACAAGGAAACTAGTGGATTATTAGCCATTTATTTAGACTATGTACATGAAAGTTCAAATAAAAAACAATGATTCCGTCCCTTATTACTGCTAATTAATACATGTATAATAATATGGAGTTTACCAGGCACTTCGATCGCTCGCGAGTGATACTAAGTACTAAAGCGCCATTGTTATGCACTTATCAATTGCAATCCCGGCCCCTGGGTACCCGGGGATGGCCGGGACTTTGTCATCATGTAAGCCGGGGTTTGACCCAAAATTTGGCCCGGGAGGGCCGGGCATATGCCGGGACTTGATGTATCAATTTGCGTTACCCAAAAGGCCGGGAATTTAGGCGGGGAGTTAAGCCGAGCGAGGACCGGGTTTGGCCCCGGGGTTTGGCCGTGATTTAACCAACATTCAACGGCTCACTTCAGTAGGCCTATGCAAGTAAGCCTATATAATGATTCTGTCGACTTACCTATACCTATACAATCGGCAATATGCCATCATTGTAAGCAAACTAACCCCGATTTAGTCCGCAAGAATCAAAATAGTTTTCCGTCATCGTTTTGTGCCAAGAGAGAGCGAATTAAAATACACATGCGCGATGAACATGATTTGTATTACATGATTAAAATTGCACGGCTTTGGTACATGTACATACTATACATTGTACATGCACCAACGATTGACAACGTGTTTGTTGTGCTTGACCTAATTAACCCTGCTACTTGCCACATGCGGCCAGCGTAAATAATTATAATATGCGCTATAAATAGCTTGACATTTGAACTCGGTAAACCACACGACCTCCGATTGCATGAATATAAAAAAATCCTGTTCGACGGGCCAGTCCGCCCCCTTTTAAATTGTTAGAATATATTGCTGAAATTGACCAGAATGTTGAATATTTATATAATTGGAGTTGAAAATAAATTACAGACCACCAGTGGCGTAACTAGACTTTTTCATTTGGGGGGGGGGGGGGGGGGGGGGGGCAAGAAGGGGCAGTGACTTGAAATGGGGGTGGGGGGGGGGGGGGGCTGGCAGTAGCGTAGCCAGGGTCACTTGTCAGGGGGGGTAAAGGTATTTTTCCCGGTGAGCACCAGTTCGACCGGGGGGGGGGGGGGGTTGGTGAGGTCAAAAAAAATCGCACGGTCCAAAAAAAATCGCACACTCAAAAGTCGCGCTGTACAAAACACACCACAGTTTTGGCCAATCCTCCGGGTTTTCATCAGTTTTCTCTATAACATTTTTCTTTATTTAGCCGAAGTCCTGCTACAAAAAGTTTTGGACCCGCCAAATTTGCCCTTTTGTGCACGCTACTGCCTTTTCCTTTCCTTTTCCCTTTCCTTCCCTTTCCTTTCCTTCCTTTTCTCCCTTTCTTTCCCTTTCTTTACCTTCCCGATTTTCCACTGCCTTCCCGATTTCCCGGTCAAATTATTTTTCAGGGGGGCACTCTGCACCCCCTTGCACCCCCCTGGCTACGCTACTGGGGGCTGGTAATATTTCGTGAGTCCAGAGATGCGCGTGTAGCATGCGAACATTTCCGACTTTACAGTATTTTTTGGACGATTGAGCTACATTTTTGCTGTAAACAATCTTGTACCAAAGACTATTTCATTTTTGGAAGACATATGCGCGCGTAGCGCGGGAAATTTTTTCATATGTGTACTTTTGACCATCATAATTCCATGATTCCTATTTTTTGGACGATTGAGCTACATTTTTGCTGTAAACAATCTTGTACCAAAGACTATTTCATTTTTGGAAGACATATGCGCGCGTAGCGCGGGAAATTTTTTCATATGTTTACTTTTGACCATCATAATTCCATGATTCCTTTCGTCAAATGAACCGACAGTGCCAATCTCAACCGACACGATGTCATTATTGGGGGGGTTTTGGTGTGTACTTTGTTTGTAAATTTCATTTACAGCCGTACTTGATTTCAATTAGGGGGGGGGGGGACAAGGGTTCCAAGTGGGGGGCTCCCGCCCCCCTGCCACCCCGCTGGTTACGCCACTGCAGACCACACCGTATTGCTTTAAATTTATGCAAGATTTATTAAAAACATACTCGATATGTACGTTAAAAGTTGAAATCAAAATATTAGTATTACAAAAAAGTATAAACTCGATACTTGTATGTTAAAAGTTAAAATCAAAATTCGAAAATATAAATTTGATATTTACGTTAAAAGTTCAAATCAAAATAATACAAATATAAACTCGATCAAAGTATTACAACAAATTTAAAATGATTATGTTCGTTGTTAAAATCAAATTATTACAACAAATATAAACTTGATATGTACGTTAAAAGTTAAAATCAAAATAATACAAATATAAACTCGATATGAACGTAAAGTTAAAATCAAAGTATCACAACAAATATAAACTCGATATGTTCGTTAAATGTTAAAATCAAAATATTACAACAAATATAAACTCGATATGTACGTTATTTAAAAGTTAAAATCAAAATATTACAACAAATATTATAAACTCTCGATATGTAGGCCTACATACATTAAAAGTTAAAACCAAAACATTACAACAAATATAAGCTCGATATGTTTGTTAAAATTTAAAATCAAAATAATACAACAATTATAAACTCGATAGGCCTATGTTAGTTAAAAGTTAAATCAAAATATTACAACATGATCAAAGCAATAAATAATTAAACTAAATTAAATAAAATTAAATAAACGAATAAATGCATACATTTATAGTGTAATGACGCATCATCTATTCTACTCCAAATTAAAAGCATCCGACGTAAAGAAAGAAAGTTAAAGACACTTTTTAATGCCGCGTGGCGCGTTCGTATTTCGTATACTCAAAATAAAAATAAAAGGTTATGTTTATGAATCAATTGAAATTTGGAAAATTCGAAAGCTTTGAGTTGAGATCAACACGTAACGACAATCAAATCATAAATACTCTCCAGTATTTATGATCAAATACACTTTTTAATGCCGCGTGGCGCATTCGTATTTCGTATACTCAAAATTAAAAAGTTATGTTTATCAAATCAATCGAAATTTGGAAAGCATTGAGATGAGATCAAACCACGTAAAGACAGTCAAAGAAACTTTTTAATGCCGCGTGGCGTGTTCGTATTTCGTATACTCAAAATAAAAATAAAAGGTTATGTTTCTGAATCAATTGAAATTTGGAAAGCTTTGAGTTGAGATCAACACGTAAAGAAAATCAAATCATAAATACTCTCCAGTATTTATGATCAAATACACTTTTTAATGCCGCGTGGCCGTGGCGCATTCATATTTCGTATACTCAAAATTAAAAAGTTATGTTTATCAAATCAATCGAAATTTGGAAAGCATTGAGATGAGATCAAACCACGTAAAGACAGTCAAAGAAACTTTTTAATGCCGCGTGGCGCGTTCGTATTTCGTATACTCAAAATTAAAAAAAGTTATAGTTATCAAATCAATTGAAATTTGGAAAGCATAATTGAGTTGAGATCTAACCACGTAAAGAAAGTTCAAGAAACTTTTGAATGCCGCACTGAATTTGTAAATGATGAAATAAAATTAAGATTAAGAAGAGTTAATTCTAATATTCCAGATAATAGTTGCTGATAACCAGTTACATGCGTATTGTTCCATCCGTTGAGAAGAGTTATTGAATATTCCAGACAAAAATAGTTGACACTAAATAGTAGCACACCCTGTTCTCTTCCTGTTTCGTCATCGTCTTTATCTTACACCTCATCAGGATCGGGCCCACATCCTACATCTGCACACGTCCCGGTTACGCCACACTACTTACCAGGCGCGTTGGGGGGGGGGGGGGGGGGGGGCTTTGGTCCCCAGAGGGGGGAAAATAAAAAAGAGAGGGGAGGGGAGGAGAGGAGGATGGGAGGGGAGAGGAGGAAGGGAAGGGGAGGAGGAGGAGGTGAGGGGAGGAGGGAAAGGGAGAGGGAGCTTTATTAGTGTCTCTCACCGTTTATCTCTACGTCTCTGAACCGTTCAGTGTTTTATAACAGATGTAAATATTGATAACAAGGAGAGTTTTAAGTCACCCAGCAGGCAAGTTAAAACCCAACACTAACAGCTCGGCCCTCTGAATCCCCACAAACGGCATTCCCCTGCCGCGTATAAACCAGGGGCCTCCATTGACAAAAGAGGTAACGAGAATAATAGACAGTGGAAGCGGGGAGAAGGGGCACAAGATGGCCAATAACAACTTCATTTCAGTTTTTTTATTATTCAAGCTTTAATGGCTTCATGAACGTTTTTCGCTTTTATTCGTCGCTTTTCTGACATACCGGCACATCACTTTACTTAATTCTGTTGTGATGTGCCGGTATGTCAGAGCAGCGACGATATACAACAGCCAATCTTTTATTTTAGCGCTCCGCGCACATTATTTTTTAATATTTTGTTAGTCAAGTTGAACAAGATGGCTTCGCACGAATTAATGTCCGTCCACATACTCGCGTTCGTTGCGCATCGGCCGACGTCGGCAGATGAAAGTGGACATTGCCTCAACTTGTGCGCCGATGTCGACGTATCGACCAATGCGCAACGACAGGAGTATGAACCATGCTGCAAAACGCGCCGCTCGCTCGCGCCGCTTACCTAATGATATTATACATAGCCATGGAATGTCAAACCATGGCGCCGTGTATTTTGTTTTTGCAAAATTGAAGGGGGAAAAAAAATCCAATTTTGAATGATATAATAAGCCAATATTTATTGGAAATGAAGTGAAGGCTTGTCAATAAGATATTGGTCAAATGTACACACCAAATGGGTTCGAAAATTGAAGAAGAAAAAATCCAATTCCGAGGGGCACATCCCCCTCAGACTCCCCTGTCCGCATTACCAATTAGTCAATGCATGCTCAATAACAATTATTTTTAAGCCCCACCCCCCAACCCCGGGTAAAAAATCTTGCGCACGCCTATGATTACTTTTATTTAGTACAGACATATTTTTACCAATAATTATCGTTTGCGCAAATTAAACAAATCTTTATTTTACATAGGCCATAACCAAACCCGGAACTGGACGGTGGCAGTGTGTTTCATGCGCCGTACTCCACGCGGTCCAGTTCAGCGCACGCTCTGTGCCTATACATTTCAACAGAGCCGTAACTTTTATGATTGGGAGATATTCTGGAGTTGTTTGAAATAAAAATACATCGCCCGATGATGTTTATAGTTCCAGTAAATATGCTTTTTTTTTTATATATAAACATGGTGTTAACATTTAGATAAATCCGGGGGGGGGGGGGGGGTTCTTTCGCCAAAATCGTACGTGGATGTGCCTCCCGGACTTCGAAAATGTGACTTTCTCAATACCTATTTTTTGGCCAATTTCCCACTCATCAATATACCAATTTTGTTAGAAAAGTACCCAATTTTGCACAAATTGGGCGCTTTTTACCAACAATGCCTCAAAATACACCCAATTTATTCCAATTGGGCGCTTTGGTGTATGATGAAAACCACCCCATCGCTATACCAATTTTTGCGAAAAGGCACCCCAAAAGCCGTAGGCACATATACGTATACCATATCAATGTGAGAACCCCCCCCCCCCCCCCCCCCGGGATAAATCTGCTTCAACATTGTAAATGATATGTTCAGTCTCAGCAATGCACATTATAAAGTCTAAAATAAAAGTCATTAAAAATCATCACCATTTAAATATTAAAGTCCACCAATTCCGTATACAAGATGTGCTACTACAACGCAATGCATTGTGGGAGACAGTGGATGTACCACCAACAGTGTGCACCTACACGAACAGCGATCAGCAACACTGCACACACACTATCCCATCATGCTACGCCACACACCAGATTCTCTATCGCCAATTGCATTGAGTCGCTGTAAAGTCCACATCGCATCTTAGCGTAGTCACTGATGGCCATGATAAAGTTTGACCAAAATGTTCATAAAAGTCTATTTTTTCATAAAATACCACTGCAAAATACCTTTCGTCCACTAGTTTTCTCACAATATCAAACTTGATCTCGCTTCCAATGTCAAAACATGTGCGTATTTTCCCGACGGAGAAATTGCGTCTCACTGAAGTAATGGTGCATGTACACTCACTGTATTTGGTATCATTCATGTGATAGTAGAAAAGTGCATTACATTTGCAAGAAAGTCATGAATAAATGAATAAATTAGGGGTAGAGGTTAATTTTTGTGACCCCACCAAATCCAGTTGTTTCAAAATGGCGACGGACGATCGCGCATGTCCCGTATATCTCCGAATGTACGCTGAATTCAAGCCGATTTTAAACATAGAAAGCATTATTTTTACTAACTAAATTTAATATTTCTAGAAAGATCTTTCTTTTAACTTCTACACAACTTTTTAAAAATAGGATTTGGAGATGGGAAAGGTGAGAAATAATTAATTACTTTGAGCTACATTTCACACATTAGCAGATACGAAATGAAAAATCGCCGTTTCGTTGGACTACCTACCATCTAGTAGTAGGCCTACTTTGGGTTTATCCTTGGTGTAATTCTGCACGGAATTAGCCTGGCACGAAATCTGTGTTAAACTGTGTTGAAGGATTAAAGGATACTTTGGCCGAGTCAAAGGCCGGGTAAAGCTCAAGAAAACCCCGGGGATTGTATCAATGCCCGGCCCATAGGGGGCCGGGACTTGTCCAGGGATTTACTCAATATTTTTGCCCCGCCTGTCGGGGACTTTGCCGGGACTTTGCCGGGGAATTTAAAATTTTAAAAGTACACCTCCGGCACAAGTCCCGGCCATCCCCGGGTACCCAGGGGCCGGGGTTGCAATTGATAAGTGCATTACAGCTAGTCTTATTCCCAATCATTTTTATTGCTCCTTTTCGTAACACTCAGCGGCATGAGAACAAGACTAGCATTAATTTAAAAGTGACGTCATGATTATAATTGATAAATTCTCCGAATTGCGCAGAAAGCCGCCATTTTGTACACATTTTAAACCGACAGAAAAAATTCTGCGCAACTACGTGTAAAGCAATGGGATTTTGGACGAAAGTGAATATGAACTGCCGATATTTAACCCTAACCCCCAAATGATTGGTCTCTGTAAGATCCCCAACTACTACAAAATACTCCGGAGCATTTTGTAATAGTTGGAGTTTCCCCAGTGATGCTATACCTGTTTTGCTCAGGGGCTAAAGCACTAAGTATTACAAAGTACTCCGGAGCATTTACTCCGGAGCACTTTGTAATAGTTGGGGTTTCCCCAATGATGTTATACCTGTTTTGCTCAGGGGCTAAAACACTGAGTATTACAAAATACTCCGGAGCATTTTGTAGTAGTTGGGGATCTTACAGAGACCAATCATTTGTTACATTTTATCACATACAAAAATATGTTTACACTTTGATATGGAGGGGGGGGGGTACAATTATTGTAATGGTGCTTGTTATGTTGGAATTAAATAATTCAAAACAATTACCAACTCCTACATGTACAATGTGCCAATACCCCGACCGTTGCGCATAAAACAAAATCAAACATTGAATGGATGGCAAGTATATCCAGGGAATGGATTGGATTTCTTTTTGCATAGAATTGTCCCAGTGAACAAATTACAGGTCTATTTAAATGTTTAAAGTAGTTTAAAGTGTCAGAATAATTAAACATATTAACGGGTGTATTAACCGGTTAAATTGCGGTTAATTAACCGACTTCGAACACTGGTTTGAATATCATGTGATAAATAGGTGGGAAAACCGATGAGTTAAATGTGGGGGGGGGGGGGGGGGCGGTCCTCTTTCATGGGGTATGTGAGGCCAATCCTATTTTTCTTGGTCTTCTGATTATATTTAGAAATAAAGCTGACAACAATTGGTGCCAGAACTAACACACAAAGTGGTTATTTTCACATTTTCAAATTCAAATAATTCCTAATATTGTAGATGTCACCATTTTTGTATTCCTTTAGAAATAAATTTAAAACTTATTATGGCAATTTTCATGCTGTGCAAAAAAGTGTGCAAATAATGTATCAATATAATGTATCCCTAACATTTCTATTCATTAGATTGGATTGTGGTGTACAGTAGGTTCCTTGATCTTGGTTTACCCAGAAGTCAATGTCAATTATATTAAAAAATGTTTACACATAATATGAATACAAGGGCAAAACAGTAAATTCAAAATTAAATCAAATGCTCTGGATGAAATAGGGACTGATCTTGGTTTTCCCAGTAGTCAATGTCAATTATATTAAAAATGTTTACACATAATATGTGTACAAGGGCAAAACAGTAAGTTCAAAATTAAATCAAATGCTCTGGATGAAATACATGTAGGGAATTCTTCATTATAATATAGGGGTGCGTATGTTTTCAGGTGGTCGTTTTGTGTGTTTTTGCCATGTTTTTTTAAGCAAAAGGCACATCAAATTTCATTTTTTAAATCAAGTTATTTTGGCAGGAAAATGTCATGTGATCAATAGCGGCAAAATAATAAAAAAATTGGCGGCAAAAAGGACAAATCAGCAATCGGTTTTGAGTCACATGGAAATGTGGGCGGGATCCTATTTGAATTGGCGGGAAAAAGGACAAATCAAAGATCAGTTTTATCAATTAAATCACATGATAATGTGGCGGGAAATATGTTATGTAATGATTATCCTATAATGACCAATCATAAAACAGTATCCATGGTGATGTATCTATATTATGCAAATAGTGAGGACCCTGGTAGGTATATAAGGAGTAAAAAAATGTTACTCATCCTCTCATTTGATATCAGCATTGCATGCAACATACATCAAACACAAGAGTTCATAAGGTACTAGGGCTGTTATTAACTACAAAAGTTTACAACACCCCTAACTACAACATCATGACAACCAGGGAAATGGTCAAGCTCCAGGCTAGTATGTCTAGGAGTGAACTTGACACATTCACCTCTACAGCTGTATTAGGAGAAGACAGAGCCCAACGAGGTAGCACTTCTACAGGCAATATGGGGAAGCGTAGTCATGAGAGTGAGAATAAGAAGAAATCTAAGAAGCACCGAAAGGAGAAGAAAGAGAAGAAGCGTAAAGAGGAAAAACCAAAAAAGAAGAAGAAAAAGAGTAGGAAAAATGAGCGTCAGGAAGATAAACCAGGCCCATCAACAGTGCCTGAGGATTCATCAAATTCATCTCCAACATTTGAGTATGAGTCGAGTGCAGATGGGCATCATCAACGGCAGGACACTGCTGGAGAGAAGGATTCATCTGATCAACTGCAGGACACTGCTGAAGAGTCTGGACAACAGGATTCTAGTACCGCTGAAGAACTTCATCCACAGGATTCTAGCACCGCTGACGAGTCTCAACCTAGTCGGGACTCAGTAGCTATGGAAACTGGCGATAGTTTAGATGAGGATGGAGAGGAAGGAGAGGAGGAAGGAGAGGAGGAAGAGGAGGATGGAGAGGAAGGAGAGGATGGAGAGGAGGAAGAGGAGGATGGAGAGGAAGGAGAGGTGGATTCGGAGATGGATGGACCAGTCAACTCATCTGACGAGGACGAAGATGAAGATTTTTCTGATTGGCATGTAGATCGCCAAGAGCTAGATGATTTGGTCAGGGATCAAGGGATCCCTGTTAACAGACTTCAGCCTACAGTAGCCGGGAGAAGGAGGAAGAGGTTTTTAGATCCAGCGCCTGACAATGATCCAAACCGAGCACCACGGAATGCTGTCCTAGATGAAGATGCCAATGGATGGACAAAACAGCTCAGGGATGTGTCCACACATCGATTCCGTGGACGAGCACCAGGGCCACAATTCCGGCGGCATAGGAAGGCCATCAGTTATTTTTTTGAGTTTTTTCCATTGGCGCTTTTTGCCTTCATCGCTACCATGACCAACAAGAATCTCCGGAAAGCGAAGGTAACGATGGAAACATCAACTGAAGAGATTCGGGCCTGGGTTGGCATTAGGATTGTCATGGCTCTTTGCAAGCTGACCAACGCTGTCGATTACTGGTCAACGAGACCGGGATTTCGCAACGAGCTCATTGCCAGAACGATGAGCAGATCCCGTTTTGAAACGCTCTCAAGCCACCTTGCATGCAGTGATCCCGATGCTGATCCACTTCTCATGCCTTCAACCACAGCCAAGGAGAAGCAGAACAAATATATGTTCATCAGGACCCATGCCAAGATCTACATCGACAAGATTTGGGACACCGTATTATTGAACTGCAGGGTCAAATACAACTGCCAGAGAGAGTTAGCTATCGATGAAGCCATGATCCCATACAAAGGTTTCAAGGCATGGGTCCAGAAATTTTTCATGCCCAGCAAACCCATTCGCGCTGGTTTTAAAGTTTACGCAATGGCAGAGAGTGCCACCGGCTACCTCTGCAACTTCATCGTACATCCACTGACGGACAAGCCGCAGAAAATGGTCGACATTGCCATGAAGGTCGCATCATCCCATCTCGATCGTTTTCATCATATTTTTACGGATAAGCTGTATACGTCCCTGGAATTTGCTAAACGTCTTCTGAACCGAGGGACCTATTTGACTGGTGCAATTAAGACGAATTCTAAAAACCTGCCTATCGACTTGTCTCCAAACCCAAACAGGAACAGGACCAACTTGCCTGCAGTGCAGAACATGAAGAAGACACAAAGGGGAACATTTTATTCCCGACAATCTGGTCAGATGACGTACAGCATGTGGAACGATTCATCCCTGATGACAATTTTATCATCAGCCCACTCAGGATTCAGAAACAAAGATTCCGATTTTGTAACACGAAGATACAGCAGAGATGGTGTACAAAACCGCACTGCCGCACCAGTCGCAGCTCCACCTGCCATTATTGATTACTGCAAGAACATGGGGGGAGTTGATCGTTCTGATCAACTTCGCAGTTACCATGCCTGCAACAGGAAGAGCCAATTCTGGTGGCGACAACTGCTTTATTTTCTGATTGACATCAGCAGAGTGAATGGGTGGATCTGCTACAAGCACCACCATCAAGAAGATCATGATGGCTCCACAATGCTGACCCACACATATTTTACTATGGATTTGGCAGAACAACTGATTGATGGCTATGCGCATGGATCACTACTTCCACAACGCCGTGCACATCCAGTTTCACAGATAAATGCTCCTCTTCATAGACTTGAACGGATGGATACAAGAAATGGAAGAGCATGCAAACGATGTTCTAGCCTACGCAATAAAACATCATCAGGAGGATATGTGACATCTAGGTACGGTTGCAAGGCATGTGGAGCATACTTATGCAGGGATCTTTGCTTTGCAACATACCATAATCGTGTTAATGTACCATTTATCGAGTAAATTCTTCATCTTCATCGTTCATATGGTTTCTACTGAGGCTGATTATATTTGTAGATCATCCTTCATCCTACACTCAATCAGGGCGTTTCACTCCGACTTCATAAAGCGGGCTGACTTCAACGATGTTATTCTTCATCGTTCACATGGTTTCATCACAACTTCTACTGAGGCTGATTATATTTGTAGATCATCCTTCATCCTACACTCAATCAGGGCGTTTCACTCCGACTTCATAAAGCGGGCTGACTTCAACGATGTTATTCTTCATCGTTCACATGGTTTCATCACAACTTCTACTGAGGCTGATTATATTTGTAGACCATCCTTCATCCTACACTCAATCAGGGTGTTTCACTCCGACTTCATAAAGCGGGCTGACTTCAACGATGTTATTCTTCATCGTTCACATGGTTTCATCACAACTTCTACTGAGGCTGATTATATTTGTAGATCATCCTTCATCCTACACTCAATCAGGGCGTTTCACTCCGACTTCATAAAGCGGGCTGACTTCAACGATGTTATTCTTCATCGTTCACATGGTTTCATCACAACTTCTACTGAGGCTGATTATATTTGTAGATCATCCTTCATCCTACACTCAATCAGGGCGTTTCACTCCGACTTCATAAAGCGGGCTGACTTCAACGATGTTATTCTTCATCGTTCACATGGTTTCATCACAACTTCTACTGAGGCTGATTATATTTGTAGATCATCCTTCATCCTACACTCAATCAGGGCGTTTCACTCCGACTTCATAAAGCGGGCTGACTTCAACGATGTTATTCTTCATCGTTCACATGGTTTCATCACAACTTCTACTGAGGCTGATTATATTTGTAGATCATCCTTCATCCTACACTCAATCAGGGCGTTTCACTCCGACTTCATAAAGCGGGCTGACTTCAACGATGTTATTCTTCATCGATCACATGGTTTCATCACAACTTCTACTGAGGCTGATTATATTTGTAGATCATCCTTCATCCTACACTCAATCAGGGCGTTTCACTCCGACTTCATAAAGCGGGCTGACTTCAACGATGTTATTCTTCATCGTTCACATGGTTTCATCACAACTTCTACTGAGGCTGATTATATTTGTAGATCATCCTTCATCCTACACTCAATCAGGGCGTTTCACTCCGACTTCATAAAGCGGGCCGACTTCAACGATGTTATTCTTCATCGTTCACATGGTTTCATCACAACTTCTACTGAGGCTGATTATATTTGTAGATCATCCTTCGGCTGATTATATTTGTAGATCATCCTTCATCCTACACTCAATCAGGGCGTTTCACTCCGACTTCATAAAGCGGGCTGACTTCAACGATGTTATTCTTCATCGTTCACATGGTTTCATCACAACTTCTACTGAGGCTGATTATATTTGTAGATCATCCTTCATCCTACACTCAATCAGGGCGTTTCACTCCGACTTCATAAAGCGGGCTGACTTCAACGATGTTATTCTTCATCGTTCACATGGTTTCATCACAACTTCTACTGAGGCTGATTATATTTGTAGATCATCCTTCATCCTACACTCAATCAGGGCGTTTCACTCCGACTTCATAAAGCGGGCTGACTTCAACGATGTTATTCTTCATCGATCACATGGTTTCATCACAACTTCTACTGAGGCTGATTATATTTGTAGATCATCCTTCATCCTACACTCAATCAGGGCGTTTCACTCCGACTTCATAAAGCGGGCTGACTTCAACGATGTTATTCTTCATCGTTCACATGGTTTCATCACAACTTCTACTGAGGCTGATTATATTTGTAGATCATCCTTCATCCTACACTCAATCAGGGCGTTTCACTCCGACTTCATAAAGCGGGCTGACTTCAACGATGTTATTCTTCATCGTTCACATGGTTTCATCACAACTTCTACTGAGGCTGATTATATTTGTAGATCATCCTTCGGCTGATTATATTTGTAGATCATCCTTCATCCTACACTCAATCAGGGCGTTTCACTCCGACTTCATAAAGCGGGCTGACTTCAACGATGTTATTCTTCATCGTTCACATGGTTTCATCACAACTTCTACTGAGGCTGATTATATTTGTAGATCATCCTTCATCCTACACTCAATCAGGGCGTTTCACTCCGACTTCATAAAGCGGGCTGACTTCAACGATGTTATTCTTCATCGTTCACATGGTTTCATCACAACTTCTACTGAGGCTGATTATATTTGTAGATCATCCTTCATCCTACACTCAATCAGGGCGTTTCACTCCGACTTCATAAAGCGGGCTGACTTCAACGATGTTATTCTTCATCGTTCACATGGTTTCATCACAACTTCTACTGAGGCTGATTATATTTGTAGATCATCCTTCATCCTACACTCAATCAGGGCGTTTCACTCCGACTTCATAAAGCGGGCTGACTTCAACGATGTTATTCTTCATCGTTCACATGGTTTCATCACAACTTCTACTGAGGCTGATTATATTTGTAGATCATCCTTCATCCTACACTCAATCAGGGCGTTTCACTCCGACTTCATAAAGCGGGCTGACTTCAACGATGTTATTCTTCATCGTTCACATGGTTTCATCACAACTTCTACTGAGGCTGATTATATTTGTAGATCATCCTTCATCCTACACTCAATCAGGGCGTTTCACTCCGACTTCATAAAGCGGGCTGACTTCAACGATGTTATTCTTCATCGTTCACATGGTTTCATCACAACTTCTACTGAGGCTGATTATATTTGTAGATCATCCTTCATCCTACACTCAATCAGGGCGTTTCACTCCGACTTCATAAAGCGGGCTGACTTCAACGATGTTATTCTTCATCGTTCACATGGTTTCATCACAACTTCTACTGAGGCTGATTATATTTGTAGATCATCCTTCATCCTACACTCAATCAGGGCGTTTCACTCCGACTTCATAAAGCGGGCTGACTTCAACGATGTTATTCTTCATCGTTCACATGGTTTCATCACAACTTCTACTGAGGCTGATTATATTTGTAGATCATCCTTCATCCTACACTCAATCAGGGCGTTTCACTCCGACTTCATAAAGCGGGCTGACTTCAACGATGTTATTCTTCATCGTTCACATGGTTTCATCACAACTTCTACTGAGGCTGATTATATTTGTAGATCATCCTTCATCCTACACTCAATCAGGGCGTTTCACTCCGACTTCATAAAGCGGGCTGACTTCAACGATGTTATTCTTCATCGTTCACATGGTTTCATCACAACTTCTACTGAGGCTGATTATATTTGTAGATCATCCTTCATCCTACACTCAATCAGGGCGTTTCACTCCGACTTCATAAAGCGGGCTGACTTCAACGATGTTATTCTTCATCGTTCACATGGTTTCATCACAACTTCTACTTGAGGCTGATTATATTTGTAGATCATCCTTCATCCTACACTCAATCAGGGCGTTTCACTCCGACTTCATAAAGCGGGCTGACTTCAACGATGTTATTCTTCATCGTTCACATGGTTTCATCACAACTTCTACTGAGGCTGATTATATTTGTAGATTATCCTTCGGCTGATTATATTTGTAGATCATCCTTCATCCTACACTCAATCAGGGCGTTTCACTCCGACTTCATAAAGCGGGCTGACTTCAACGATGTTATTCTTCATCGTTCACATGGTTTCATCACAACTTCTACTGAGGCTGATTATATTTGTAGATCATCCTTCATCCTACACTCAATCAGGGCGTTTCACTCCGACTTCATAAAGCGGGCTGACTTCAACGATGTTATTCTTCATCGTTCACATGGTTTCATCACAACTTCTACTGAGGCTGATTATATTTGTAGATCATCCTTCATCCTACACTCAATCAGGGCGTTTCACTCCGACTTCATAAAGCGGGCTGACTTCAACGATGTTATTCTTCATCGTTCACATGGTTTCATCACAACTTCTACTGAGGCTGATTATATTTGTAGATCATCCTTCATCCTACACTCAATCAGGGCGTTTCACTCCGACTTCATAAAGCGGGCTGACTTCAACGATGTTATTCTTCATCGTTCACATGGTTTCATCACAACTTCTGAGGCTGATTATATTTGTAGATCATCCTTCATCCTACACTCAATCAGGGCGTTTCACTCCGACTTCATAAAGCGGGCTGACTTCAACGATGTTATTCTTCATCGTTCACATGGTTTCATCACAACTTCTACTGAGGCTGATTATATTTGTAGATCATCCTTCATCCTACACTCAATCTCAGGGCGTTTCACTCCGACTTCATAAAGCGGGCTGACTTCAACGATGTTATTCTTCATCGTTCACATGGTTTCATCACAACTTCTACTGAGGCTGATTATATTTGTAGATCATCCTTCATCCTACACTCAATCAGGGCGTTTCACTCCGACTTCATAAAGCGGGCTGACTTCAACGCATCCTTCAAGTTTTTCATCAATTTGGCTATCTCTCTACACTACGCTTCGAGGGAGTTCAGAGTCAATTTTAACAGCACTCTAGTTATATGCCGATGGAGTTCGAGGTTTTTCTCACTTTGGCATAAAGGTTCACTTTTGGTGACACAAATATTGCTTCCAGTCATCCTCCAGCCTTCAAGTGTTTGATCAATTTGGCTATCTCTCTATGCTTCGAGAGAATTCATTTCGATTTTGACAACACCCTGGTTATATGCTGATGGAGTTTGAGTTTTTCTCACTTGGCAAAAAGGTTCACTCTTTGTGACACAAACATTGCTTCCAGTCATCCTCCATCCTTCAAGTGTTTCATCAATTTGGCTATCTCTGTCTCTGTCAGAGTCTTACGCCTCGTCGAGGGAATTCATCTCGATTTAACAAGTACATCCTTTCAGTTAAACATCCTCCATCCTTCCAAGTTTTTCATAAATTTGGCTAATAAATGCAGCTGAATAGTGATGGGCCACGGGGTTAACCTACCAACGCCACGTCCAAAGTCGTGGGACAGCTGCATTTAAAATTCAAAAGAGACTATATGATATGTTATATCAACAATAATTCATTCAATTCAATTATGTGTGCTGCCTATTTGTTGTAAAGTCCGATACTTACCACGCAAAATTTGACACCATTGATTGTATAAGCATTGATTCCGGGTGATATAATTACCAAAATTCAATAGTTTTTTAATTTCCTCCTGTTAATAACCTTATTTTATGCACAGGTTGTTTTTCTTCTTTAAAAAGTGTTGCGTATCTGTCAAAAACCGATGCCTTAACCATACAATCACTAATTACCCAAAACATGAAATATAACTCTAATATAATAAATGCAAAATTTAGCTACACAGAACACCTGGGTGTACAGGTATGAACAGTGTGACTTGATATTTACTATGCCCTCACGGTACTTTCTTGTACATTATTATCCTAGTTGGTCAAAGAAAAGAACTAAATGCTAAAAAGTGTTCCACATAATGTCCTTTTTACCCCAAGCAAAAATTGTGAAAATTATAACATACCCGCCCATTTAGTTGAGACCGCATTGAATACCGAGTTTTGACACCATTGATAGTAGATTCAGGAAAACGGGTGACTATAAAAACAAAAATCTGTCTATATAGTAGTGTCAGCGCAATGATGGTCGATTGTGATGCTATGTGGTTCGGTAGCATTCCTTCAACCAACCAGCCTCACTAAGGCGGCACTGGCTCTAACACTAACACTAACACTAACACTAAACACAACCGTGGGAGGAGTGGATGGAGTACTGAGTAGCTAAATATAAGTTCATGGCACTGCCTGGGGTCAGCCATGTTTCTTCCCCTGAATATGCTCGCTATCCACAACTCAATATTTTTAATTTTATGTTGAATTTGACACCATTGATAGTAGATTCAGGAAAACGGGTGACTATAAAAACAAAAATCCGTCTATATAGTAGTGTCAGCGCAATGATGGTCGATTGTGATGCTATTTGGTTCGGTACTGGTAGCATTCCTTCAACCAACCAGCCTCACCAAGGCGGCACTGGCTCTAACACTAACACTAACACTAACACTAAACACAACCGTGGGAGGAGTGGATGGAGTACTGAGTAGCTAAATATAAGTTCATGGCACTGCCTGGGGTCAGCCATGTTTCTTCCCCTGAATATGCTCGCTATCCACAACTCAATATTTTTAATTTTATGTTGAATTTGACACCATTGATAGTAGATTCAGGAAAACGGGTGACTATAAAAACAAAAATCCGTCTATATAGTAGTGTCAGCGCAATGATGGTCGATTGTGATGCTATTTGGTTCGGTACTGGTAGCATTCCTTCAACCAACCAGCCTCACCAAGGCGGCACTGGCTCTAACACTAACACTAACACTAACACTAAACACAACCGTGGGAGGAGTGGATGGAGTACTGAGTAGCTAAATATAAGTTCATGGCACTGCCTGGGGTCAGCCATGTTTCTTCCCCTGAATATGCTCGCTATCCACAACTCAATATTTTTAATTTTATGTTGAATTTGACACCATTGATAGTAGATTCAGGAAAACGGGTGACTATAAAAACAAAAATCCGTCTATATAGTAGTGTCAGCGCAATGATGGTCGATTGTGATGCTATTTGGTTCGGTACTGGTAGCATTCCTTCAACCAACCAGCCTCACCAAGGCGGCACTGGCTCTAACACTAACACTAACACTAACACTAAACACAACCGTGGGAGGAGTGGATGGAGTACTGAGTAGCTAAATATAAGTTCATGGCACTGCCTGGGGTCAGCCATGTTTCTTCCCCTGAATATGCTCGCTATCCACAACTCAATATTTTTAATTTTATGTTGAATTTGACACCATTGATTGTATATTCTTAAATTTATAGGGGAAATACAATAGGCAACAAAAAAAACACTGGTTGAACGGGTAAACACTGACTTCGCATACTAAGCCCTTGCCACATTTGTTCACCGGCGGCAGATTATTACCCATTTCAAATGGTAACTGGGGGGGGGGGCAATATCTCTGCAGTGTTTTAATGAAGTTGGACCTCATATTGAATGTTCCTTAATATTTTAGATAATCTTTGCTAATTATATTGATACTAATTAGGCCTACCTAGGAAATGCTTATTTTATCCACCAAATCCGCACAATAATATCATTTTTTAGTGTTTAGGATTAACATGTCCATCGCCGTCACCCTACTAGTTTTCAAATTGTTCAATATCCAATGCTGATCAACAGTTTTAACTATAATGTTAGCAAGATGTCAGTGCAATTAATGCCAGGCATAACATTGTAATCAATTCATAATACAGAAATGAGGTAGTAAGTAATCAGCCAAATTTGTTTTCTTCATTTTTGGACACCCTGCCCTGTCTAATAAAATTTGAATCAATTGTACCTTTCTACCAGAAAGGTATGTTCATAAACTTCATTTAAGTGTTTCTTTTGAACAAACAACATTTATATACATTTTTGTCATAATGCCCACACAGATTTTTTTATTTTTTATGTGAAAATTGACACATTTTGATCACCCTGTATTTTAGTTTGACAATTAATTAACCCTACATATAATATATGACCGGAAAGGCCTTGCCTTTGGCTTATCAAATCTGGGGTTCAATATTTATTTCAATGCATTATGTTTAAATTAGGAAACATACAGTAAATTAAATTTCATAGTAATATTTCTTTTGTTACACCCTATATAACTCCCAAGTCACCCTGTATACTGGAACAAATACTAGCTATACACAATCCTAGATATCTCAGCTTTCTAACAATGTATAATTTTGCACACTTTGTATTTATATTTTTTGAGTTATTAGGCTTAGAGCATTATCACATGTAATTTTTGTCAAATGTATGCATGTGACGCACAAACTACTACAAGTTTGCTTTTGGGGGTGAAACTCCAAGTCTTACAAACTATTACGAATTCAGTTAACTATACAGGGGTAAACATCCAAGTCTTACAAAGTATTACATATGACATACACTGGTGTACCAGACCACTGAGTATTACAAACTACTACAAGTTTGCTTTTGGGGGGTGAAACTCCAAGTCTTACAAACTATTACGAATTCAGTTAACTATACAGGGGTAAATAACCAAGTCTTACAAAGTATTACACATGACATACACTGGTGTACCAGACCACTGAGTATTACAAACTACTACAAGTTTGCTTTTGGGGTGAAACTCCAAGTCTTACAAACTATTACGAATTCAGTTAATACAGGGGTATACAACCAAGTCTTACAAATCATTACATATGACATACTGGAGTACTTTGTAAGACTTAAGAGCGTTAGGGTTAAGGATTTACCATACTTTGTTTTAGTTATTTGAAGATGACACTCAATCTTTAGGTTTGGCTTTGATGGTACGTGATCAGAGATCAAGTAGGGAATCTTTTTGCGTAGCTCTTTTTGCTACATATTTGTGCATTAGTGTTCAAAAGTGTGTCGCATTTTGTGATGCTACATTGGTTAAATCGAACGCTGCGTGGTGGTATGCACTATGCCGGTTATTACGGGGCTTGGGCTCTACTGTGAATTGGGTTTGGGAATTCACGGAGAGTGAGACTTACGGGATACGGGTACCCGTGACACGCACGTATAGAATGACCCGTGTCACGTAAGAGAAAAAACACGGGATAACTCATACCTAACTGATACACAGGACCACCATTTCTATGTGACTTCCGAACCCCGAGGCAATTGAGACTAAGTACCTTGCCCAAAAATACAAACATGTTGGCAGTAGCGGGGCTCGAACTCACAACCTTTGTATCGTCAGCCCTGCATCCTATCCACTGGACCACACATGCTCTAAACTACGTCTTAGTACTAGCTACGGAGTACTAGGAATAATTTAGATACCTTTTTCGAACCATCATGGACGGTGTTTGAGCTCCATAACTATGATAACTTGCCATAACTTTCGAGGTCATCACAATCCCTTCATTCAGCATAGTGTTAAGGGAGTCCAGTGAATCGGCCAATTCGTATCTGTTTGTGTGTGAAAGTAAGGGTACTCGATTACCTTGTAAAAACACTTTCTGTGGGTCAAATCAACCACTGAAAAAAAATTCGGAAGGAAGAAGAATATATATCTTTCCAACTAGGCATGGGTTATCCCGTGTTTTTTCTCTTACGTGACACGGGTCATTCTATACGTGCGTGTAACGGGTACCCGTATCCCGTAAGTCTCACTCTCCGTGAATTCCCTCAAACACACCGGGAGTAGAGCTCAAGCCCCGTAATAACCTGCATAGTGCATACAACCACGCAGCGTTCAATTTAACCAATGTAGCATCGCTAAATGCGACACACTTTTGAAGACTTTGCGATGCTAATGCACAAATATGTAGCAAAAAGTGTGACGCAAAAAGATTCCCTACTTGATCTCTGATCACGTAGCATCGAAGCCAAACCTACAAAGATAGAGTTTCATCTTCAAATAACTAGAAAAAGTATGATAAATCCTGAAGCTATCGGCAGTTAATATTTCGTTTTTGTCAGAGTTAAAAAAAACCCATTGCTTTACACGTACTTGCGCAGAATTTTTTCTGTCGGTTTAAAATTAACAAAATGGCGGATTTCTGCGCAGATCGGAGAATCTAAAATTATAACGTCACTTTTGATACTAGTCTTGTTCTCATGCCATAGAGTGTTACGAAAAGGAGCTGCCGCATCCGTCTGGACATTTTAATATTTCGGTGCACCACGAGCACAAGAGGAATCGTATAACAATGGCGCTTTCGTATTTCCATCGTGACTCGAGCGATCGAAGTGCCTGGTAAACTCCATAATTATATTATTTAGCAGTAATAAGGGATGGAATCATTGTTTTTTATTTGAATTTTCATGCACATAGTCAAAATAAATGGCTACTAATAATCCTTAGTTTCCTTATATTTCCTTGTGTTTTATTACGAAAATGCGTTAGTTCAAATTGCAAAATCTAGTTTGTGTTTTCGTATACCGTGTTTTGCTTACGGGCCATGGGTTATACGTGCGTTACACGGAAGTAATTACGTAAGTACTTGCCAAAAAGGGTTGCAAATCATGCTTCTCTCGACACTGAAGCGTGTGACATGGACGGCACCATCTTGTTTTTCTTTTTCCTTTCACATGCCACTACTTTCAAAGCGTTGTACTGCACAAGTAAGTCTGTTTCTTTGAGATTAAAGGTACTTGGTACTTGGTTGGATATCCTCCGTAGTACTCCGCAGGGAAGTTTTAACAGAAGGTGGGTGGTTACACCAGACGGTCTGTGTATAGGTATTTATAATTTTATTCACAGCGCGGGTCTTTAACTCTTACTACTAATATATGCATGTGTAAGGATTCTTTAAAATTGTGTTTTTGTGTAGTATCTGCGTGTTTAAATTTTATTATTTTAAATTCGACCGTCTGACCCACATTCTTAGCCTGAAAGGGCAAGTCAATTTTTTTTGTTTTGGCCTTATTAAAAAAAGAAAAATAATTGTCAGCTAAATCACTCTTTAAGGCCAAATAAAAATAAAATGTTGTTTCCGGTAACCCGCCCGTCCCTATTTTTCAGCGCCGAAAAAAAAAAAATTATGCCATTTTGGGAAAAATAAAATTTTTCAAGAGTCGTCTGTGTCGACATTCTGACATGTAGCTGCCGGAAATCATATTTATTTTATTTTTCCCTTCGACTCTCTCGAGAAGAATTGTTAATTGAAATAATTGATAAAAAAGAAAAAGATCGACAAAAAACTTTAAAATAAAAAATAAAAAATAAACTATTTTTTTTGTGTTTGTGTTTTTTCTCTTACGTGACACTCTCCGTGAATTCCCTCAAACACACCGGGATCGGAGTAGAGTTCAAGCCCAGCAATAACCTGCATAGTGCATTAACCAAATGTAGCATCGCGAAATGCGAAACACTTTTGAAGACTTTGTGATGCTAATACACAAATATTTAGCAAAAGTGCGACGCAAAAAGATTCCCTACTTGATCTCTGATCACGTAGCATCAAAGCCAAACCTACAAAGATTGAGTTTCATCTTCAAATAACTAGAAAAAGTATCATAAATCCTGAAGTATTGGCAGTTAATATTTCGTTTTCGTCAGAGTTAAAAAACCCATTGGATTACAATTACATGTACCTGCGCAGCATTTTTTCTGTCGGTTTAAAATCGGTACAAAATGGCGGATTATGCGCATTTATAATCATGACGTCACTGTTTTGATGTTAGTCTTGTTCTCATGTCGCCGAGTGTTATTAACGGCCGCATCCATCTGGACATTTTAATATTTCGGTGCACCATGGGCACAAAAGGAATCACATAACAATGGCGCTTTGGTATTTTCATCATCGTGACTCGAGCGATCGAAGTGCGGCTAATAATCCATTAATTTCCTTGTATTTCCTTGTGTTTTATTATGAAACTGTGTTAGTTCAAATTGTAAAATCTAGTTCGTGTTTTCGTATACTGTGTTTTGCAAGACGCCCTAAAATTGGGTTGAAAATCTCAGTATATGAAGAAAGAAAAAAATTTGTAATTTTTTTTTTTTTCCTTCCTTCCGTCCCAAATTTTTCAGAGCATGTTACCGGAAACAACATTTTATTTTTATTTGGCCTAATGCAAATTTGTAGTGGGGATTCACTCGAAATGGGTTTATTTTGTAAAATCTATGCATTTTCTTACATCTATGCTTGTTAAAATATGATTCTTGCCACAGATTTTTACTTCTAGGTTTGCTGGGCCGCCATCTTGGATTTTAGTGGGAACATGTTGGACACAATTTCGACAAAAGATGTCGCCCTAACAATCATCCCTGAGTATGTTTGGAGAAATTCAGAAATCCCGGGTCCTGTCCGAACAATCAAATTGAGTCCCAGGAGCATGATTTTCCACAAAAAAAGTACTTAAAACATACTTCACAGTTCACACCATATCAATTTCAAAAATATCCTTATTTGTAATTGGTAAGCCTATATTTAGGTTTTTTATCGATTTAAATATTGCATTTTTAAAGATTTAAATATTGTGTTTTTTCATTAACAGAATACTTATAATTCAGCGATGTATGATGGATTCACAAAAAGCATGTATAATAAATCAACGGTATCACTGAAAGGTAAGCTTGGTCAATGTTAGAACTAAATAGTGGCTTTCGTACATTTTGACGCCACGACAAATATCTGCTGTACTGCATACTTCATGTGACACAATCCGACGAGCTGTCAAATGATCTTGAAAAGTTAATCTTATTTGAGCTCTCCCGTTCAAGCCTCGATTTAGGCGGGCGCTGGGCATTTTTTGCCCCCCGGTTCCTGAGAAATTGCGCCCAGTTTAATCAAAATTTGCATGCCCACCATATTTTGCTGTCTGTAGCGCCTGGTCATTGATTGGAGAATGATAATTTTGATCAAATAAAGATGAGTTGTACCATCTGACTTTGTTTTCGCTGTAAAATTTCATATTTTGTCAATTGTATGAATGTGTGAATAAATTGTACTAAAGTAAGTAATATGTTCAGAATTTAAAAAAAATAGGTGTTTTTATCACTGAGTGAAACTTGCTACCTGCTATTTTCCAGTTTCCGCTCGCGATGTTTTCCCCCAATGTTTATACAACAAATGTACCATGTGTTAAGCATTGCATTCCATGCATGTACATTTGTGACCTCTCACCAAAATAATTATAGGAATATTCAAGGTTTGGGGGTGTGTGTGTTACAAAACAGAAATGTGGGATTGAAAATGACTGGGTTAGAAATTGGAATGAAAGGGTTTTTTCGTGAATTAATTATAACTCAAAAAGGGGATAACTTCAGGGGTTGATTAGGTCAATTTCTTGAACAATTTTAAATTAAAGATTTTAAAATTTACAAACAACTTAATCCGAGCATCAAGTGCAAGGAATTCCCCTCTGCCGTGAATAAACCAATCCAGTTAAGTTATACAAGCTCTTACACATCATGTGGTATCAGCACCAAGTTTACCAACTATTACTACATATTCATTATAACAACATGTTGTCTGTGTCTGTAGCAGCGAGTAGCGACTGAATTTCCAAAATTGTATTTTGTAAACAAGGTTGGTCAGGTCAAATTGTTTTGTGTGGAGAACTGAGGTATTCCTATTACAAACTAATATTACGGCGATGTTTTGACAAAGTGTCCCAGTTTCTAATTCCCATTATTATTTTCAAACTATATTATTGATTCGATGAGTGCTGTGTTCCTTGAAATAAACAGTATTTTATGGAGTAAAGCCAACTCGAAGATCATGTCAAAAAAAGATAAAGCCCTATGAATTTTGCACACTTGCAAATAATTTATATATGCAGGTTTTCTATCGCAATTCGAACCATCATTTGTTACCTCATACTTTTGAAAAATATATGTTGAATAATGTTGTCTAATTTGTTTATGCCAATATAAATTTAAATTTTGAGGTGACAATGTAATTTTTGTTCAGTGACAGTGGTGTTTAATATTGCAACACAGCATTATTATAAAAAAATTAAATGTTATCATTTTCAGTTGATCCCAGATTTCCTTACCCTTGCATATAACCGCATGGTTTCACATTTTCAATCATTTTGCTGATGAAGATTTGCAAGCTCCATTGCTGTTCTAAACAGACAATGGTTCCCCATATCTTGCTTATCAAATCTTTTGTTATTTTATTCCCCAACAGTGTTGGGTTGTGAGGGCACTGGATCTTTCTACATCAACTGGATGATACGCTACACTGAGTGTGAAGGGCCTTATGCCTTAGGGGTAAGTATTAATGGGTGCATCCAACAATGCTAAATGCCACAGGATATAAAAGCAACATTATCAAATTTGAATTTTAGTAGATTTTCACATGTTCAGCATATACACCTAGCACATAAAGTCCCTGCTCAGGTGCTTTGAGGTTGACTAATTCAGAATATATAATCGGTACCAAAAATATGAGATATACATTTAATGAGCAAATTTCTTCTCCGCAGTTTGATACCTCATTCAACAAAATCGAATGGATGCTTTTAAAGTTATGTCGATTTCAATGACCGCGGATGCAACAGAAAAGTGGCACTAGGTATAGGAAATCATTGATTTGTGTGTGATTTACCATAGACGGTAAAAATCAATGTTTTACCCGTCTATGGATTTACGCACTGAAAAACTCACAGCTTATCAGCTAAGACTTGTATTCTTCACAGCAAGATACACCCTTTGTCCCGCACATTGCGGTTATCACTAAAGACCCATTCCTCTGTCACGTTCAGATAGCACACAGTTATCACACACAAATCAATGATTCCTATACCTAGTGCCACTTTTCTGTTGCATCCGCGGTCATTGAAATCGACATAACTTTAAAAGTATCCATTCGATTTTGTTGAATGAGGTATCAAACTGCGGAGAAGAAATTTGCTCATTTATTGTATATCTCAGATTTTTGGTACCGATTATATATTTTGAATTAGTCAACCTCAAAGCACCTGAGCAGGGACTTTATGTGCTAGGTGTATGTAGGTACATCATTAATGTGTTTGAAGGGCTTTATACTTCCAAGAGCACAACACTCCGAGTGAAGTAAATCATATTGTAGAAAGCCAAGTAAAAAGCACAATGGATGGTGTCATTTGATCCGCAGCTTGGAGTTTTATTTAAATCAACAATGAGTCAAGGTAGGTTCTCTCAAAGGATCAACAGACATCAGCGGTGCGCAACACATAAGCTTGACCTACCAAAGCTACTGCTCTGATTGGTTGCTGGAATTTTGAACTTGTTTTAAACATGCACCGTAAGCTGATAGGAGTGTGTGTGTGGGGGTGTGTGTGCTTAATGCAATCAACATCAACTTGAATATTGGCTGGACTCTTGCGAGTATAGAAGCCAAGCTTGTTCGGGGGAAGCTGCATATTGTTTTTGAAGTTGTGACTTGAATACTTGGGTGCTTGTTGCATTGACTATTGATTCCAGTAGACTGTTCCACTCAGTGATGGTGCCTTTGGAACATTGAAAGTTTGACTTGACGAACCTGGATACGATTCTCTGGATCCTCTCGACCCACTTTACATCCTTCTTCTGGTAAGGGTCCCATACTACACTGTCAAACTCAACATAAGGTCTAACTAAGCTAAAGTAGGCTGATTTTTTCAGTGATTCTGGGCAGTTGTACAAGTTGCAACAGACACACCCAAGCATTCGGCTGGCTTTAGATGTTGCATGGCCGATGTGCGTGTTCCAACCTTAGTCATCTTGAAGATGAACTCCTAGGTAAGGGTGAGACTTTACAACCGATAATGTTTGGTTGCAAAGCTGGTAGTCTTGATGTTCTTGACTCCTGGAGTTGGTAATATGCATCACATAACATTTCCTGGGGTTGAACTGCATCTGCCAGTCATATTGCCACTTTGTGAGTTGGTCTAAGTCGTCTTGTAGCCCTCTGCCATCGGATGGAGATGAGACGGTTTGGTACACCTGTGCGTTGTCTGCAAATAAGCGAGTTGATGATGAGATTTGATCTGGAAAGTTGTTTATGTACAGTAGAAATAATAGTGGCCCGAGAACAGTCCCTTGAGGAACAAAAGAAAAAAGGAACACTAGAAAAAAAAGTGCTATACAAAATGTGTGAATTGCTACACAAAACTAATAGTGCATCGCACTTTTTGCTACACAAAAAAATGCTGGAAATTGAACGCTGTTGAAGAGAACTCTTTGGTGAGGTACAGTGTCAAACGCTTTGGTGAAGTCTAGACTCTAGGATGACAACTTCTGTGGTCTTCTTTTTGACCAAGGCGGTACAAAGGTTTTGTGCGTAATAAGTAAACACAACACCAAAAGTAAGTCCCCCTCTCAAAATGTCGTCATAACATCGTCAGGTAAAACATTTTACCAATAAAACTTAGGTAGAAATAATCCTATGACTGTTTCCTAAGTGGTGTTTGAAAATGAAAGATGTCCATGACTTCATGGCTCAATGAGCTCAAATGAAAGACAAAAACTGCCCTTCTCAAAAGTCACAAAAGTTTATGAATTGCTTCTTACTAATGGAAAAACACCCGTGGTTGAGCGAATATTACTGTAATGTGTAATCAATTTATGATCATTCAGCCATGTAAATCCACTTCTTGGCTCAGATATTAGCACAGTGAGTTGTGACTTTTGAGAAGGGCAGTTTTTGTCTTACATTTGAGCTCATTCAGCCATGAAGTCATGGACATCTTTCATTTTCAAACACCACTTAGGAAACAGTCATAGGATTATTTCTAACTAAGTTTTATTTGTAAATTTTGTTACCTTCCGAAGTTATGACAAGATTTTGAGAGGGGGACTTACTTTTGGTGTTGTGTTTAGTTGAATGTTACAAGACCGTCTCTTCCTGAAGCCATGTTGATTGTCAGTCAGGATACTGTGGTCATCAAGGTGGTTCATGATCTGGCGTGTATTATGTGCTCCATCACCTTACAACACATGCTGGTCAGTGACACTAGTCTGTAATTCTTTGCTTTAGCACGACCTCCCTTCTTATGGATTGGTGTAACATTGGCCAGTTTCCAGTCTTGAGGTAGTGTACCAGACTTTAAAGATGCGTTGAGGATTGAAGAAAGAACAGGCACTATCTGAGGGTCCAATATCTTCAGTAGTCGGCTAGGGAGATCGTCAGGTCCTCCTGCTTATGATGTTTTCAGGTTGCTGAGTTGCTTTTCAACAGCAGGTGGAGTGGGGAGTTCTTGAAATGCCAATCCCCCACTGCCTTGCCCCAACCTAAAGGTGTGTGTGGGAGGGGGGGGGGGGGGACGATATAGCACTTAGACCTAAAAAAAAGGTTTGATTGGCGTAACATAGAGAAAAAAATAGGGTAGGGTAGGTCAGATTTTTTTAAGATTTTTTTTTAAATCTATAAAACGTCTATGACATTTTATATACCAGCACACATATACCATACAGACAAAAACAAATGGCACAAATACACATTTTCACTGGGTTTTTTCTTTTTCTCACACACACAAAAAGAAAAATTATAAAAAAAATTATAAAAAAAGGTTTAGGGTCGGCGGTAAAAATAGGGTCGGTCGGGTTACGCCAATCAAAAATTTATTTTTAGGGCCTTACTAATAAGAATACGATAAATTAGCTTAATCTGCACATATGTTATTCTATTCACAGACCAATGATTCCAAGAGTGCAATGAGCAGCATCTTCAGAGATCCAATGTCAAGGTTTGCTGGGGAGAAAACAATCATCTTTTACAAAAGTAATCAGACTCAGGGGATTGTCTACGATTGTGTGGACGGCAAGATAGATCACTCAGAACCTTTACCGGTAATAGTCAATTTGATAACTATGATTTGAGTCGTATTTAAGTTGCTGGCTGTAAATTAAAGTGACCAGTGTGTTTCTTACTACACAAATAGATCAAATATGAAAAACAAACAAATGTGACATGGTACTTTGTGTCAAAACCCTCACAAATGAGTTTTTGATACCAATAGAAAGCCAGATCCGTTAGCTTTAAAATAATACCAATTTATAAGTACTGAACACTCTGTTGCTGAGAAATTTTGTGAAAACTTACGTTACGTAGAGTCACTTTGAAAAATCACGCTTCCGAGAAAAAGGCCTTGAAAGTTGAATTAGCATTGAAATTTAATCTAACAGAATCATGACTCGAATCGCATTGTTGATGAAGCCAAGAGCGTCCGAGTTGCGGCCGCACGCCTAGGAATTGACATTACAGTGAGCACTAAACTTATTATCTGTGGTTACACTTTCTTTTTTAACAATTTTGTGCCATCAATTTAGCAAAATATGATGACAATGTACTGTAGTCCAAAAACACTCAAACAAAGCTACGGTATACACACTATAACAACCAGGTGATTTGACACATTATTTCTGTACTTGATATTATAATTCTCACTTGCTCCATATTTACAGATATTGAATCTTAAGATGACATCATACCTGGCCAGAGATAAATTTGCAAAGTATTTGATTTCATGAATTTGAGCTTCTTGCAATTCTTAGTAGCACTTAGCCAAATTTAGAGTTTTTTTACTAGTTTCAACCACCTGACTATAGTATTTTTAGATTTGAAACGGAAATTGATCATAAAATGAGTCTGTTTTTTCTGATTTTGCTCACAGTTCGAAAATCCAGCAGTGTGGGATGAAGTTGAAGAATCTAAACCAGAAACTTCTGTGGTATGTATCATCTAGTATCTATATTGTAGTCAGTTTCAAATTGGCGAGAAATATGCAGGGTTATTTACTTTTACTTTCCAAGCGCAATTTATGTTATCTGAGTGAACGCACACAGTTTTAGGTTGTGCATGCATAACACATAATGGGCGCATATGATGCATGGTGCCTGTGTTGTTCGAATGCGGGCACACACCCAATCATATTGATTTGCTTCTGTCATGAGGCTCACCAATTTGGAGCTAATTGAAGTCCCAAAATGATTAGTACCCATCGATGCCCAAAGTTCAATAAAGTGGTCATGAGTAATTCACAGTGGCTTAGATTCCTTTTTCATATTGGGGATGCAATTTTTTACAAACTTGGTAAAAATTATATAGTAGTCCCTTACCGTCTAACCTCGCGAAATCCATTCTCCAATGTGAAAATGAAATATAAGCCACTGCTAATTCACCAAATACATAACACTTCATAAGCTATTTTAGAAGTCCCTAAGCCCTTGTCAAATAAAACAATGGGGTCACTCAACTGTGATGAACTTCTTTTACAACACTTCATAAGCTATTTTAGAAGTCCCTAAGCCCTTGTCAAATAAAACAATGGGGTCACTCAACTGTGATGAACTTCTTTTACCCTTTAATTAAATTAAAATGAAGAATTATTAATGATTTGAACAACCATAAAACTAATAATAGTTACAACAGAAAGACACACAAGATTATATTAGTAGACAAGAGATTATGAGAATACACGAGTTTCTTTCAAACAAGCTGTAATAACACACGCATTTTTAGGCAATTTGTTAAAAAGGTGAAATCACCATGTCTTACATAATGGAGTGTATCTTGAGTTTGATAAATCTGATATTCATGATCTAAAATTTTAATGAAAGAGTACAGTACGTCAAAGATGATGAAAAACAATGGACCTAATCCCATTGATTTCGATGATGAAAACAATTTAATGAACTTAGGGCATCGATGGGTACTAATTATTTTGGGACAGCCTGCATAGAGTCATTGGCATTAGATTTATGGGCCTAACCAACCCATAACTTGCAAATCTAAGAGGTTTAAAAAAATAGAAATTCTGCCTAAATTGAAATATCCCCTACTACAGTTTTTATCCCCCTGGTTTGCAAAACCAGAAGGGGATTTTGTCATGTCATGTGCGTCCGTGTGTGTGTGCCTTTTTGGTTAGCCTTTTTGGTTAGCCTTTTTCCGAATGCTGTATCTTTTGAACTGATGGACGGATTGACTTAAAACCTTCAGCGATAGGTAGGCCATGGTCAAAAACTGTGGCTGCTTTTTGGGGGTCTAATTTGCATAAGTTATCTGAGGTCAAAGGTCAACCAGAGGTCAAATCGTAAAAGTTGCCCGATTGACGTCAAACTCGGAGAAAAGAAACATGAACACCGGGTGAACATTTTTTGGGTGTAATTTGCATAGATCAAAGGTCATCCAGGGTCAAATTGTAAAAGTTGCCTAATTGACGTCAAACTTGGAGGAAAGAAACATGAACACTGGGTGAACATGTCTAAAATTAATTAGAGGTCATCCGAGGTCAACGGTCATTAGAGGTCCATCCAAGGTCAACGGTCAACAAGGGGTTAAATCGTGCAATGAACATCGGGGAACGCTTCAAAAAATAATTTGAGGTCATCTGAGGTCAAAGGTCATCCACAGGTCAAATTGTAAAAGTTACCTGATTGACATCATACTTGGAGAAAAGAAACATGAACACCGGGGAACATGTCTAAAATTAATTAGAGGTCATCCGAGGTCAACAGTCATTAGATTTCATCCAAGGTCAAAGGTCAACAAGGGGTTCAATCGTGCAATGAACACCGGGGGAACATGTCAAAAAATAATTAGAGGTCATCTGAGGTCAAAGGTCATCCAGAGGTCAAATCGTTAAAGTTGCCCGATTGACGTCAAACTTGTAGAAAAGAAACATGAACACCGGGGGAACATGACCCCTGGACTTGCAGTATTTTTATTTGATATTACTACCCTATTATTACATATTCAGTACTCATTTATAAATTGTACTCAATTCATAATTATTTACACGGTACATAAACCACCGAGTAAGAATTTTAAAATAATTTCAATCAAATACATCATTATTTCACCATAACGTTTTACCCTCTGGTTTTGAATTGTCTTAATAGGATGACACAAAACCTGCACCTCCAGATGATAAAGCAAAGAAGCCTGATGTCCCTCCCAAGACAAAACGTGATGCAGATGCTCCGCCAGATAACAAAGGTGGTGCAGAGCCTCCACCAGAGAACCAGCAAGCTGTAGTGAAGCTCCCAACCACTGCAGCACCCACGAGTACAACAAAAACAGTATGTTCAAATGTTCATTTTTCAAAACCAAATTAGTTGAAATTTGTTATAAAACCTCACAGTGGTGAATATCTTGGCTGACATTCTTAAATACTGATTATTATTATTATTCCTCCGAATGTTGAACTATAATGACCCTAGTTGTTTGCTGACAAACTTACAGGCATAATCAGTGTATATGGGATTATTATATGTGACTTAGTAAGCCCCTTGTCTCTGTTCGTCACTCGAGGTTCTCTTATCCCCATCCATATGGATTCCATAATCTCTTGTGCTGTTGAATCGCAATCCTCACTTAGAATCTTTGCCCCATGTCATTCAAGGACATTATTGTGCTGTTATAAGTGTCCTGAAAGATGACGATTGCAGAATTGCTGAGTTCACTTTTAGACTGTCTTCTGTTCCTTTGAGCATTCAATTCAGTAAATGTTAATTTCAATAGTCAGAATATGTTCGTGTTTTGAAGTTAAACTATATATTCAAAAGTTTTTTGTTTATAGGCTTAACATGCCTAAAATGTTATCATTCATGCGTAATCAAAACATGCTGTAGCCTAAATTGGGATTGTAAAAGTTAGCCGTTAAACTTGTACTTGCAATTTTGATATGCAACAGAACAAGAAAACAACAACAGTGGCGACTACCACCAAAAACAGTACAACAGCAATAGTAAGTTGTGCATCATCATTCTTCATGATGTTTTGCTGAATATATGTATGTACTTCTTTGGGTGCATGAGCGATACAGGTTAAAGGTAGATGTTCTGATTGCTGGCCCGATTTTCAACTTGATGTTTTCTATTTTACATGAAAGGTCATCCTTAAAATTGTCACATTCCAAAGTTTGAGTTGCATAACTCCAACTCCAATGGTTCTAGTTTGAGTTGCATAGCATAACTCCAATGGTTCTTATTTTAAAAGCACAAGGTCACACACATTTTGCATAGTAGCTCCACCACAACAAAATGACGCAGCCTGATTCCATTCCAATGTTCCATTTAGAAATTATAGGCTAAAATGTGGTGAATTACTGCCAAAGGTGGATAACCACCCGCCAGTTTGTATGCTACTCATCAATGGGCACATTTCTTGTGACCTTGTGCTTTTAAAATAAGAACCTTTGGAGTTATGCAATTCAAACTTTGGAATGTGACAATTTTAAGAATGACCTTTCATGTAAAATAGAAAACATTAAGTTGAAAATCGGGTCAGCAATCAGAACATCTACCTTTAAAGCCTCATGCCCCTAAACTGAATATTCAGCGAAATTTAATGAGTCATGAGGAAACACGATTAAAGCTTATTTCTGATTGGTTAAATGGTAAAATTATTAATGAGGGCATGACCCGACCGTTTCAATAATTAAGAAGGAGTGGATAAAATAATAAACAGAAAACTACTTAATTATTAGAGCGATCATTTCGGTACAAATCAACGAGGATATTGACATTTTATGGACCATTATCATGCTTTTTCATTCAAATCCATTCTCATGTCTTTCTTTCTCCACGGTGCATGACTGAATATCATGGTAAAAGTTGGTTGCTTAAAAGTATGTAACTTGTAAGCATGTACATTGATCAGTAACAAATACTTTAATCTTCAAATTTCCTATCCATCACATTAACTTGATAATCTTACTACACAGTCGTTTTGTGGCTTATTGTATTGTGTTACCTAAGATTCCATGAACAGCTCTCCAAATATGCTGGTTCCTTGCATCAATGGGCTCCACACAACTTATCCATAGATGCAGGTACACGTCAATTATGCCACCTTTGCTGACATAAAAGTCTTACATATTCATGAATGACGAAAAATAGATCCATAAATAAATTTGATCAAGCCAGCTTCACGCTTAGGCCTAAAAAAAAAGTGTTTGATTGGCCTAACATGACAAAAACAAATAGGGTAGGTCGGTCGGGATTTTTTTTATTTTTATTTTAAATCACCTGCTTTGGGGACTTAAAATAGCCGAAAATTAAAGCAAACAGTCAAAAACTTTGATACTTTCAATTTGTATATATTTTTTTATTTAAAAAAAAATAAAAAATCCTCCCTCTAAATAATAAAAATAAATCAGGGTCGGCGATGTATTTAAGCTCGTTCGGGTTAGGCCAATTAAACTTCTTTTTTTTTTAGGCATTAGAATGATAACAAATTTGCTGATTGGCACAAACTACACGTGTATCTGCGCTCACCACAGCGCCGGACTTCACCCGCAAGTCATAGCGCTTTCCCCATCGTAGCTATGGCAGCCTGACAATGCATTCAACATTCGATGCGGTATCTCAGCTACAGTGTGTTGATTGTTATTTACCGTATGCCATAACAGAGCGACAATGTAATGTGGTGAAGCGGCAGTTACGGCCGGCAAATGTGAACCCTGTACCTGCACCTATGGATGAGTTGGCCCGGGGATCCAGGGTGCAGGGAACCAGCAAACTCTCCAAACTGTTCTGCTCGCTCGATATGCTGTTCCTAATGTCTTCAAACTGTAGTATTATGTACATATTCATCTTTTTATTGTATCAAACCAAGTCATTGCAAAAAATATAACATGCAGTTTATATTGAAACAATAGTATACTTAAATTGAAACAAATTAAAGCAAATATAGACACAAAGATATCATAAGACCAGAACAAAATCAAAATAGAGTTAAAGCTACGCAATTGCTAATGCAAGTTGATAGGAAGCATAAAGCCGAAATGTTTTTCTTGTGCACATTTTTTTATGATACCTTGCAATTGTCTTACTTTTCCTTGCTGAAAATCTCAAAAGTTCGAACCCAGATGTGACCCTTTTGTGTATACATCTCAAACTGCCAATAACAATAATAATGGTTTTACATGAGTAGGTGGTGTCTTGAGAGATTAGTTCATTAAGCGGTTGGTAGTAATTGAATTTAGTTTTGTAACAGGTATCAACAAACGCATCAAATGGCACAGCAATTTCAATGATAAAAGCTTGCATGGTCTGCTTGTCATAAATGAGGATATCTGGTTTACGGTGTTGTATGATATTGAAATCAGTTCTGCTATCAAATAAGTCACCGGTGATGATCTTGTTGTTTACAACTTCGGCATGTGGGTGTTTTTTCTTGATCATTGACATTTATAAGGCGCCTTCCCAGAGAGATCAAAGCGTCATGAAAATATAAAAATATGAGGGTCATTCAATAAGTCCTACCTCCTCCCTCATAACATTGCTAATATAAATGACTATGATAGCTCTGAATCATAGCTACACATTTATAGTACATGATAATTGATATCTGTTTCACTTTAGATATGATGCAGTCAAAGCCGGGGAGAGATTTTGGACAAAGGAAACAAAAAATTACCTTAAAAATAAATGCATGTTTTTCGGGGGGTTTCCGTATTATATGGTTAGATATAAGAGCATGATTTTAATACTGAAAATAGAAATCAATGAATGAAATCTGATAAAATCATAGTATTATCATGTATGAATAGGATTGTAAAGCAATATTAACTCTTGTAGTCTTGTAAATAGTGTAATATCAACTCAAATGTATTGCTATGACTTTGGCATACACATAATCAGTATGATTTTCGTTGTTACAACTCAAGCCACAGTGATGCCTCGTATGTTAAATCTTTTACATAAATATTCACTTTGAGTTTTCAGTATGTGCAACCTTCAGAATAGTCAATTAATGACTTTCCAAATTGTGTCGTTTGTATATTTTATAGTGAAATTATGTGTAAGCATTTACGCTGATCAATAACCAATGCTACCATCTTCAAATTGTGTAACACATAATCGCAATCATTGCCATCTGCACCTGTATGTGCAACCAATGCCTTTTATTACATTATGTATTTTGATATATTACTTTCTGGTGCAATATATTTTAATGCATTATATAACCCTAACCCTACTATGGCGTACAAAATCATACCGCCGGCAGCACCTGTTTACGCGCACACACAAGGTCTATGGCATGCTGCAATATGACCCCTGCGGTATAGTCAACAAACATTTAGCCTGAGCAGTCAAGCACTTGTGGTGTGGTGGTTGACTCGCTCTCTTCCCAGTCTGGTGACCCAGGTTCAATCCCCTTTGCACCCCTCCCCCAGGTTCTTTGGTCCATCGCCACTGAAACACTGTGGGAGTTAGGGTTCATGTCCTCAGGATTATAAGGCCTGTTTACACTTGTACATTATCCTCATTATAAATGCAATCAGTGTATAACCATCTCTCTCTATATCTACTTTCCTCTTGCAGCATAATGTGGTCCAAACAATATTAGATGGACGATATCTTTTCATCGTGGAACTAAGGCCTGTTGAGAGTACAGAAACCGAGGCAAAACCATTAGCCAGTGTGACTGGTAAGTCAAGTATAAATCCAGGTCTAAAAACTAAGATAACAGGGGGAAGAGGCAATTTGGGATGTATGTTTTCAGATTCAAAAGGTTGATTTGTGTTATTTAACCCTAACTCCCCAGGTGTGTATTGGGAATGAAACTATCAAGTGAGAAAAATGGGGGTAGAAATCAGGCTTCGCATGCCCCGGGAAAGAAAACAAATATTCTGAGCTCTGATTCTCTGCACCATTTTTCATCACTGTGAAAAATATGAAAAATTCAGGGTATGTTTATACTTTTATTGGGGAACAATGTTTTTTATTGATAGTGATTAAATTGCTCAGTGTGTGATTTCATATGTCATATCAAATGTTTGAGGTCAACCTTTTAGCTCTAAGTTGACACAATAAAGGATACAACGCTCGGCCGCTGAGCGCAATCGTTGACCACCGTTTTCCAATCAGGCTGCGTCATTTTGTTGTGGTGGATCTACTACGCATTTGTGAGAGCGCAAAGAGTTAAAGCATAGTGGAGAATGCTGAGCCCTTAACAAGCCTCTATGAATTATGCCGTACGGAATATGATAGTAACTACAGAAGACAAATGGAATACAGTCATGTGAATTAAAATTGTGTTATTTTCTTTTTCAGTTGAAGTTGCCATGAGAACCCCAAAAGGTTATATCTCCGCCTTCCAGTGGCCGTTGCTACCTGTAAGTAGCCTGTTCATATGCAAAGAGTAATCAAATGGAAGGAATATAAATCATCTCTGGCAAACCTTTTATATGAAGTTCTGTAACAAGAACCTTATCAAATTCTCCCATGAGGATCGTTAAGTGTGATACAATTATTGCAGGACCTAAAAGTCAGGTATTGTATTTGTGTTTACACAGTGTAAACAATGTCAACAGCTTCCAGTAAAAAAAGGTTGAAGACCAAACCATGACCAAAGTATTTATCTTATTATATCAAATTACCAACATTTGTTTATTTTGTATTTGTTCATATTTAGGCAATTGTTTGTTTGCTTTTGTTTCTCAAATAGTAAATTGTTTGTAACTTAAAAACTAAAATTCTATTTTAGTGAGGTTTGGCCACCTTCTTTTTAATGATGGACAGATATCAAAATTGAAATCTGCCGACATGTGACCCGCGTCACATATACCTGTGTATTTTTTGTGCATCCAGAAGAAGTTTGAAAAAAATTACAGTTTGAAATGCCCAAATTTACATGATTGAATCAAGATCAACTTTATCCAAAGGTGTTTCTCATGTTTGCTTTCTCATACAGTTCTATGGAGTAATGTGTGCTGTTTATTCTGTCTTGGCATTCATATGGCTTCTTCTACTGGGCTGTAATTGGCGAGATTTGTTAAGAATTCAGTTTTGGATTGGTGGGGTTTTAGTTCTTGGTGAGTACATACTTTTAATTTTTCTGGGCCACCTTTACACAGAACAAAATTAAGTTTGACCTCAAATTCAATTGTGATAAAGGAAGAGAATTAATAATGTTTCAATGGACTGCTCTTCCATAGTTATGAGAGGGATATGAGGGTATTGATTGTCAATAGACAGCTGATTTCCATAATTTTTTTAATTTTTTTTTAATGTTGCCCAGAGTCATTTGAATTTGATCTCTGAGGTTGACTTCAAAATGTGGTGGTCCTGCTTACACAAAAAATAAAAATGTGTTCATATATTACTTCTGTAAGATTCAGGCTAGGTGTCAGCAGGGCCTAGCAACCCTATAACTCCTCCCATATGTATGGAAAATCTCTTTGTCATTACTTCCTCTTAAATGAAAATTGAGTAAATGCATTAATTATGAAGTTACTATGGTTCATGTATTAATAGGCGATGAAATTAATTAGCGGTAAATCGCATCAACTATTGGACTATACACAAGCAAAAAATCGTGCTTAAATATATAATGTATTTCGGCTGCTAGAGGCTTTCGACAAAGACTTTGTATACATAAGTGCTTGTTCGTCTGGTATCCATGTAAACACAGTCCCTGTGGTCTAGTGGATCAACCAATCGCCGCGAATGCGAGAGGGACCGGGTTCGAGACAGTGTATTTTTAAGGTCTTTGTTAATTTAATTCTCGCCAGTTTGTCTGAGTCTATATATTATTTAAATATATAAGTACGGTCATTTAAAAAAAATATAGGCCAATGTGCAATAAGACTCAATTGATAACCTCATTAAATATACATGTTCCTATTTTTTGTTGTTGATAGTCAGTCATCTCCCCATTTGAGGATCAGCCCAGATCATATCAAACAAGCATCGTCATCATACATGTTAAATTTGATATTGTTATTCCAATTTCAGGTTTGTTAGAGAAAGCTATTTTCTATGCAGAGTTTGAGCACCTTAATTCCAATGGTACCTCAGTACCTGGCGCTATCATATTTGCTGAGTTGATGTCATGTCTGAAACGTTCCCTTGCGAGGATGCTGCTCATCGTTGTCAGCTTAGGTTATGGAATCACAAGGTAACTGGCTTATAAAACGCTATAGGTGGCCCCGGAATGACGTCACATGCCGTTGATAACAAACACAACTTATACAACAAATAGCAGATTGTACGATCACAAAAAATGCCAAAATGCAGACCTTATTCATTTTGACCTAATTATCTTTACAAAAAAATGCTGATTTTTACATATTTTTTAGGCCTTTCTTATGAGTTTTACAATTTTTGCAAATGTAAACAAATGTCGCTTACACGTCTTGATGCGATCATTTGGATAAATCTACTGTATGCTTGAGTAGTAGAGCGTACAAACTGATTTGTTAAAAAGTTTAGTTTTGTTGTCAACTGGGAGGTTGTTGTCACTGCATATTTGGCAATGTTTTCTTCAAAGCCTCAAACGGAATAAGCTTAAGCATACTCTACAAACTTAATTTAGCGCACAGCTTTATTCCATGTACAATAAAACCTGGGACCCATCTTGTTTTTCGGGCGGGTCCTGGGATTCCCAAAATTATTCATTAAAATAATTGAGAGAAAAAATAAGCTTACTTAAAAAAACACCTTGTCGGCTAAACCACAATTACACCCTTTATATCAGAAATATTCTAACCTCCACGCTTTTGTTGATTTTTTTGATTTCTGGAGTCCCACGCATTATAATGCGTGCCGTCCGGACTATGTAAGTGCTCTTGCCCCTGAACATGTATAAAGCGTCACTTCCTATGCATAACAGTTGGGCAGTTCTACTTTATACATGCTAAAGACCGGAAAATATACAAGATTTTGGTCAGAACAGCAACGATATTCTAGTTATAGACTATCATTCTTGCAGCTGTACTGTACTTAGATTCGCATTTGTACAAATGTATCTATATTTGAGTAGTACACAAGATATTAAACTGCAATCGTTTGAATATGCACTGATGTCACCCTGAACTTGAATGGACTTGGAATATAGACGGCTATTGCTATCAATGGGAGATAAGATCTTTTCATTTTGCTCCAGCAAAAATATTGTGCAATTTACTAGCTGATTTAGACTTTCGCAAACTATATAAATGTTCAAGACAAGTTAAGATATACAAACACTTGATCTTGAAATCTTTGTTCGTTTCATTTGCTGTTTTAATGTAGTCAATTTTTATTTGTAAGTTTTCATTTACTTTTTACAAATAATTGATACCATGATAATTATTCAGATGACAAATACTGCCACATTTTATATATCCTAATTCATCAGTGGAAACTGGGTAACCAAAAGTCTGATAACACAAAATTCCTTGTAACACAAAATGGCTTTCAAGACCTGATAAAAGAAATACAGTAACAATAACCTGATATCACATATTCCTGATAACAAACCAGGAACCCTAGCATTTTTGTATTATTGAGATTCCAATGTGATACTATTTTTGTTTCAATTGTAACCATGACTATATGTGTCAATTTTTCAGACCAAGACTTGGTAGGGATCTTCACTGGGTTATGGCAGCAGGAGGATTATATTTTCTACTCAGTGCAACAGAAGGATGTCTTAGAGTTAAAGGAGTAAGTAGTACAAGATAGTAGTATGGTCTGAGAGTTAAAGGAGTAAGTAGTACAAGATAGCAGTATGGTCTGAGAGTTAAAGGAGTAAGTAGTACAAGATAGCAGTATGGTCTGAGAGTGATGGAGTAAGTAGTACAAGATAGTAGTATGGTCCTAGAGTTAAAGGAGTAAGTAGTACAAGATAGTAGTATAGTTTGAGAGTGATGTAGTAAGTAGTACAAGATAGTAGTATGGTCTGAGAGTAAAGGAGTAAGTGGTACAAGATAGTAGTATGGTCTGAGAGTGATGGAGTAAGTAGTACAAGATAGTAGTATGGTCCTAGAGTTAAAGGAGTAAGTAGTACAAGATAGTAGTATGGTCTGAGAGTGATGTAGTAAGTAGTACAAGATAGTAGTATGGTCTGAGAGTAAAGGAGAAAGTGGTACAAGATAGTAGTATGGTCTGAGAGTGATGGAGTAAGTAGTACAAGATAGTAGTATGGTCCTAGAGTTAAAGGAGTTAGTAGTACAAGATAGTAGTATGGTCTGAGAGTGATGTAGTAAGTAGTACAAGATAGTAGTATGGTCCTAGAGTTAAAGGAGTAAGTAGTACAAGATAGTAGTATAGTCTGAGAGTGATGTAGTAAGTAGTACAAGATAGTAGTATGGTCTGAGAGTAAAGGAGAAAGTGGTACAAGATAGTAGTATGGTCCTAGAGTTAAAGGAGTAAGTAGTACAAGATAGTAGTATGGTCCTAGAATTAAAGGAGTAAGTAGTACAAGATAGTAGTATGGTCTGATAGTGATGGAGTAAGTAGTACAAGATAGTAGTATGGTCTGAGAGTGATGGAGTAAGTAGTACAAGATAGTAGTATGGTCTGAGAGTGATGAAGTAAGTAGTACAAGATAGTAGTATGGTCCTAGAGTTAAAGGAGTAAGTAGTACAAGATAGTAGTATGGTCTGAGAGTTAAAGGAGTAAGTAGTACAAGATAGCAGTATGGTCTGAGAGTGATGGATTAAGTAGTACAAGATAGTAGTGTGGTCCTAGAGTTAAAGGAGTAAGTAGTACAAGATAGTAGTATGGTCTGAGAGTGGTGGAGTAAGTAGTACAAGATAGTAGTATGGTCTGAGAGTGATGGAGTTAGTAGTACAAGATAGTAGTATGGTCTGAGAGTGATATGGAGTAAGTAGTACAAGATAGTAGTATGGTCTGAGAGTGATGGAGTAAGTAGTACAAGATAGTAGTATGGTCTGAGAGCGATGGAGTAAGTAGTACAAGATAGTAGTATGGTCTGAGAGTGATGGAGTAAGTAGTACAAGATAGTAGTATGGTCTGAGAGTGATAGAGTAAGTAGTACAAGATAGTAGTATGGTCTGAGAGTGATATGGAGTAAGTAGTACAAGATAGTAGTATGGTCTGAGAGTGATATGGAGTAAGTAGTACAAGATAGTAGTATGGTCTGAGAGTGATGGAGTAAGTAGTACATGATAGTAGTATGGTCTGAGAGTGATGGAGTAAGTAGTACAAGATAGTAGTATGGTCTGAAAGTGATAATGGGGAATTGGGGGAACTGCCACGACAGATGAGGATGGTAGGATTCACATTTTTGTGAACCATATTTATAAGCAAAGGTGTCATAAAATAGAAAGTCCCATAAGGCCCTCCAAAAAAGTTTGTCTCAGAAACATTTTGCAAAAAAGCTAAGGGTTGTGCATTTTTTAAAAATTTTGTTGTTGAAAGAATTGGCTATGAGGTATGTAATTTTCTTTTTTTATCGGCCATGTTTAATCTGTCCGTTTTTTCAAATTACGCATATCATTAAAAGCTAAAGAAAAATGCACCGACGCCGCAAAGAGCTTAAAACTAAAAGCCAGGGTATTTGTAAATATCAATGCTGTCATAAGGGGATCCCTCTTAAAAACAGCGCTTTTATCATGATCAATCACAGTGTACTTTCTATTGGTTTTTATTGTTAATGTTTGCATAGATTATTTCATGCTAAATAATCTTGTAGATAGCATGTACTTCACAAATTTCATGAATTGAAAACCTACTAAATTAATAAAAGTAGTACAAAATGTGTTAATTTACTACATGTAGTCATTTTCGAGACTTGTCTCTAGGATGGCTTCACGTATGCTTTGTCTTCATGTAGTCATTTTCGAGACTTGACTCGGGGATGGCTGTATGTATGCATTTTTTCGAGTGTATTCTTCATAGTGTGTTCATTTGACTTCTAATTGTTTTTGATGTGCAATTAATGTACTTTTTATATAATCACAGCTGGTCTGTAAATGTTATGATATATCAGGGCTTGATGTAATGTGCAATTGTTGGTCTTGCAATTTTTAATTGATTTGCTTGTATTTTTATTATTTTATGATGTATCATATTGTCAAGCGCTCCGAGGGATTGTGATCCACGGTGCGCTATATAAACACTGTTTTTATTAATATTATTATTATTATTAAATTAAATATTAATAATGATTTTTGGTAAGGTTTAAAATATTCTATTTATAACATTTTGCATTCATTATCTTGTACAGAATGAGCAGCATGCACTGATAGCAATATTGCCTCTGGCAGTACTAGACGCCGTTGTCTGTTGGTGGATCTTCAAAAATTTAGTGGATACCACGAGACAGCTGAGGCTACGTCGTAATCTCACCAAGCTATGGTTATATAGACATCTTACCAATACCCTTATAGTATGCATCATATCCGCTGTTATCTTCCTAATATGGTCTACCAAAGCACATAAGTGGACAACTTGTGTCATGGTAAGTCATGGTGTTAATGAACCATTCATACTGAGCCAACAAGCAGTGGCATAGCTAGGTTATTCATATTGGGGGGTTGGGGGGGGGGGGGGGGGGATGAAAATGAACCAACAAGATTTGTGAGTCAAGAAAGAGACTTTACACCTTTTTTTGCCTGATTGAGCTACATTTTGGCTCTAAACAAGCTTGTACCAAAGAATATTGCATTTTGGGAAGACATATGCGCGCGATTCTTTTTCATCTGTGTACTTTTGACCATCATAATTCCATGATTCCTTTGGTCAAATGAACCGACAGTGCCAATCTCAACCGACACGACGTCAATATTGGGGGGGGGGGGGTCGCCCCCCTCTGGGTACACAACTGCCAACAAGTCATCTTTGGATGACTGATTCTGGAGCTGTTTCAATCACATGGGAGTTGATTCATGCTGTTGTTCCTACAAAAGGATGATCAATGGTACACAGATTAATCAGGGCCTGATTGGATCAAAGTCAACCCGATGAATACAAGAATTCTTCCTGAGTTGAGCTTTATGTAGAAGAGCCAAAGTCTAAAGTTTGACCAACTCACAAATTATTAAACGATCTTCCTAAGAAGAGTTGACTTGTCTTAAGTTGCTTCTTAACTTTTATGCTATAGAGACCTATGTAAATTGGCGTAGAGGTAACTTCAAACTTTACCATAACATTTAAATAATCTATTATGAAAGCAAGAAAATATACTCTGTAATCCATTTTTAGTTGAACCAAAGTATTTGCCAGACTTAGCAATTTGGTCATTTCACTGTTACCATTCCCATTGTTCTTATGCATCATTCACTTATTACCGGCATGTTGCATTTTAAACTAAACACAAATTTTGAAACTACCACAAGCATTTAATCAAAAAAGTATCTCATTTGACTTTCTTTTAGTTGAATATGTTGTTTTGCAACATGTACTTATTGTTGTGATATTTTTGTATTAATGCTAACCTTCAAGGCTCATTTGGGTTTGTGGGAATAAAAACCTACGGCCAAATAATGCCAGAAAAGAGACCTCACTCTGTACAGGGAATTCAACTTTGTTTGCCGGGGTGAATCAAGTAAATCAATGCATACACTTTTCTCACCCCCCATTCTTGATTCATATTATTTACGCCAGCAGATGATACACCGAGAATGTTGTGTGATGTTCCGTATTTAGTAATACCGTACTGCGCTCAAAAGATGCTCAGTGTAAACAAATCGATGTGTGGCAAGTTTCAGGCTTTTAACCACTCACATCTGTGCAAATATAACTTGGTTTTAAGTATTACAAAACTTGAAACTGATCAAAGATATACAAAGCTCTTGTGATAATATATCATAAGAGCAAATCTGCTGATGTATGGTGTAATTATTTCTCTTTATTTTGTACATACAGAAATGGCGTGAGCTGTGGTTGGATGATGCCTATTGGCATGTGTTATTCTGTATTATACTAGTGGTGATCATGTTTCTTGTCAGACCGACGGCCAACAATCAGCGCTACGCATTCTCACCGCTAGTAGATGCTGTAGATGATGAGGAGAGTCAACAACCGATGATTAGTGATGCATATGGTAAGACATATAGTTTGTTTGTTTGTCGGGGTGTTTGTTTGTTTGTTTGTTTGGTGTAGCTAGGACTTGGCTGGTATGCATTTCCTGTTGTGTAATAACCAAGTTCAAAGCACAATAAAAAAATTGCAACCTTCGCTTAGTACAGAGAATTCTTGCAATCATGATTTCGTTGTAGACAAAATTGAGGGTGTTTTCGCAACTTACATCTGTAAAATAAATGATCAGTAATGCTTACAATATTCATATTTACCATATTAGGTTGTGCTGTTGCTCCGTGCATTGATTAGTTGGTATTATTTAATCTCTGTTGCATACTGTGTTTGTCTATATAGATACTGTGAAGATGCGTCAGATACCTGGGGAGAAGTCTAACAGCAGTAAAAGTGCTGCAGATGATGCCTTGAAATGGGTGGAGGACAACATACCAGCTGCTGTAGCTGATGCGTAAGTTTTATGAGTCCTTTTCCTCATTTCAAGTCTTTATTATACCAAGCTGTTTACACTTATATGTTAGATCATGTAATTTATGTAAATCTAGTATATAATCACCACCTCCAGAATCATTGGCCAGTGTTCATGCCATGTACAGACTAGATTGGGGTGTGACGCAAGGGTTTAGGAATGCTGCAGTATAGTTTTTTTTGCATTTTACATGGCAAGTTTAAAAATGGCTCACCCAATTCTCAGGCTTTGTCACCTCTTCTTTACTAAAATTGCACTTTTTCTCCAATTTACACACCTAATATTTGTATTGCTTAAACTCCTGGCTCTGAAGGCTGTCTGTATTCAGGAGCATCATTGGTTAGAATGTGTTCAATGACACTTGACCCGCATGTGTTGCCTGAAGGCACGCGTACGCCATTTCTTCAAAGATTATATAGACACCTATATGGTACTTCATATACCTTATTTATATTTATATAACTGGTGGATTTAGATACCCTTCCGTTTAACAAGTCTTTCTAGTATGATGCTTCAATGAACTTGTGCTTTAACATTCATCTAGTCTTAAACCATCATTTGCCAAAGTGGAATAAAAAACAATGTCAAGTATCAATATATGGAATGTTATTTTTCCTACATTTTCACTTCATTGGGATATGTTTATTTTATCGTTAGTGTCACATGTATACGATTCATGTCGGGAGATCGCAAATTATCATGATCGCTGCCGAAAGAAAACAGAATACAAACACCGTCGTAATTTTGTCGGCAAGATGGCGGCCGATTTATCCAAGAAAACAGAATAGAAATACCGTCGCAATTTGGTCGTTGGCAAGATAATGGCCGGTTTATTATTTTTAAACCTTTTTGATGACATTGGACGCACGTCACATGAGGTTGAACTCGATGTGAACTCGCATAAAGTATGTGAGTTCAACCTCACCCCAAAACGGTCATCCGTGGTGTGCACTACATAATCTTGACCTCACGGCTCTGATTGGTTGGTGCTCAAACGTGAGAACTGAAAAACTCGTGAATAAACATGAGCTTATTCACACACAATCACGCCCCATTGCGTCAGTGGTTAAGGCGCAGCGGGACTTCTGCGTTGGTTGTTACGGTGCAGCGTGATGATCGTTAAAACGGCTTCAATTTAAAATTGACCAATCAGGTGCTTTGGTGTTGTTGGTTGTCGGTATTTTGTGAGTTTTCAAGCATGTGTGCGCAGCCTGATCGAAGTGCGTCCACATATGTCGAACTGTGGCCAGGAGATTATGTGCCGTTGATCCATTACGACAAATGCAATATCATCATTGGAATATTTTGTCCTCATTTGTTATTCATCCAACTTTCATGTACACAGTAAGTTAAAATTCAACACGGGACACAAACCTCCTGTGCATGACATGTACTTCCAGGTCACAATCACATGCCTAATCAATATGTATATGTTTGACATGTTTTTCTTCGTGTTTCTATTACAGCGCCCTGGGAGCTTTCGATGACTCTGAAGAAGAGCTAGTAAACACATTGGAGAGAAATAAGATGGAGTAATAACAGATGATAACTTATAGACTGTAAATAATGTATGGCTATATCACATGTGTGTTTGTGTGAACAATACAGATGTCTTCATTCACTGTGTGAAGGGCTTGTAATAATGGAGGTACTTTGATCTATAATAACCCACCACTGGTTGTGAGGCGTTATTTGATGGGTGAGACTGCAATCATCATTTAGTATACTCTATTATTGACCAGAAGCCAACATTGGTTATAACTTGAATATCAAGACTTTGGCACAATGCGGTCAGTTTTGCCAAACAATGATTTAGTAGCCCAATTAGGCTACTTTTGAAATAAAAAGTGCTATATATGTACAGCCGCCGCAAAATAGTGCAGTTGTCTCTCAAAGAAAAAGTTGAGATAGTAATACCAACAAAAGGAGCTTTTTGAATGCTTCAAAATGACGCGTTTGTGGTAAAGAATGGATACTGCTTTCTGATTTGAGGAAGAAAAATTACTGTAAGATTGTCTATATTTTATGTTTTTCCATTCCATCAATATCTCAAAATGCATTTCAGTCACCAACAACTGCACCCTTTTGCCGCGACAGTACACATATACCCTTGTGTCAGCACCAGTTGGGAGGTGACGTCAGCGCGTACGCCGTGTACTCTAGTGATAGACGCACCTCTTTCTGACCCACGGCCAAGATTCATCTTTCATTGGGAGGATGCAAACTCTATCGTTATTATAAGTATGTGCATGATGCCACGATGCATTTGTAGGATATGCGCTCACATCAACTCCCAACTTTACTTTTGTAGATTGGGCTACCCTTTGTGACGAGTGATGCTGTCAGTATTTTGTCACATTTGTGACATTGAAAACTTTAGTTTTTCTGAATATGTTTGAGTGCTTGTCACCCTAGATTGGGCTATAATTTGTTGGCAACACTGGATGGTGTTAGTATCATGTGGAGCCCTGTTATATGAGGTGTGTAGATGTAAATGGGATTCATTGATGTAGTGCGTGTTAGTATCTCATGGTTACTGGTTCAATCCTGGGCCCATACATCTATTCCGAATTATGATACTGAGATATGCATTGTGTTATGATCAAAGTGATCAGTTGGTCGTAACACAGTTAAAGTGAGCCATTTGCCCCGGCAATGATTATATTCTAACATGCACTACGCCAGCGAATTGAGAGCTTGTATGTATCTATATGTATGTAGGAATGTGGACGTTCACTAATAACTTACTAATAGTGCCGACTACAGACTATCTTGTATGCTGAATGCTGGGCCAGAAATCTCTGTCTACTGTAAAACTGCTTAATTTCCAAAGGTATCAAATCTTGCTAACTTTGTTAGGAGTTAAAAGAAGAATTCTTGATACACCCCAGCATACTTCACTTTCATCACATGACCACTGATTTTTGTCACCAGTGTCTACTGGTTCCCATCGACATTACAGTGCAAGGAAATGCTTATAAAGTTGTTAAACTAGGGTCTTTAAGAAAATCCTGTTGCTAGTAATATGATTGATGTGTCTTTAATACAGTCCTCTCTTGATTTTCTTACAGACCCTATATTTTTATCAATACAAGTTTTATTTGGCATTCAACTTCTTTTCATATTTGTGGCCAAGTTACCCTATCTGTACCATGTATTAGATAGTAGAGGTCAGACGACCTCCAGCTGTTAATTACTTTAACACATGTGTGGCACCGTTTGTTTTGGCGATATGCCCTGCTGGCACTGTAGGGGCGCTAAGCATGCTGGGGTACATCAAGAAATCTTCTTTGATTAGGAGCTCAAATTGGCTAAAGTTGATACCTTACTAACTTATCAGTGTAGGAGTTAGGGTATATGTTGGGGTGTGTCAATTTAACTTCCTAGTCTGGTTTTTGACAATAAAAGTATCAGGGGAGAAAGATCACTGTTCGCCGGTGCCGGGGATCGAGCCCGGGCCGCCTGCGTCACAGGCGGACGACTAACTGATTGCGCTATCGAGGGAGCTCGAAAAAGTTAAATTTTCCGAGACCATTTGACAGCTCGCCAGATCGTGCCACGAGATAGAATCGTGAAGCACGCGGCACAGATGCTATTTGCTATGGCCTTTTGTGGCCTCTGGTAAGGTTATGTGGCCTCTGGTAAGGTTAGGTTAGGATTAATGTGTGAAATGTGAAAAATCAACAAGCAGTATGTTGATTATTTACCAAAAATAAATGCGCATTGAAATTAAGTAGATTTATAGTTTTTGGTTGGCTTATATTGGATCAAATTTATAATTTATTTTATCACAGCAATTTTTAGTTAATCAATTGAATTGTTGGGAGCAGCTTAGCAAATTGGAACACATTTGAATTTAATTTTATGCACCACTTTTATTTGCACTGGTAACCTTCATGAATAATGTATTTTGTGTAGAATCCCCAAATTGAAAAGGTTTTAATCATATTCCAAAATTGTATTTGTATGCTATAGTTTGGGAATATAGAATCCGGTGTATCATTTATTGATTAACTTAATATTATTTAAATTAAAAATCCTGTGTATTGAAAGTTGAACAGTATTGTTATAATGTTCAAGTTTCAATACACAGGTTTCACAAGATGTTAAATGTGATGATATCAAGGAAAATGAGTCGGAACTCGCAAATGTTGATTTTGAGATATAACTAAACAAAAGATAGAATTTGTTTTGTTTTCTATTGTTTTGAAAAACCCTTTTCTTTTATCTTTGTAATTAATTGTCCATTCATAATTGGATATTTTGTAAATTGCTGCATGGCAAATTACCTGTACAGTGAAGAAGAAAACAAAATGTTTGATATTTTCTACATCAGACTCATTTTGCTTGATCGCATCACATGTGACATGGCACCACAAAATGTAAAGTAGCAAAAAATAAAAAAATATTTTTTCACATTTTCAGAAAGTAGATGTCCTCAGGTTTAAAATGACCCTAAAGTTGTTATAATAGGCCATTCCAAAGTGAAATTATGATAAATTGAAGTTAATCACCGGATTCACTGCTGAATTATTGAATCGGAGAAAAAGGCCTTCAAAGTCAGTGAAGCTTATCGTCTCTTGGCTCTCCAAAATATTCTGTCAAAACTTAATCAAAAGATTGTTTATGCCAAAGACCTCTTATTAAACGGACTGTCATTGTTTCATTTGGGATGGGAATTTACAGGGTTCAAACTACTATTAATAGCTCTGGAAAGCCCTGACCTTTAAGACCATATCAAATTTGCCACAGGGGATACTATTTTAAACCCGTGGAAATGACAATATAAACAAGGTAATTTCGAGACATATCAAAACATTTTTCCTCTCTTTGCGTTCATTTTTTGAGATATAAGAATAAAATGCCCTCTCTAAAATTACTTAAAAAACATATTTTGACCCAAATGTTTTCTTAATACTTTGGAATGTGATACATAAATAGTTTATCTTTCCGAAAATTAAAATATCTCATTTTCTACCTCCCCCTGTCAAATCGACTATTTCAGGCCATAACTCAAAATCAGCCCCAGTTACGCTCATTTTGTCGTGCCAGGTCACATATGTGTTATCAAAGCCGTTATGACAAATCATTGTAACTCGGTTTGAGATGACAACAACTTTTGGAACCATTAACAATATTTCCCACCAATTAATCCAAGCAATTATTGATCCTCTTTTTATGCCTTAAAATTGTCATATTTTCAACCTGGACAAAAATTGAATGAATAAATTGTCTGTACAACGCATGGTTCTTACAAGAGGTACATTGTGGGCGTGAATATAAGTTTAAAGCTACATTGTGGGCATTTTCCCGCCCTGTCGGCGTACCCCTACAGTGCAGACGTTGCCAGATGGTTTAAAATGGCCTCTAGAGGGGGTATAGCCTATCATTGAAATTGTGTGTTTTAAGGGGTATTTTTCATACCCCCATAGGGTCAGGTTTCGTCAGATTTCGTCAAATTTAAACGCCCACAGTGTATGTTTGTACGTGTATGTTTGTGTGTACTGTGGGTGTACTCCCGCAATGTACCTCTTGTGAGTAGGGGTGAGTGTGTCTCTGAATTTGGCCTGTGTTAAAATTCCCTTAGAATTATGAGGCTATATCAATTAATGCCAATTTACTTCTAGCAGGGAAATAATGGAGACATGTATGGTTAATATACAGTCTGTAGGTGGGTGGTCTTTATCAATGAAATGTTTGGACTTTTTGATGGGAAATTACAATAACAACATGGTTTGGCGGGAAGTAGTGCGAACTACTGGTCCTTCGATGTTGGATGATTTGGAACTCGCATTGATGTGATAACTTCTCTATTCAGACTAGAATTATTAAATTATTTAGGTTGATGTCATTGAACATAACGTTGGAAAATGTCAGAAGCACATGTAAGTTTACCCAGATGTCCATAAAAATATTGCTCAACATTTTGAAAATCTACTGTAAAAGCCAATATTTTCGTGTAAAGATATTTTCACGCATTTTGATATCAAAGACATTTTGTGAATTTTTTCTTCTCGCGGGTCACCCTCTGGATGCACTGCATGAATGTTGAAAACAATATTTTGCGCGAAAAACATTAAAACCACCGCAACGAAAATTTCAGCTTTTACAGTATATCAAGTGATTTTTTTGCTGTGAGCAAGAACTGGTGTACATTGTTTTGTTATTTCAGTTATGTTTATATTGTAAAAGTTTTATTTTGTTTTTGTTGGTTTGTACCTTGTCCAAAATGTGTCCATTTAACTTAGTATTTGTAAGATAATATAACACTGTGTACAGATAATGAAAGTTATAATTTATTCACTTTAAGTCTCAATAATATACTAGAATTGTACGGAACTTTCCTTATACAAGTGCAGTTTTTCATCAGATTTTTTAGTGTTTGAGAGGGGAAATATTTCATTGTGATTAATAGACTTGAATACATTATTTAATGATGTATGATATAAAATATCAGTTAGTTATAACTGCTTGTACTAATTTAACCTTTTTAGGAAGGCAAGTAGCATTTTCTATACATTTTCAAAACTAATTAAATAATGTTTGTATGATACACTATATTGCAGAGGTTTTCTTACGGTTTACCCCTAACTCTACTACACCACACGGCAATTGTGCGGAAAATGTTTTTATAACTCGGCGTGCAGGTTTTGGGGTACAAAACAGACCCAGGCTATATAACGAGGCGAATATACTCGTCGACTGACAGACGTAGTGTAGTGGCTAGGATCTGGGCCCTGGTACTGGAGGTCCGTGGTTCAAATTCCGGTGTGGGGGGGGGATATCAGGGTGACCTTTCTGGTGAATTTTGGGGGTCGGAAAAGAAATCTGTTGCCGTGTGGTGATCTCGAGTTAGGGTTAAAGGTCATGTTACACCTGTCATATGGTATATCTTGTACGCCATGCTATTCTGAGGTAATAGGGCAAAATAGTTGGTCAAATCAATATGAGCAAACCTTAATCTCCTCATATTTTCAACAAGTATTAGGCCAAGTAAAACAAAACAACAGTTGATCGTCAGGCCACCGGCTTTTTGAAGTAAAGATTTTACAGTCAGAGCCTCTTTACATATGCATTTATTTAATGTACAGATGCAGTTTTAATAAAGTTTTACTGGAGCAACTTAAACATTTAATAGTTTACATGCAATTTTTCGAAAATATTTACTATAAAATAAAAAATAATTATAATAATATATAATAAAAAAATCAATGCGGCACCAAAAAAGGAAGCGGGCGGGGACGATCAACTGTTGTTTTGTTTTACTTGGCCTTACTTCTGTTTCCAAGAACTAGGTATTTTTGGAAAGCTTGTTCAATATATTTAAAATCTTAATGTTGTCAAATGTAAATAAGATTACCTTTTTAATTTATGCATTACAAATGCATAGTGTGACCTGCTCGTTCCTTTAAAAATCAGGACTAAGTTATCAGGAAAATTTAAAATGTTAGCAATACAGGCCAGTAAAGAAACAAACAATACAGGGTGTCTCAGAATGATCTATACCGAGGTAATACAATTTTTTTCAGTTTGAACTTGATTGATATTGTCCAAATCTTTTTCCTATATATCTTGCGCAAATGCCCAGCTTTCTTAGGAATTTTAGATTTGGAAAATTGGAACTTTCTGATGGAAATCTACTATCATTTGGTAATGATAGAAGATTTCAAGTTTTTGTTGAAATGATCTATTATGAAAATCTATAAAGTCACTAACCCTTTTAAATATTAAATTATTTCTGAAATGTTATTCGCATTATTATTGCACCCTCTTCTTATTTTAATTAGCTTTTTGATAACAATCGATTGTTGTGTGCATAGAAAACAAAGCTTTTATTGAATAGGGCAGGATTTGTTTTGCTTGAGTGCTTTTAATCTTCCTTTCTTTAGCGGGAGTTTTTAATAAAAGTTATGAGGTGTGGGGTTTATTGTTTGAAATGCTGGTAGTGCTAGAGAGAATAGCTGTAAAGATGAATTATGTGAGCCAAAATATGAAAATACGTTTTTCATCAAATTTCGATTATGTCTTGCCACAGCGGAACAAAAAGAGATATCTCATTGAAATTAATGAAATAAGTAGGAAACATTTCCACCATCATATCGTAAGTTTAAATTTGAAACACTAATTGTTTTATATGTTTTATATATTTTTGAAACCTGGTATAGATCATTCTGAGACACCCTGTAAAAATATATCAAAGAGGTAAATGTATTTAAAAGGCACCATTTAAAATTGTGTATTTTACTTTATAAATACACCTAATTATTATTTCTTGATTATTTCAGTTTTGAGACAGCAGGTTTTTCACATGATGCAGGGTGGGTAATCGATGCTGCAATATAAGGCAAAGACAACATTATTACCTTCTGTTTCTATTGATTAATAAAAACAAGTTTACTTGATGAAAGTGACCCTTGCAATGCTGCAAATTGAGTTTGAATGTGTTTATACTTTTCATGCGCAAATGATTTTACCATATACAAAACAGATTTTTCAGAATGTTTTTGCTATCAGAGCCCTGCACAAGATAGATTCTGTGAATGCACACTGACATGACAGCACAGAAGGTGGCAAGTGAAACATAGTTATAGTTTGAGGGTTGAGCGCCAGAAGGCCGTAACTTAACTTTTGGGCAAAATGATATTTTGGTACCAAAATAATCCATATAACCTAGATTTTCAGAACCATAAAGAGATAAATCATAACACTCTTAATTTGACTAAAACATGAGTTATAAACTGGGTGCTACAGTGTATTGTAATGAGCCCCAAATATTTAAAAGTTGATTATCTCAGAATAGCATTTTTTGAGTTACAGCCTTCTGGCGGTCAGCCCTCGAGTTATTAGTAGTATGCCATTCACAATGTGCTAAGTTTGAGGATGAAATGCATTCAGCTGCATGAACAACGTGCTGGATGGATCTGATGCAAGCCAAAATATGTACTACACATTTTGGCTACAGCAATTGACCATATTTGCACTTTATACAGCATCTAAACCCAGTTAATTAGGGTAAGGGTTATGGTTTAGGTTAAAACCATCTGACCAGACAGAATGGTTTTAAAACATGGAAATAAGCCATCTGTATCAAATACACTTACGAGACCATCTGTATTGCATAACTAAACAAGATGTTATGCATTGACAGGAATCAGTTTAGGTACAGACTGTAATAATAATGATGATGTACATATTAAAGTTTCAGATTAACACATTTCTAGGCATAAGTTTTACATTGCACAAATAAAAAGATCGAGTGCAGAAAATCATAGATGGCAGGAAGATTTTGTAGTCGTTGACAAATGAAAAAGCGGGGGAGGAGGAAGAGTATTGCTACAGTTAGCTATCATTAATAGGTTTATCTAACTGGACCAATATAGACTACCAACTAAACACATCACCAAAAATAAGTCCCCCTCCCAAAAAGTTTGTCATAACATCGGGAGGTAAAACATTTTACCAATAAAACTTAGTTACAAATAATCCTATGACTGTTTCCTAAGTGTTGTTTGAAAATAAAAGATGTCCATGAATTCATGGCTGAATTAGTTCAAATGGAAGACAAAAAACCGCCCTTCTCAAAAGTCACAAAAGTTTATAAAATCTGCAGAAGTGCTAAGCTCTGAGCCAAGAAGGGGATTACACGGCTGAATGATCATGAATTGATTACACATTAGAGTAGGCCTACTGTTCACTTGGTGGGTATTTTAAACTGCACTCAACCACATGTGTTTTTCCATTAGTAAGGAGCCGATTCATAAACTGTTGTGATTTTTGAGAAGGGCAGTTTTGTCTTCCACTTGAGCTCATTCAGCCATGAAGTCATGGCCATCTGTCATTTTCAAACAACACTTGGGAAACATGTTAATTTCCCCACCATGCTTTAAAATAGTTTCCATGCAGCTATTGGTTTAACCATTCATTATACAAAACATTTTGTTCAGAAACCTTTCCCACTTTCAAGGCCTCAAGGATTACTGTACCAATTCTAGGCATGTTTGTACTTATTTCAATACATTTCTCATGGTGATTCCAAATAATGTGGTAATGAAATTCAATAATTTTTGACATTTTTGAAACATTTTGTCAATTTTTGGAATGTCGTCTGCAGACGCCTGCTGCGTGGAAAGTGTCTTAAAAGAAGTACTAGAAATATGGGAGTTTGAAACCTAAGCTTTAATCGTTGAATATTAATTGTACTAGAGTTCTGTTGGTAGGACATCAGGCGAAGTTCTGGAGGATGTGGGCGCAATTCCCGATCAAGAAATGAATTTGTCCTTTCTTGACCACCCCTCTTGTGAGAGACATTCTCTCCACTTCCAGACTCATTTGCTGAACCAATTGAATCCATGAAATCACTCCATTTTATTCAGGGTCAACATTTTGGTGGTTTTCTTTCATATGGCACGAACATCTTTCAACTTGGGCTATCCAAACATTTCACGAACACAAAATTATATGAATCCACTAAAATCCACTTTCTGTCAAATCCTTAAGTGGCTAACGATACCAATGAGACTAACCAGGGTACAGAGTCACGGAATCCTCCACCAAATTCAATGTATGTTACACATAAAAATTAGCAACGTCACCCGATTGTTATCAAGAAGCTTATTTTTACTTGAGTCATTCCTATAAAATCCATTGCAAATTAATCAGCAAAGTAACATGCAGTTATCTGTTTCACGAATCCTTCAGTTTCCTTTACCCTTTTCTCAGACATCGTTTCCCAAAAATCACACAAAAATCAGATATCATTAATATTAAACGTTCAAATCTGTCAAGTTTATCAAATGTTTTTTTATTCTGTGGCTTAACGATTATAGAGATAATTACAACTGCATGTCTGTACTCTGTACCGGCACCTTTTGTAACAGAGTTGACCTATATAGAGGACCATGCTAACTTTGTAGGTCAGATTTTTGACCCCCTTTTCAAATTAATAAAGCATTAATAGTGTTGATTTTTTGGGACTTGGATGCTTGGACTGGGTGAGGATGGTGGTAGGATGCATGAGGTGTTACAATATACTCTGGTGTTCACTGGACATGCTGGATGCGTTTTAGAACACATGGTGTTCCCAAACTGTTACAAAAAAAGGTGTTAAGAAAGGTGTTCCTTTGTTTAACACTGTGTTCAAAATAGAACACGTTCAATTTTCAACTGACCAAATCCTGTAATGATGTTATAGTTTTTGATAGGCCTATAGTTATAGTATACTGTTTAAACAAGAGAAAACTACAAAAATGTGTAAACATGTCCAATATAAAAGTTTAAAATCATGACACCTTTTGGTGTTAATAACCAGAACGCCTATTGAGGCGTTCCATTTATTTAGAGTGCAATTTTCTTGGCCTCTTACAACGTTGTTCAACATATCTATGATTTCCATTTCACAGTAGGACTATATTCACATTGGTTTCCTAGTATTTCTTTTCACGGTATTATTACATTCACATAGAAATATTTTCACATTATTTTAACCTTTCTTTCACGGTGTTCACGATATCTTCACAATACCATACACTGCTTTACTCCATTCATAATTATTGCTCGACTCATTGCTTGTCACGAAATCTACACATTGCTCTTCAGGATATTTTCACATTGTTTTTCACGACATGTACACATCATCACAATATTTAGGCCTACCCTACCTGTTGTGTTTCAAGATGGTTTTAGACCATCCGGCATGTACTGTGATAGGATACCTCAGTAGTGCTCTCACAGATCTATACTCATTATTTACACATTACTTTTCACGATATTTACACATTGCTTTTCATAATAGGGGAGAGCGGGGAGTGTACACACTAGGGGCAGGTTCACCCATCACGTAATTCTCATCATTGCGGCCACTGGTTGAATTTGACGAACACACAATATGTTCCACTGTTTGTTGCGATATTCCCATGGTTACATGACTGATCTCCGTATAAATGTTTGTCAAATTATCATCAAAATACCAGTTTTACATCACACTAAAGTGGATTTTCTTCCATTTTTGATATTTTTTCTAAAGATATTCGTACAAGCGAATTTAATATAAATCATTAGGTAGGTATGGGATAGGTTATGGATTTGATGCAGTTATTATAAACCATCATTGTATGTGGGTCATGCGTGGTTATCGGTTCAATGTACTTATTGTGCTTTGGGGCACATTCGCCTTTTCATGATGGGGCATGTTCGCCATGCGCCAATAGGGATTTTGTATAATTTCAAAAATTGTAATTCACCTCCTGCATCTGTAGCCTATTTGTAATTATAAACATAGCTATCTGGAATGGAGTGTCACTAAAATTATAAACTAATATTGTTATAATGTTAAAATTCTAAACGAGTATATTCCGTAAAAATGACCTACCCGAAGTTAAATTGTGGACTCTCTAAATGTTATTTTGGAAGAAAATCACATTGCATAACAAATGTGTAGGGGAAGGTGGGGTAATGGCGGAAACATTTTGTCAAAGAGGTATAACACACATATAATACGTCATATAACAATAAAAATCATGTAAACACAAAGCACTGTGAAGGTGCTACCTTTTATCAATTTTTATCAACTCATCATTTTGAAATTCGAAGCTACGACGCAATAAACAAAATGGCGTCGTCCGGCATTACCCCGCGCCTTGGGGGCAATGGCGGACGACGCCATTTTGTACCCAAAAATCTTGTATAATGTATTTCTTTATCAAGCATTATACACGTTAATGTGTCCACAACGATCTTTAAAAGTATTCAATATACATTATAATAAAAAATAAACTAAATATCTGGCCTACGTTGCATAAGTATATTATAATCGTTTTAAGCCATAGGCACCAAAAAGTCAAAGAGTCACTTACCTGATTTTTGCGATTGTTGAGAAAATAAAGCAGATGAGCCCTTCGGTCTGCCGCTGCGCAAGCTTAGTGCAGTATAAATTCGTACTAGCGTACGATAGTTAAATAGTGCCCTCTATCGCCACTTATCAGTTGTAGCAGTGTCCGCGATTACCGGCCGCGTCCGCCATTACCCCACCTTCCCCTATATATATTTGATACATAGGCCTACTTCTTTATGAAGCCTTATTATGAGACTATGGTGAACTTGCCCCGGCCTATGGACGAACCTGCCCCGGGGTCGGGGCAAGTTCACCATTGTTGACACCTGTCTTTATCCTTTACTCATTCCTTTACAGTGAGGCCTAGGGTACTGAAATTGTGGTCGTATGTAGCCAATATATCAATCTTTCATGTAATTTCTATAGGTCCATTCAATCTTTAAAATTGACGAGGCTATTCAAATGAAAATGGGGCGAACACTCCCCGCCGCTCTCCCCTACATACACATTGCTATTAACTTTCAAAGCGTTCACAAAGTTCGTAACATTTCTATTCATATAGACTTCCCCGTTACTTTTCAACAGCTGATCCTTATTTCACCCTATTATTAGGATAAAATGTAAAAAGATGAATCCAACGGAACCAGGAACAAAACACACCAAGGTTCAGAAAACTGATACAAGAGGATATCTCGAAAATGTAAAAATGTTAACTTGGGTGTCCCGTAGAGTCATTATCTTGGATTCCGTGACCATTTTCTTCCTACCTTAGTTTCTTAGTGAATTTGTCAACTAGAACAATTTTAAGAGAAAATGAGCTCCCATGCACCTCTCAAAAGTGACGGGAATGTTCTTTTATAGCGCAAATTCCAAAATGGCCGCCATACAGGGGCCCAAAAAATCAAATGGCTTTAATTAAGCTAAAAAGCACACCAAATTGTTCGGCTGAGCACAAGGATTCCGAAAAAGTATAGTTTGCCATACTTCCGATGGTTAACGAGTTATCGGGTAAAACGTAAAAAGGTCGTTGACCTTTGCATATGGGGTCAAAATTTAAACTTGCTCCGATTTTGAAAAACAATATCTCATAACCAAACATCGGAAGTAGGGCAAACTATACTTTTTCGGAATCCTTGTGCTTAGCCGAACAATTTGGTGTGCTTTTTAGCTTAATTAAAGCCATTTGAATTTTTGGGCCCCTGTATGGCGGCCATTTTGGAATTTGCGCTATAAAAGAACATTCCCGTCACTTTTGAGAGGTGCATGGGAGCTCATTTTCTCTTAAAATTGTTCTAGTTGACAAATTCACTAAGAAACTAAGGTAGGAAGAAAATGGTCACGGAATCCAAGATAATGACTCTACTGTTTTATTGTACAGCAATTTTCATTGCTTGTCGCAGTGCATTTCCATGTTATTGTGATTTTTTGTTATTTATCTGTTTTATCACGTTATTCTCCCTTGTTATTACCTGTTTCCCCACACCCTGTTAGTATATCTTGCTTTTACTCTTAGCCTAGGCACGTGTCAGAGCCGAAGTTATCCCTTCGCCGCAACGGTGCTCCACTATGCTGCAGAAATATTCATGTCTTAACGGTGTAAATCACATGGAATGGCGAAAACGCGGACAGTTTACAAAACGTGCCGCAGTTCGCTTATTTTTCAGTCGATTACTTTCATTTTTGGGAGGATAAATTAGATTAACAACGCTTTATACGAACAGCAAACATTGCATGGTTCAATGCACGCATCAAGGTCAAATGGTCGTATCTAATCGTGCACAATGTTTTTTATACCCCTGTATAGGCCTAGCCACTGTAAATGTTCACGATCTTGCGTCTCACGGCTACATGTACTAGAACACTGTTTTACTCTTCTTCCGTTTTGCGTTTTCCCGTTTAATATTCTATTCATATGTTTTTCACGAATGCTCGACTCTTTTTCACAGCATTTATAGAAATATTCTGAACGTCTTGTCTTTTTCAAGTTATTTCCAGTCTTCTTCACGGTAAGGCAAAAAAAAAAATTGTTAAGTTGTCCTCGACCGCCCGCTCGTCATTTTAGGGCCGCTCCGATTTTTTTTTTTTTCAGATTTTTTTTAAATTTTAAATCATTGGTTTTTTTTTTAAAAATCGGTTTTTTTTTTTTTTTCAGATTTTTTTTTTTCTTCAGATTTTTTCTTTTTTTTTCAGATTTTTTTTCCAGATTTTTTTCAATTTTTTTTTTAAACAGTTTAAATGGCATTAATATTAAATTAAGTGTTTATAACATATATGTGCGGCTCTTAGAGTGATTTTAACTTTTTGTTGGCTGAACTTTGAGCTTCTGTTGGTAAAATTAAATTTAAAAAAAATTTAAAAAAAAAAAAAAAAAAATCCGCCCGCCCGCCCCTCCTCTCTGAAAGCTGTCGAGGACAACATAACAAAAAAATTTGGGGCCTAATGCACGGCTATCATCATTCACGATTATTCAGAGTGCTTTTGTATTGTATCTTATTATTTTCATTACTCTATTTAACATAAGTGTTAGGTAAATTATTTTCACCAGAGCTCTATATAGTTGCCTTATTGTATTGTACATTGTTTATTTCACCAGTTTAATGGTCAGTGTGTAAAAGCTGTACATTCTATTTCTTGTTGAATTATTTATAGGGGATTGTTTACAACTTGACCGTTTTAGGCCGAAGGTATAACCAACGGTCCTTGTTTTTAAAGTAGGCGTGCTACAGTGCAACAGAGCATAAATTACCAAAAGTGCATGTTATTGAAATTACGCTCTAATTAAAAAAGTAACATATGTAAGACCTTATTTGCATATAATTAACATATTATAATGAAATACATTAAAGTTTTGCTTTTTGTAATTTCCACCAAAAAACTATACATGCTATTAGTATTAACACCAACTTTACAGCAAATGAAGTTCTCATCATTGTCAACAATTTTGTCTGAGAAAAAGTTCACATTTATCTTTACTTGTAAAAAAGCCTAAATCTGTCTTAATTAAGCTTAATTAATAACCAAATTCGTTGAAATGATTAAGTAGTACTGTGTATCCAAACCAGACTTGCAAGGTATCAAATTAAAGGTAAAGGTGTGTTTAAAACTATGGTCTGAGCAGATAATTAAAAATCCCTTAGTATTAAAATATTTTCCTCCAAACATTTGGTATATTTAAAAAAACCACAAATGGTGTTTTTTGTATTTTTCTCATGAATTAAACATGCAATAAACACTAAAAACACTGAGAAAGATGTTTATGGTTTAAAGGTGTATGTTCCGATCACTTTTTGGAGCTATGAAATCTTTTTCACATCAAGTATTTTGATATCAGAAGAATTCCCATATTTTTCTCATTATGTCTGTAAAATCTTAGGGGCCAGAAATTTTCCATTTAGAAATTATAGGCTAAAATGTGGTATTACTGCCAAAGGTGGTTAACCACCATCCAGTTTATGTACTACTCAATGGGCAAATAATTCGTGACTTTGTGCTTCGAAAAATAGAACCGTTGGAGTTTTGCAACTCAAACTTTGGAATAAGAGAATTTTAAGGATGATGACCTTTCATGTAAAATAGAAAACATCAAGTTGAAAATCGGGCCAGCAATCGGATCATCTACCTTTAATTAGGCGTTTAAATGGAATAATTTGGAACCACTTTTTGTATACCCAACTATATAAGTTATGTAAGGTTTCAAATTAATCCTTAAATTATGCTTAATAAAATGGTCAAGCCACATTTCTCAATTTCATTTATCTTTTTCTTTTCTATAATATTAATCAAAACTTTGTAGATACATTAATTTTGTAACATTTTCTTACAATAACAATGTATTTCATACAACTGTGCACAGACTTGGCATAAGTCTATTAATAATTGTCCAGCCACGCACGCAAACAATGGAAGGAATAGTCAAGGACATGCCCACGCTAAGGGACCAATGCTTTGAAATTCGCGCTACAAGAAACTTATAATGCCATTCATCAGTGTGCAGTCAAGGGTTTTAAGTATAATGGTGTATGTTACTTTAGGTGACCGTGTGCTGACATGCGAGCCTGTACAAACAGGTACCATGATAAAGGCCTGCACTATTGTCTAAATAATATTAAAACGTTTAAATAGTCAGGCCATGAAAGCAAGTAGCCAGTAGCGGGTTGGACTAGCGTGTATGGATAATCAAGTATTGACCAATCCGAAATCAGGTTTAATAAGAAATGTAACAATGCTGAAAATCCTATAAGGACACAAAAGAGAATTTTAAAACAAAGCTGTTTTGACTATAGTATATATGAAACACAAACTTAAGATTGAAATGTTCATGGTTGTACAACACTCAGGAGTCACTATATTTATAATTCAATATTTGGTCATTTATGCTCTGTTGCACTGTAGAATATCTTTGGTTGAGTGAGTATTAGTGTTATATAGTACGAGTACGTTCAATTAAATGGGGTACGGCCTTTGGAAGATGATTGGTAAGTATGTTGCTAAACACTTTCAAGACGGTTAGTTTTACCATTATACAAAACCGATTTTCAGAAACCTTTCCCAACTTTCAAAGTCTATCTCAAGGATTATTAAACCAATACTAGGCATGTTTGTACTTATTTTAACGCATAACTTATGGTGATTCCAATTATGGTGATGAAATTTAATAATTTTGAAATTTTGAAACATTTTGTGAACTTTTCGAACTGTGTCTGCAGGCGACTGTCGCTTGGAAAGTGTTAAGTTAAGTCTATACATTAATTATTAACATGTAGCGCTGATCATGCTGATGGTAATATTAGCGATGACATAATTTCGCTCGCCTTTGAAAGTAATGGTTCCTGGTCTTTCACGGTTTGTTTCGAATTGGCACACCGATAAATCGAGTAATGTTCACACATAATCGACTGCAATTTCATTTACAACAGCCGTCCTGCAGAACATTAACCAAAAACTCCGCCGGAATAATTTAAGTGAATAGTAATTAGAGTAATAAGTTGTGTTGTTGAGGCCGCTGAGCGCTGATGCACAAAAGTATGACAATATGAACGAGCCTTTAAATGTACATCAGCGTCGCCTCTAGGTCATTTTAACACCACAACATTTGAATTGCAGTAGATATATGACATGCGTCAAACCCATCCCCTATTCCTTTTAATAAATTGTATATATATTTTTTCAAAACGCCCACCTTTTGCTTGAGTAAAGCATGTTCCTTGCCCCACCCCTCTCACTCTTAAACATGTTAAATATTAACGTGTCTCACTCGGCGCAAGCGGACACCCTGCCTCATGTATAATGCTTTAGCTAAGGGACGGACAGAACCCCTTACGCACAGACTTGCTTCAAGAGTACATTATTTATGTGCAGCGTGAGGAGTCGTCATCCTCCTAGCTACGGCAAGCGATATATATGAGTATAATGACTGAGGCTCCTCAGTCGTTTAATAATATACAAGTGAGGTACAACAAATATCCCGGACTAGGCGAGTTCATGGGCAGCTGTTTAAAAATTTCATTTAACGGAAATCACAATAGCCGAGCCGGCTTAGGTTGTCCCGCTTACAAATGAAATGAATCTATGAGACACGCGTCAATCATACATATCATTACTCATCAATTATCTTTTGCCGTGTGCAAGACACTAGTGTTGACAGGATTATTTTGTACAAGACGTCCGACCGTCGCGGTGCATGGAACAAGTCAACGCGGACCATATCATCAATAGTGAGGTCGGCGTGTTTAGCCGATTTTTGAAAAGCTACCTGTTTCATATACGTTGCATTGCATTAAGGCTGTCAGCAACGACAATCCAAATCGGAGATATATATTAAGATAAATACAGTAGCAGTAGACACCCTTAAGTGAACCACAAAGGAATTGCATCTGGATTTTGCTCATCATCAGTGCACTCGTCGTCATGCAGGTATTGTATAAATCTCTCTTTGATTCACCGCCCGCGCAATTTGCAAGATTATCACCGCTTAACAAGTTCTTCCAATGGCTTAAGTGCGATTTGATTAAATCGTTTGCCGTTTTATATCTGTATGTTATACACTTAGAGTATTTTTATGCATTAAGCAGTGGCCTGTGGCGTCTTAATTCAAGCATACATCCCGGTTTTAAGTCATCTCGTGTGCCAGACCTTTTAGTTAGTGAATTTGCCACCTGTCACTTCTACATAGACTTTAGCGTTGTGAATAAGATCTAAATGGTTTTTACTCGCGCCTTAGTGATACGCAGTGCGCGCACAAAAGGCCGCGTGCCGAAACAGGTGCCCCTGTCATTTTAGATCTACTACATAATACCGTAGTTTCTTCAGGTCAATTAGGGGGGTGGGGGGGGGGGCGACCGTAAAGATGATGCCAATGTTTATTTTAAGTTCACGTTATTTACAAGTATAACGGCATAAGATTATTTCTTAACGGTGCAAATCTTACAAACTATATATTATCTTTCATGTACTAGTCATAATTGTATATAACAAGCTTAAAACCACGTTGATGACAATGAATTAGTTTAAATGTTACATAAACTTATAGAACTGTCAACTTTCAAAATACAATACTAAACCAAGTTCAAAAAATCAACAGACACTAATTATGCTAACGGGTTAGACATTATACGCACTCAAAATCAAAATAATGAAACAATAGATTGGACATTAAGGGATTTAACTATTATTTTGACACCACTTTCATTTAACTGTTGTTCAACTTTTAAAATCAGTGCTCCGGATAGCCCATTATGTTTGTTGTTTTTATCTAATAATATTCGATCACCAATTATATGTCGATAATTCCACAGGAAACGCGGTCGACGGAGAGCACTAATTATTACAAGCATTATGATCTTGACGACATCACTAAAATGCCACATCCGATTTTGTATTCGCTTTGGGATGCGGCAAAATTAATAATCTAAGAAATTGAACCTTTCTCGTGGATAATTGGGTACCCTTTATCATGTTTATCAGAATCAGTTGTGGTTTGTTAACTTCATCAACAAATATTTTTTCTGTATTGGCGTATAATAATAATAATACAGGGTGAGTCAAAAAGACTGCAATAGTGGAAAGAAGCCATTTTGTTTTCAAAACCAAAATGAATTTTAAAACTTTTTAAACGTTGCAAGAATGATGTATTTAATCCTAACTTTGCGTGAAAAATGAAGTCAATATAATTTTCCGTTTGCCTTTGGTGAACCTTTTGACCAGTGCACCCGTTTCACACGTTTGTCCACGAGATACCTAAAATATGCATCAGATCACAAATGTGCCTCTCATTCAAATTTGGAAACTTGAGTTCAGTTGTGATGTTATTGGAATTTGATGCATCCTTTCTTGTTAACATGTGATTTAGCATAATCAATTATAATCATACCCATGCTATGAAAGCATATAATGTTCTAAATTTTTATAAAAAACTGAAATTTTCCATTTTTTTTGTTAGCAGATATTCAAATCACTGTGCTCGTGGACAAACAGGTACATTTGGTTGTGCAGCAAAGAGGGTCACCAAAGACAAACGAAAAATGCGATCGACTTCATTTTTTCACACAAAGTTGGGATCAAATACATCATTCTTGCAACGTTTTAAAAGTTTTAAAATTCATTTTGGTTTTGAAAACAAAGTGGCTTCTTTCCACTATTGCAGTCTTTTTGACTCACCCTGTAACACTAATAATAATAATAATAATAATAATAATAATAATAGTGAATACTACGTGCAATAGGCCTTCAATAGACCATGATAGACCATGATTCACATATATAGTTTCCACAGTATACAATGTGCTAATATTCATCATGATCAAGCTAATGTATAGCAAATTGTGAGGTATCACTGTATAATTAATAAACAACAATGTATTTTTTGCAACATGAGATTCAATTTGAAACTAAAAAATTAGTAATTGGTATTATTTTACTATAATATTCCATAAATATAAAGAAAACTACCTTCTACAATGTTCCCCATTTAATACCAATTTACTTTTTGCATGACAATTCTTATCTTAATATGAGTTGGTAATACTACATACAGCGAATTTAAACTAGTGGTATAATAAATTCTGAACTATTGGTAATGAAGCGCGTTTTACTGCGCATTTAAATTTTCCATCCAAGCGTATTTTTCTATAAGACCTACGTTCATGACGTTATGAACGTATGATTGTTATTAAGTACAGACATTTGTTTACTTTGGCAACGCAGATGTCTGTTTTTGTTTTAAGTTTGGTATGTCTTCAAATGTTTACAACGGGGTATCCAAATATATTTGACAGCGATTTTCTTTACCGCGAGTATGACGTCAAAAGGTAATAGTTATTTTGGGACACCTTGTACGTACATCAGGACTGTCACTACACGAAGAAGAAAAAAATGACATATTGGCTTCGAAGAACTTTATATAAGAAATTGACGATACCGATTAGCTGTCTAACGTCGTCTGCTTACCGACGTTTTCAGTTTTTATTAATTCAATAACATGTATAATTTGCAGGCGATCGAGGGCCAATATTTGCAAATCTACTCTCTAATATTACATATAGAACTCATCAACTGTCATCAGCTCTCTTGCTGCCAATCAAACTACGGTAATATCACGAGAAAGAGTGGAGCGAAGGAGATCGAAAAACACGGTGGTAAAGCCCTTCGCCTGAACTAAGATTTTCACATTAATTTTGCATATATTTTTTGCGCGGGAAAAAAGTGGACGATCTTCAACGATATATTCTTTTTCATCAAAAACAGCTTAGTGGTTTTTTATTTGTAGCATCTTCAACCACCGGGTGAATATCTCCGCTGAAGCCGTTAGCATCTTGGGAGCTGTCAAAACTGTCAACCAAGCCGAGATAATTCACTCGTCCAACCGCCTGCGTTTCAAGCTTGTCAGTAACCAAATTATCTTATAGGATTTACCGCCATTTTTATTCGCACCTGCATTAACCATTGTTAACACACATATCGTTTGCGCAATAATCATTGCATTTGATAAGTGTATATAAGATTATATATCAAAATGCAACACCAAATTACCCATCATCGATATGCATGATAGATGATCATTTCATCACCAATTAGTGTTTCTATACACATTGATCAAACAAAATTGCTTAAATCATTTCACTACTTTTTGTGAAAGATACTTACATTTTTTCAATCATAAGCAAACAATTACTTAAAGGTGTATGTTCCGATCACTTTTTGGGGGATACAATTTTCTTTGACATCAAGATATTCTGATATCAGAAGAATCCTCATATTTTTCTCATTATGTCTGTAAAATCTTAGGGGCCAGAAATGTTCCATTTAGAAATTATAGGCTAAAATGTGGTGAATTACCACCAAACAGTCTGTGTGTTACTCAATGGACAAATATCTTGTGACCTTGTGCTTCTAAAAATAGAACCATTGGAGTTATGCAACTCAAACTTTGGAATGTGACAATTTTAAGGATAATCTTTCATGTAAAATAGAAAACATCAAGTTGAAAATCGGGCCAGCAATCGGAACATCTACCTTTAACGTTATGATTTGGACAAGATTAATGACAACTCATAATATATTGGTCTTAGAAAAGAAGAGCGAAAATACACCCACACTTTTTAAATGTTTGATTCAAATATATATCCGATGAAAACTATAAATATGAATGACTGATGCACTTTTGTTAAGAAGGTGACGAGTTTTGAATGGCACTGGGAAAATTAACACGTCATTGAATTCATCCTTTGGTGACTTCAACATATCAGAAGACGACATTTTTGTACCCAGACAATCCAGTCAAATTCACTGTATCATCATCATGATCAATATGATCCATCAGTATCTGATAGATGGTATGTTTTCACGCCACAGAAAACATAGTTTGAACTGCAGGGAGAGTATACAATTAACAAGTCATCAATATAGTGAGATAAATCACCCATCAGCAGGTTAGAAGTGACTTTGTAAATTATTCGCCAATTTTGGAATTCCCTGTAATTGTGTGGTTGTTGCCTGAGTGACAGGATGACAACATTTGCGTTGATACATAGGTTAGGTTAGATCTGGCACTAGATCCCGAATCCGAGCGAAACCACGCAAGTGTAACTAAAGGTTCTGGTTAATGAACTACGGTGTTCCCTGTGACTTCATCTTAGGTAATACAAATAAAATTAAATGTCATTTCTGGGTTAAAACAAAACTTGTACACGGTTTTTTATTTGACTATTTCCCCATGTTACCGTTTTAAATTCATGACATTAAATCGTTCGATTTATATTGGATTGGATTTTGTCAATTTCAACAATGCTAATAATAATATTTAATTTGGTGTCAGAAGTGGGATCAAGGCCTAGCTTACCTACCTATCAACATTATGGAAGTTCAAATTCTCGAAGATATCATTTGGTGTCAGATGTGGGATGATGTGAATATTATTATGAAAGCTCCGAATATTTAAATGATTATTTCAAAATAGACAAGCTCAACATCACGGTATAGAGAAATAAGACAGAAAGGAGCGATATATTCGCGCAGATATCAACTGATGTCTGAAGTACCTTTATGATATACACGGAGCTCAATCAACTGGTGTCAGGTGTGGGATGTCAACATTTATGAAATTTCATAATTTGCTAATGTATAATGTAATCTTTAAATTTAATGAAATTGACAATTAATACCCATTAATTGTCAGATGTGTGATAGGTCCTAATCAGCTTACCAACACATATAAAAGCTCAGTCACGAAGATAAGATTCAGGTGGGATTATTTGAATTTCATGGAAATGCCAAAGTTTCGATACCTCTTTAAAAAGGTGTATATCTCTGTTAAAATATTTCGCAGTATAAAGCTGAATACATATTTGGATATTGAAAAGGTGCAGAATTATTTTGATACCAAACTTGTACTCTTTTCTGAGGCATCTAGATATATAAATTTAATACAGGCTGAAATGTTTGGCCATATAAAACTCACAATAAAATATACTTTGTTCTATTTACAGGACGCCAGGTGTGCGTAGCTTTGTAAGTGTAAAGCACGTGCTACATTCCATTCGTGTCTTTTGCAAAATAAGGTTAAACTTATTACAGTTTATGCGAAATATTAATACTGTTCATACTAAGGATTATTTCAATCTGAAAATCAAATTATTACCATGGCAAACGTTTCACGTCACTAAGTGACGTGAAACGTTTGCCATGGTAATCTTTTGATTGACGGTCACTACCCCTCCCCCTCTCTAGCTCCTTTCAATGTTTATTATTACTTTCTGAATAAACTACGCGTTTATGAAAATGCTGTTTTACATTTCGGACAACTTTCATCTGTACTTTGGCAACACAGATAGCTGTTATTGTACGTTTGATATGAAAATAATTCTACAGGTTTTGCCTTTCCAAATATGTTTTTAAGTTTTATAAATTGAATTATTTTACCGGAGATATAAAACTTTAACAAGGTATCGAACCTTTGGGACACCCTGTGGACCTTAAAATCCATGGTTGCCTCTCACTGTCATGACTGTAAGCGTGTATAGCATGGTAAGAATTAGTCGACTGTGTACAGTATACCTTCTATAATTTCACTGTCACACAATCGAACAACACCCTCTGATACTTCCAATCCGAGAACCGACCAAATACAAGTGTATACCTTGTATAATTTCACTGTCACACAATCGAACAACACCCTGTAGGCCTACTTCCAATCCGAGAACCGACCAAATACAAGTGTATTGGTCGGTTGGTAAGAATGGTAAGGACAGGTTGCTGATGTTTATCCACTGTGAGGATGAGGACGCGATTGAATACGGTCAGTAATTTAGGCTTTAAAAAAAACACATGATCGTGAGCATCGTTTCGATGGCTCGAGAAAAAATCCAATATACCGTGCGTGTTAATGCCATCGTTTGGCATCGCTTGTGAAATATTTCTGCAATTAATTTAGTCAGAAAATTGAACTAAACAATAACCGTAGACAAGAAAGTCTGCACTTGTTATAAATAGAGGGACCGTGACAGTTGTCTTTCACATTATTAATAATAGCAAGAATAACTGCAATGATTTATAAAGACCTTTTTCGGGATTTTGTTAACTTCAATTTGAATTTGATTTGTTACCAAAGATCAAGAATTTACAACGATTTATGAATAATTTGCCATATTGAAGATTGCGCACATTCCTGCTGATGCTTTCGGGTTTTTTCATAAGGCCGTTGGACAGGTCTATACTGTGCTGAAAATGAAAACTTGGAAGCATCTATGATGATCAGATTCATAGTTATGATGACCTCTTATCTTATGATACCAAGCAAATGCACATGGGCTTAAATTATTGATTCGTAATTTAAAGATTGATCATTACCATATATTTCGACAAAGTGACCAAAACCTGTTGGGAGTGGTCTATTATCCTGTGTTCTTTCTCTTGCTTTCTTTCTTTCTCAGCTAAATACATCCTTAAGCAACATCACTTATACATCCTTAAGCAACATCACTTATACTTATAGGATGGGTGCAATACTGAAATATATACAGGTCCCTTTTATGGTGTTTAAGATTAACTAAACACAGGGTCATAGCTTTGATCACGAAGGAAGCTCCTCCAGGTGGAGATCCTTAACTTCGGTTTTGGCTGGAACCCACGTCTCCCTAAATAATGAAGACATTTGCCTTTAGTTAATAGTAGTTATGGCAAGGAGCGCGTTCGTATTTTGTGTCTGAACTGACAAGGTGGGGATGTGTTGGGGTGCGAGCGTGACGCCATATGGACACGATTCGATGGCATCTCTTGTTAGTTTGATATATAAAAACGTTTAAAGTGTAACAAAAACGAAATAAATGTTTGGTTCCAATGCTACATGTAGACTTCACTAGCATCTTCGTCCCTACAAGTTCCTTCATACGCTTAAAACTGGAACTTGAGTTGAAAATTAAAAGTGCAGCTTAATAGTCTCATAATTCGTCATCATTTCATGTCTGTTCCTTTCGACAGAGGGAGTGGTTACCAATCGTCACTCCATTGTTATCGACTATATAAAACAAGTTGAGGGTGATCCAAACTTCACTCTAACCATGCTAACCAGTCCGTTAGTCACGATAGTCCAGGGTTGCAATGAGGGTTGCATTTATATTAATAATAGGTTTGTGTTGTGATGTGCCTCCTCACGGTGCAGCCTATCATTCAGTACTTTGCTCCGACTACCGCTCGGATCTGGGGTTGGGGCCATATTGTCACTCAATCCATGCGCGCGAGCTTCAGCAATTTTCGCGGTTTCGCGAAACGCGGAGTTTTTCCTTCATGTCCTTGTGTGCAACTGTCAACACATGATTAGGGGCATAGCGATAGTATCATGGATGCGTCTAATGTTATTGTTAAAAGTGATATATGGTCACGCGTTATGAACTCGCCTCCCAATAGGGTGGTGCCGTTACATTTTTTAGCTTCATGCTGTCATTTTCCTCAAATATTTTTAAAACCACAAAAGCTATCTCAACAAATTTGGTATCATTTTAAAGCCCTAATAACAAGCTATCTGCCTGCAAAATGGCATTGGTATAGCTAATACAGAAAGGGAGATACAGCTGTTTGATGTTTGGGGACCAGGGGTGGTGCTGGAAGGGGTGTTTCTGGAAGGGGTGCGGCCTGTACAAACTCAATGGTTATAATCCCATGCTTTGTTCTTTTTACAATAACTAGTCATCCCCTAATGTTAAAAACACAATTTTGGTCCCATTTCAAAGGATACTTAGTAGTCATTAAGTATGTGGTTCAACAGACTTGTCAACTATTATTAACAACTAATTAATTATGGATAAGACAATGATCATCAGCTTTCTTCCTATTCGCTACACAGTCAACATGAATAATCAGCCTCAATTTACCGGATTTATAAAAATGACTATAACAGAAAAAGTTTTCAACCTATGATAGCAAAAGTATACATTTTTGGAAAGCTTGTAACTAGAGGAATTCAGAAATGCAGTTTATATCAGGGAAGGGTTCATCCTTAAACAAATATTTCTGAAAATTCTAAAAATATATAAAATAAAAATTTGAGATATTCACTAGTCGGTATAATTACCATACCGACGTAGTAACTTTGACAAATATATATCATCTAATGGGTAATTTCATGAGGAATTCAAATATGTAAACAAAATAATGATAGGGATAGGTATACAAAATATATGGATCTCAAATTAAAAATTAAAAAACTCTGATATTTTCCGAACATTTCCGATCATACCATTTTAGTTCTTGGTCGTACTATAATTTTAATGACATATTTGGTTTCCTCATGCAATTTCCCTTCAGAAAATGTATACTTTTACTACCTCAGGGGGTATACAAGCAAATATAATTGTGTACAGTTAAATTCATGTCGCGAAAGCCAAAATCCGTGTGTAACGCGAAAGGAGGCGAGCTTAAAACACATGACCATATACACCTGGAAAAAAAGTATCGCACCGCTGGTTGAAAAGTGCAAATGTGGCCTCGAATTTTGCCACCATGATGTGATATTAAGGATCATTTGTTTGCAAAAAGCTGTCGAGCAAAATGTTATGCAATAAAAGGGCCACATTTGAGTTTGTGACGGAATCGATGTAATGTTTTTCAAGGCCAAGGGAAAATGCATGAAACAAGTTAGGTCAAAAAAATTCGCACAAATCGCTCAGTCAAAAAAAAATCGCATAGTAAATGTACTACATGTACAATTTTGCCTTCTATTTGGCTAATAACCTCGGTCTTTTTTCTCAATTTTTTCCTATTTCCATTTTTTCTCACCCCTTTTTTTTTTTTTTGGGTGGTGGGGGGCGGGGGCACAAATCGGGTTTTTTCGTCAGGGGGGCATGCCCCCCCCCCCCTGAGCTACGCCACTGGTGTTGTGTGAAAACATGTAAAACTGTAGATAAACTGATCGGTCTTAGTGGCGTAAATTTGTTGTTGGCATTGGGGGATGATTGATCAGTGGCGGCACCAGCCTCAACATTTAGGGGTGAAAACGGAGGCGAGAAAAAAACAGATTATGTGGGGAAATGCGTGCGAAGCGCGCGAAAAACAAATTGTGGAAACCATTGTGCGCGCAGCACACACAAATTGTGGCTTTTGTTGTCAAAATTGCTTGAAATTAGCTTAATTTGTCCCCCACCCCCGATTTACGCCTATGATCGGTTTCAATACTATAAAAGACATTTTCTTCTACACTTTTAATGCCTATCGATGAAAACAAACAAACAAACATTGTAGGGCGAATGATCTAACGGCCCGATACATATTTGTCATTTTTCGGCTTGTTTTAAATCATTTTATGAAAAGCAAGGTGAATCAAAACTGAAGCCTATCCCTGCTTCAAGATTATATTTTTACATTACATAGACCTGATTTATTGTGTTGCTGGCAGTTGAGTTGAAGAGATCTAAATACATATCATTGAACCCATGTGAAAAACAACGTTCAATGCGCGCATTGCCATTTTTCGGCATGATTACCAAAAATTGATAATTTTGACAAAGTGTCATTTTAGTTAATAATATTAATACATACTATAGTCGAAATTTACAAAATCATAATTATGTTGTCCACGACTCTACGACGGTAGATGAAATACGTTAATTCCTCAGAATAGCAGTCATTCTATATAAACGTATATATACGAGTACAAGCATGGTTATCTTTCTAAGGAGTGTATGCAGTGCCAAAAGTGCCCTTTTTCGGCACTATGGCGTATTGATATGATCGGAATTATTTCGGACATTTAAATGTTTGAATTAGCTGTAACCAATTTATCAACGCCTCCATACACATGTACACAGGTAGTGTTAAGCAAAATAAATGACATTCTAAGGCGTTAAAGTAACAATTTGAACAATAGCGGATATCTTTAAAAAAGTGCTAGTAGTAGTGACATCAGTGTGCTTAATAATGCCATTTTTCGGCACGCTTGTCGACGATCTGTAGTACTAATCCTGTAGTACAATTGGCACAAATGTCACCGTTTTTTCTTGTTTTTTGTCGGTAAAAATGTGTTGCTGTTTCTCAGTTGTTCAAGAAGAATTTAGTAAGTCGCTACGTAGAAACACAAAACTAAACCCATGTGCATTTATATAGCTTGATTTTGGTAATCGCGAGCGATCATTGCCATTATTTCGACAAGGTGAACAAGACCTGATAAGTCATGAAAGTGGACCTCTCTTCTCATTTTATAAACCTGTCATTCCTTTAAATCTTCCTCAGCCTGATCAAAGGCTTGGAACTTACTCTCGTTTAATATATTCAGTAATAAAGTTTAAACTTCGCGGGATAACGCGGGTTTCCAATTCTAGTACGTTGTTCCATGAGCATTGTTTATAAACACTCGTTATGGCATAGCCCATGTTGTAATAGAAATAAAAAATAATCGTCACCCTAAATGTTTTAGTGGAAGTTCAAAAAGTATTTTATGGCATGAAATTGGCCGGATTTACCAATCAAGTGCACGTTTTATGCGATCCCTATGGGCGCTGACAAATCAATGACGGATGTTTACTGCCCGGAACCTGATTTTCCGCTTGGTGCTACCTACTTTTTTATTTGTCAACTAAAAACACCCTTAAGTCTGAACTTCATGAGTTAAAATTATATCGAATTATGAGTCTTCATTCAGCTTAAAATATTCAGAATGGGAAATTTTGAAGAGAGCGTTTACACGAATCGGAAATGTTTACACTTGGGGTTTGATATTTAAGGGTGTAAGAGTGTTTAGAACAGCTTTATTTATGCGATACAAATATCATAAGGAAATTTGTGATATTTGAGTCAATCCGCTGATTTCAGAATAGGCAAAAGAGAACCAGGAAAACTTTCAACGTATAATAAAGGTCTAACTTTTAGACGACACATTCCGTATATCTGGCTCCTTTGGGCCGGCTCAAATTTGCCTACACACCACCACCCCGACACAGTTGCCTATACAATACAATTACAAGTCTTGAACGAAAACCCGGATGGATCGCAGTGGCGAAACGGATTTGGAAACACAGGGTTGCCGAGACTATTATGACCAAAGCCTCAAAAGGTATGGTAACAATGTGCACGGAACGCGCGTGATTTAAAAAATACATACAAAGTGCCTACATTTTGCATGCAGTGAAACGCAAACAATTATTACATTTGTCAGAGACCGTCAAAATTGATGTTTGTTTAACATGTGATAACAATATCCAAGAAGGGGACATTTAAAAGGCAAAAGAAATAACACTTTTCTAAAAGAGGACCGACATTTCGGACTTTAAAGGTTTTGGACAATTAGTAAATAACACGCAACATGGCTCTTTTTGTTGGTCAGAGACAGTTTATACTGGTCAGATGCCGGTCAGACAGTAATATTTGTGCGTATTTACCTGTCCATGTGCGTGTAGGCCTACTGTGCATATACTATGTTAAAGGAGATATTTTAGCATTCCGTAATGTCGGTTTCTATTCTTACCTATGCAGCTTTTTATTATTTTTATTATCATTATTATTATTCATTCATGTATTTGTTTTATGTTCAACATTAATTGTATCCTCAAGCGATACACACCATGATTATTTGACTAATCAAGTCAAAATAAATTCTAATTCAAATTTAGCTCACAGCTCATTTGAGCATGTTGAGTCAGGCTAATGCTAATGATATACAGCTATAGTCTGGTGGCTGATTATTATCATTTAACGGCTTCTTTTATGTGTTTTATGTTAATGATCCTATCTAAACACAAAAAGATCAAACTTTCGATTGAAGTCCAAGGATCAACTATATGCATTGAATCTTTCATTCATTCCTATCCTTTTCAAATACTCATGTCGATAGGCAGGCATTCAGTAAACATTGGCACACTGGCACACTTTGGCGCGTTGCTTGCATCTGCAACGTTTACTTAGTGGTTTTTGTTTGCTCGTGTCCTTAAATGACATTTTGTGTGTAACTTACGTTTATGACACACCGTTATATTCCGCCCATTTTGTATATAACGGTGGATTAAGAATTGATAGTTCAATCAAATGAAACAAATGGTATTAAATGAGATGTGTTGCAGAAAGTGCTGAATAGATAATCCCTATTGAGGTCGTAGATATAATTTGTTTTTATTGAACTAGTGTAATCATGTAAATGGTCCGATATCTCCGTTTCTATAGAGTGAATGAAATCTTGGTTGAAAAGGCATATTGATTATCATCATTCTAATATCGCGGATTATTTTTGGATCGCTTTTAGATCTATAAAAGTTGCCGAAAGACAACTGTTTCTCATGATTCTGAATGCCAAGAGGAGGAACTATCTTCTCAAAGGCTTTATTCGGACATAGGCTAGTCTTCAAAATAAAGACAGAATAAGTGATTGTTTGTTGTATATATATGTATATATATATGCAATGCAACAAAATATCCAATTTGATCATACGGTGCACCCGTTTTGTTTTTATTTAGTGATGGATAATATGGATAATGTGAGCTAGTATAAGCTGACTTTGTCAAATTGTTAAAGAGAAAAGTACGATTTTAAACGTTCACCAATTTTCCTTTGAGAGGTGCTATTATTTACAAGTGCTATTGAAGATAATTCAGAGATAGGTAAATAAGATGCGAAGATTAGAAGCAGGGCGAGACAGTCCACCGTATCCCTCAGGCCTTCACGTCAGTCACTTTGCCACGAGTTATCTTCGGGGCTTTGACTGTTTTCTGGCGGAATTGCTCGACTGAATTGATTACTTGCTCCTGGGCATCATTTTCAACCGATACTTTGCAAACGAATGACATTTTGTGTTTTCTTAATCGATAGCCTGCATCAACACAAGAAGGGTTAAAATCTTGTTAGCTGGACAAAACTGTCATTACTACAATCTTAATAGACTCAATGGATATTTCTCTCTTTTATCATTATTAATTTGCCGCAATTTCAAGTGCGGTTCATTGGACACAATAAACTGGAATCCATTTGATCACGTCATTCAAATGGTCCACATTGATTGTAGGCTATACAACGAGAGTTAAGTGTTCACATGGTGTGCCCAAATAAAATCACAGAAACAACTGATTGTCTACATGGCTTTGTATGAGCAGGTTTTCTGGTATGAGGTATGATATTACCCCACCCACACCGTAATATAAACCAGTGCAACAAACGTGTGACATTCGGCGATTCTCTCTTGTTAAAAATCTAAACAAACGCGCTCTTGCGTTTGCCATTGACACTTCTTATTCTTTTTGTGCGTTTAATTGACTTTTGTGCGGTATTTATGGATGAATGAGTTAACCACACATTTCCAACATATAAAGCTTACTAAGCGTAAAGATTTTCATATAATTAGAGAACTTGTCAATTATTTGTGCATGAAATATTTCTTATTTTTAACAGCAGAGAACAATTTATTGAAATCCTATAGCCTAGATTTAGGAAAATTTTGATCTATTTGGCCATATCCCCAATACACACAGGATTACAGATGAAAGAGGGCAGGCTTGGGTTCCCCCGTAAGGATCAAAATCTGGATCCGAGAAATTGGAATAAATCTTCCATCCATCACTGGTAGTACCATGGAAACGGGTAATTGATTGACAGGTGTAAGCCCCGGCCCTTTTAGTCCGCGACTCCCACCACACACACACACGCGTTTTCCCATTGCATTCACACGTGGAAATCACTCTCTCATAAAATAAAAAAATCGGTCGAAAACTGGCAACCCTGTCGATCGCATTTTGTGACGGCTGATGTATTTTTATGTGTCGCATGTCTGTGCTGTGTCGATCTAATTGTGACATATTCCTTGGAAGTTTTATCAACCGAAACAGTTCGCGCATATCTTCAAAAAACTGACACTACAAATAAAGTTATCTGTCTTTCAAATATTGTGGAATATTAACAGATGATTGGACCGGTTTAGGGCGTGAGTGTTGGAGCGAAAATTGAACCATCATCCATCCATCTCCATGGCTCAAAGGGTAAGAATGACATGTCGGCAAATATAACGCAACACAACATTGCACCTCCGTGAAATTTAAAGCATTTTTAATCCGCTATAAAGCTACCTTTTATTTCACTGGTCAAAGCGTTTAGATCTAACGTGAATTAAGAAATGCTTTTGTAATTACTATGCAAAAAAATGTACGTTATAAATAATCATTTATATGTTTTACTTTCATTTTCCGCAGTATGATGATGGTTTGCCCCATTACGGAGGCATGGAGACCACCTCGATGTACGAGGCGGCTGCACCCCGCTCCGCCGTGCACTACTCCCAGGCATACGGTCAGCCAAGTGTACCGCAACTGAATCACGCACCGTCAGTGGGACACCCCCAGTTTTACTCGGGACATTCGCCAAACGTTATGACTCCAGTGTCTAGCGGCGTAACAGACATTCATAAAAGAGACAAAGATGCAATTTATGGGTAGGTTTGTCATCAATATTTATGGGCCTAAAATCAATATGTCTACTATAATATTTAAGGTTCTTTCGATCATGCATTGTGACAACTCCATCCCTCAAAATATGATAGTACTCCACATGAGTGACATGCATGAATTGATAATTTGTGTGAAGGTCTTGCATTCATACAGTTTCATCAGCCACAGCTTTTAGTATTACAAAATAGGCATCGTACAAAATATGTTTAGCCATGTTATTTAGGCAGGATAGTATATATTCAATGTTCACAATTGAATAAGGATTAGTCTATGTGAATTGCATTCTTTGGCTTGCAAAGTTGCAATAATAATATGAATCCCAAAATGTAAATTTCAATACCAAATGAAATATTAGTACAAAACTAACCCAAGGGCCACAAAAACACACAACTTTTGCCATCCACGTACACCCAATAGTGACTCAAATTCCAATCTTTCACCCTTGGGTACCTATCCACATCCCACATTTGCCATACTTTAATTTATATGAACTAGTGTAAATGTCAATTCAAACTACATATGCATGACATGTATATGTACTATAAACATTTAAATGTGTTGGTGTTAATTTATCCTGATCCAAATCCATCAAACAAACACTGTTTAACCATAATTAACCCTAACCTTCCTGGACCTTACAAAAACCTGACAGTGCTACAATCTTGTACCGCGCGGCGGCAACATCAATCTTGTGCCACGCTCAGCGCGTGGTTCAACTTGTGAAAAAAACTGAATTTTTTTGAACATCCTCCGTGTAGCTCAGTCGGTAGAGCACCAGACTTGCACGCATGCACGCTGCCCAGGTTCGATCCACGGCGCGTGCAGACACTGACTTTCCCCTCAAATTTGACCGGTTTTTCTCCCCTGATAGTTTAATTCACAAAAACACGACCCGGGGAGTTTAGGGTTAAACTTACGGGTCAAGTCAAGAATCTTTTTTTATAAAAATTTTCAACAATTATTGTAGGGTTCTATTAACACATAGGCCTATTAATAGTTCAATCAGTTCCAAATTGGCGAAGCCTCATTACAGCAGAGAACGAATACAGAAAGACGTGTGCGTGCATGAAGGTAACAAGCGCATGTGCATCATATGCGTGACGTGTGCATGTGGCCATAATCGCGTGTGTAAGCTTCGATTATTTTTGCTCGCGGAGAGATAAAAACAAATATTTCTCTTCAATTTGTAACTGATTAAACAGTTAAATTACAGTAGTGTGGATGATTGAGCACAAATTGTGAACCTAACTTGGACCAAGCACTTTCTTAATTTGATAATTTTTTTTAAGAACTAATTTTAAAACTGTGATTAGAAATTTATTTTCCTTGCAATCATTATAATTTTAGATTGATAAAATGTGCATACTGCAGGGCTGGCATACCATACCAAGAGTAAGACAATACAAGATGCATGGCAACCCCCCCCCCCCCCTCCCCCCATCCCGCAGCCAGCCCCCCCCCCCCCCCCCAGTGAACAATCGACATTTAGTTAATATTTATAATCAAATGTATAAAATATTATAATTATAGTAGCCATCATTTCTGTTCAATGGTTAAATTTCTTTATGCATCATTTTCACAAACTGATAAAAGTTTGTGCCATTGGCGCACATTAATTTAATTTACAATACAGTTTCAATGTTTATCAAATTATGTTTCAAAAACAAATCCTGAATCTGTGAATCCCCACATGTCTTATCCGATGACCCTTTAAATAAGTAGGCAGGAGAAATGAGATGGCTTTTTGCAATGTAAATAAACACAAGATTTGAGAAACCTAAGGCCAAGTACTGTCATGGCTGTTGTGCATTATTGCTAATGCTCTAGCTATATCAAAAGGGCAAATGTCGCATGGCTTGCGTGGGTCATCCAACCAACATAACAAAGCTATGATTTCCATCATGGCTGCCATAAGAGCAGGAAAGAGAGGGAGAGAGTAGGTAGGCATGGTAGTCTGGTATACAGGCAGTTAATTCTTAATAATAATGTACATACAAGAATCATTTATAGATGGCATAATTGAAAGAAAAGGACAAAACTTTATAGATAGGGAGACAGATGTTGGCAGGAATGTTTTGATGGAGCTTTCGCTGTTTTGTCCATTTGATAAGGCTTATTCCGCTTATTTTACCCTTTAGAATGGCTGAAATAAGACTTTTCTGCACGTGTGTGGTTAGCTTATTCCGTAAACTGGACATTTACTCAGGTACTTGCCAGAAAGTCACCAGTGTGGAAGGGCAGTTACATGTACATGTAGGCCTTATCTCATGAGTAAAACTGAATAAGTGTGAACCTTTCCTTTCTCACTATAACGTGTTTACTTCCATGCGCTATCTAAAACATATTATAAGGCCTAATGCTAATGCATTATCTTTTCATACATGTAGCAACCATCCAGTTTAATGGATTGTCTTTAAAATTATATTCAAGTTTAATTTGTACATTTTCATATTATTGCTTACGATATACATGGTGAATCTAGTATTGCCATGTCTGGTACTTCCATGGTATTACCAAGTGACATTGGTGTGCAATTTGCATTTGATGCCCTTATACTTTACTCATGCTTTACTAGTGTACACTTTACTCAAGGCTTATCATAGCATGTGTTCCTGAGCTCCTATGAAACACTGCCTGGTGATGATTGAGACTAAAATGCCAGGTGTTCTTGGTTTATGTCTACAGGAAGAAGACAAAATTACTACCTGGATCACATCTAAATGATGGTTTATTAATGGTTTATTGATGTTCGCTTACCATGCTTACACTTGGATTTCATTTCTCCAGATTTATATGAAAAATTCATTTTGAAACAGTCTGGAGGTTTGGTTCGCATACAGCTTTTTCAGGGGGGGGGGGGGGGGTGGAGGATTGGGATGAACAATAAAACCAAATGAAGGCCAATCCTTAAACTTGCACCTTTGACCTTTGACCTTCTCGATTCACACTGATACCTCCAGCGCAGTCTTGGGAAGATAGTTCTCCTTAGCCAATCGTTTGATTGATGAACATCAAACAGTCCTTCCATTTGCGAATACACTATAGATTTGTATGCCTCTGGAGCCACCTTTAAATGCATTATAAAGGTGAGAATCATGGTTATCAACTTATCATATCAAATTTTCGAAGAGACCTTTAAGTAAGTATTTTTGTGTGACTAACAACATACTAATTACTATTTCTACACAGATATCACATTTTCTAAACAACAATTACTTTTAAGTAGGGCCAGTAGCCTATCTAAGTTTTATGCTCAGTATTCATCCCCACATTTGAATACAAAATATGAGTGTTTTAATGTATTTTTGCATTGACTCCATTTGATCCCTAGATGACCTTTGACCCCAATAGTGGTCAAATACTAGTAGTCACCTTACCCATTCACACAATGTCACCATGTTTGGTTGATGTGGAAATGTTAAGAATCTTAGTTAATTTGCATATTGACCCCATTTGGCCACTCTATGACTTTTAACCGTTTATTTATTTTTATCTGAAAGGGATTTGTTCTTATATATGAAGTACTACCATCAATCAATCAACAAATGACATAGTTAGCCTACTTGTTAGTCATATTATTGATGATATCGATGCATCATTTTGAATGAGTGCCTGCTAATAACCCTACCATATACCACAAAATACCACGACTGTGCAAGTTGGTACCACCCGACGCGGAAGTTTTTTGATGAAAAAATGGACCCAGCCAATAAACGGCACCATATACAGCTGGTGCTGGAGTGGAGGTCCGTGGTTCAAATCCGAGGGGGGGGGGGGATATTTTGGTCAATTTTCCACGTTTAAAAAGAAATTCTGAAAAAAGTGGGGGGTAGAGTTAGGGTTAAGGCCATGAAAAAAACCCAACCCTGTTCTACTGGCCTGATCGCCCCATTTTTTTTTTAATTTGTGAAAATGGCTGAAAATTAATCAAAATAATGACAGCGTACTGTTGGTTTAGAGAGCTTGATTTCTTTGCGCTGGTCAAGTTTCTGACTTAGCAGCAATTTTGGAAAGTTGACAGCCTGGTAGTAAAAAATTAAAAACCCCAAAACCCTCCCTCCCTCCCGACTCGGGAGGGAGGGAGGCTCCGCCCTGCTCCCGACCCTACCTGAGAAGTTCATTTGCCTGTAGAACAGGGTTTTTTTTCGTCGCCTAACCTTCAACATTTTGATGTTTTGATTTTGATTTGTTTGCAGGCATCCATTATTCCCCTTATTGGCATTAATCTTTGAGAAATGTGAACTAGCGACATGTACACCCAGGGAACCAGGAGTAGCTGGCGGAGATGTATGTTCATCAGAGTCATTTAACGAAGACATTGCTGTCTTTGCAAAACAGGTAAGTTACAGTCCGGCAGAATGAAGATGAGATCAGTGATCAAAACCATAACCCAATACGCCAGCCACTAAATCCAACAATGGAAAATACTTCCATGATCCAACAGAATCCAACAGAAGCATCTGGTGCACCCATTGCGCAATCACAGAAAGTTACTGATAGGCTCCAAAAGGGTATTTGTTGGAGCGCGACCCCCTTAGTGTGATGGGCGATCACCTGGACGGCGATCACCTGGACTCCGACCGCTGGCAGCCAGGGGTTCAAGTCCTGGGGGTGGCACACCCCAATTTTTCTGTCACTATTTCTCCCGAGTTTGTGTGTTTCTATAACCCTTACACCACCAAATCCAACATAATCCAGAACCCCCATTCCCCCAATTCCATGTTCAATGACATTTTTGGGAGCGTGACCCCTTTGCCATGATGGACGGATCACCTGGACTCTGACCGCGGTGGCCCGGGTTCGAGTCCCAGAGGCGGCACACCCCAATTCTTCTGTCATTAATTCATCCCAGTTTCTGCATAGCTTTAGTCCTGCTAACTGCCTACCAGGTTAGGGTTATGAGACCCTAAATTATTTGCCACTTTGCTCCATCTGTCTGTTTCCCTCCCCAACTTTGTGACCAAAATGCTCAAGTTCCATGAGTTCTCCCAATTTTCTCTTAAAGAAACATGAAAAAGTGGCTCAATAACCCATGGGGGTTTGTAGTAATAAAGCTAACAGGGGCGGGGGAGGGGGCACAGGACATACAGAAAAAGGTGTGTGCCTCCCCCAGGAATCAAACCCGGGCCGCCGTGGCCGGAGTCTAGGTGATCGTGTATCACGCTATGGGGATCGCGCTCCCAAAATACATTTTTCGGAGCCTATACCTTTGCATGATTGCACAATGAGATTGAGACTGGGGAATCGGGGTCCACCGGCGCAGTGCTTCTATTGGATTTAGTTGAATTTTGCAGGGTTAGGTTATAGAGGCTTGTAATTCAATTGCTGCCATCAATATTTAAGGAAAAGATGGCCATGTTGCTTTGCATGCCCCTTCTCACTCATGCCCCTTCTCACTCATGCCCCTAAGTGACTCAAAAGTCTCATTGTAATAGACAGTATCACTGTCAATGTTCTTCTAAAAATGGCAAACATTTCCCTCCTAACCCTTGGAAGGCCAACAATCATAGTATTTGTCATATTTGAACTTGATTATATAGCTGTTGCATATTGCAAGAATGCATTAACATTAAACAATCACACAAGCTGTTTGCTTATTATCAGAATTCCAATTCCAATTCACATTCATTCCGCTAATGTAATACGTTGCCATAATACACCATAATTATAATAACCACGATATTGCGTCAAACAAACCATAACAAGCAAGTGCAATGTACACCTCGTATAATATTCATAACCCTAGATTTCAATAAAAGCCGTTATACAACTGCAGGTGATTCTATCCCCCAAAGTCTTTGTTGCAAATATATCTGGATACATGGGCCTTGTATCAAGTGCCACTCTTTGTTATGCATGGCAAATATTTGGATACTGTACCGAAAAAAGAAAAAAATGATACTATTGGCAATCCCATGTTTAAGGTTTTGGTGCTTGGTAGCGAAAATTTACAAAAGGCCGACATTTGTTCTGGAGGCGAGTCAGTTTGGAGTGTATACACATCGGCTGACTTCCATTGTGTGTAAATCCCGCAAAGAGGTGCTGGGAGTTTGTGTAGAAAGTGACTTGAGCAATATGCTGACCTCACATGGCCTTAGCAAGAATGCAAATTGTTGTGATTTTTTCGCAGTATAACATTTTCACTGCCATCCAAATTAGTGACTCATGGTAGAGAATGTTAATAAAGATGATCACTCCCGATCATGGCCGCCAATAGTGTTTGATAGTATATCAAGCATTCTATATTATTACAGGTTCGGTGTCATAACCTTAACGATTTGTTGAATTTTCAGTGAAATAAAATGGACAATAATTTAAATTTGATGAAAGAACAAGTCTGACTGAATAAAGCTGAAGAGTTTGTTTGAACAGAGTTGAAAAGATCATAAAGATGATATGCATTGTTTACTCAGTCCATAAATGGGACCCCTATCTTTGTTGACATAACATCGTTATCATCAACATTTTAGATAGCATTGTGCGTAATTACTGAAGCCGGTCAGTCAATCAAAGAAAAGCGTAAATAAAGGTATAATTTCATATCGGTGTACGGATGCATATTGATATTTTTGCGGCTCATTTGAAGAATTTGACTGTCGTTGTTGATGATATTGACAAACAGATGAATTCTTTTGTGGTAAAAAAAAGCTCAATATTTGTAACTACCGGTTTCTAACAGCCCTAGGGTACGTAGGAAAGCTTGGCGCCCTTGCTCTCCAGTAAACACAATATACTGACAAAGTAGCTTCCCGATTAATTGTATTGTAAAGACCTAGCATTCAATATAAACATTTTATCATTAATACTAGACCTATTTAAAAGTCAAGAATTATATTTCTTTTATGCTACCACTATGTGATAAATTAGTGATGATATTTTGGACAAATTTGGAGGAAAAAATTAAAACAAGGAATAAAAACCATTTCCCATGTGAGTGATGTGGCCATTGAATTTGTATGAGGTACCAAATTCCTAATTTACAAAGGTATTTTGCTTGAAGAGTTTGTGGAAATGAAAAAGAAACATGATCACCGACAAGTGACCATGTCCATTGTCAATTTATCACCATGGGTTTTTGTGTGAAATTGTTAACAACATTATTGTCTTTGTTTGGTACCACCATGCAATTGAAAACTTAATCACACGATAACATTATTAACTAGGAGGACGTGTGATTACAGACTTTGGCCAAATTACTATCCTCTAGCAAGCCTCCCATTGTATTTGTTTTCCAGTCATTAGTGAACTATTTGAATGTTAATTACAGTGATTTTGCTATTATTTTTGCCTTCTAGGCAAGGGCAGATAAGCAGTACTTCTCAAGCAACGAGGAATTAGATAGTCTGGTGAGTACATACAGTTTTATTGGCCATAAAGAATAAAAAACTGGTTTCTCATGTTCTACCATGTGTCATTTTGGAAGAATTTTTTCAGATCAGATTTCAAAGATGGAATATTCAGAATCCTGAAATGAAATATATGATGTACCAATTTACTCACGTGTGTGTCAGGTATTACTAGTTTATTGTACCTAATAAAAAAGGTGGTTGGTGCATGTGTACCATACCATTTTTAAAGGGCCGATTGCTAAACTCGTTTATTTTTCTGCCTTGGTTTGTCCACCTGGTGATAAAATAACAACATGATCAGCGCAACCAAAACACATGTAGTGTGCTTATTTGTTGATACTGACCAATGTAGTCTAAACTTTCATTGACCAAACTCACTCGTGAGTAGTAATCATTGATACGCTTATTTGGGTGGGTTATTCAACGGAAATTGTACAGTTTATGCAACTATATTGAGAGCACTGTATTATTGACCATTTGATGTTTTAAGTCGCGAGGGATGAGAAAGAGGCGTGAAATGATTGACCAATGTGAATGGGAATTGTACCAAGTACAATATTTCAATGGAATTTTCACAATTTTTGACTATTTATAAAAACAGGATGGGAGAAGTTTGTGTAATTGATTCCTTGAATTTCTAAATACAGATTGGAAGATTTGCCAGTTTCACAAATAATTTTTGCCTCCAGCTTTTTGATTTAAAGATAGATTTTTTCCACAATTTATGCCATTAGCAAGCTAAATTGGAATCTCAAGGTTTTTTTCATTAAATTGGAAAAATCAGACTACAAAATATTTTTTAGTATCATTTATAGAAATGTTTAATAATTGCGCTTTAGGCTACAGAACCCCCCGTTTTACGGGCGGGCGGACCTGTCAAGTAGGGTCGGTCTGTCATTTTTTTAATATAATTTTTAATGCGTTTAAAAAAATGTTTACCTAAAATGTCACAAAAATTTGCAAAAATCGGGAATGTTTTTTAAAAATGTGTGAAAAATTGACAGATTTTCCGCCAAAAAACGCCTGAATTTACATGATTTGAGAAAAAAATGATAAACAAAATGCTAAAAGAAAATCTTGAAAAACAAAGAAAAGTGGGCCCGTAAAACAGGGTGGTTATTTTCTTCGCCTTAGTTTGAATTGACATATTGACCTAAACATTGTAATTATATATTTGTGGATATATATTATAAATTTATAATCATGCATAACACATAAAATAGTAGTATTTTAGTATTTTAGAATTATCAGATTAAATAGTATGATACATGTGTATTGTGTACAGTGTATGTATACTTGTATTAGTTGAAGTGGATGTTTAGTGTACATAATCTCACCTTTTGCCAACAATTTTGTGGAATTCACATTTTTTTATTCCGTTACATACACTTAAATACGTAATATCTTTGAAGGCATTTTCTTGTAAATCTGATTTTTGCCCAACCAATTTGGTGCATGGAATTGGAACGGAAATAATATGTGTAATATACTTTGTGTGTATAAACCTTCTCCTATCTGTATTTATATTTGTACAGATGATTCAAGCCATTCAAGTATTGAGGTTTCATCTTTTAGAGTTAGAGAAGGTAAGTTGTGCAATGGAGTTGTAACCAAAGTTTGCTGTGCTACAAAATGTATTATCTTATTTCATTTTGTCATCTGTGTACTTTATTATTCATTCGAAACAAAATGCAGCCATACGTACATGCAGGTTGATACAGACAGGCCTACATACACACACCGGGCAGGCCTACATACACACCCCTGTTTGTAATCACTTTCCAACGAGGACCCAGTTTTGGTACTATCCAAACAAGGTCGCCCCAACCTGGACACACACCGACACACAGAGGACCAAAAAGGCGGTTTACACAAAAACACACGGTTGTCAAACCGCCAATAAGACTGTACTATCTAACTGAGGCCTAAAGGGGGTAGAGGTGATACGAGGACCTCGTTTAGATGACGATGTTTGCAACATTTTGCACGTATCAAGAAACCGAGGACGTCCTCGTTTGTATGTGTCCTCAGTTGGAATGTAAAAAACGGGTGTGCGTCCTCGTTCGGTGGTACAAACGCACCCGGCACCAATACAAAAACACACAAAAATAAGATGCAATACAGAAATAATGAATTTTCCGGAACACCTCAGCTCAGGGCAAGACAAAAGATGTTTTCATTTAAGGGAGAAAATTAATTTTCTCCTATATTTTGAGTGTTTTACAACAACGTCAAAATACAATTATACAAGAAAGATTTTTAAAAAAATCATTAAAAAGACTCTGCGTGCCATAGGGGAACTGAGACAAGTTTCTTTTATATATTCTCAGTGTATTGAAACCTATGGAGTGACAAACATAAATTCATGTGATATTACTAGGCCTAAAGCGCTGGCATGCTCGGGCATGACTTTGACACAGGATTTGTAATCTATATTCTGTGCCGATCTGGGTTTCGGCTTAATGAATCAAAAAAGTGTATCAATCATGTCCAACACATGCAAAATCTGGCTTTATTTACAACATGTACTACCAACATTATTAACCCATATACAAAGTTGATATATGTGTCATGACCGGTCATATTTTGAAATGGGTCATGGGAGTACTACATACATGTAGGGCAAGCCTTTATGAACGTTTTGATATTAAATTATAATGTAGATTTGAATCGTCTAGATACCTCAATGTCATCTTGGTTTACAATTGATGTATGCGATGGCGTTGTTGATTTGACAGGCTGGTAGGATTCGTGAACCAAATATTTATAATTAATGTGGGCTGGAACTTCAGTTTAATTGTGTGTGTCACATACATCGATACATCTCACTTTATACACGGTGACTGATTTAATTCAATTTGAAGTTCTCATTTGTTTTGAGATTTATACTAATCATAAAAGCGGCAATATAAAGTGAAATAAAAGTCCATATTTTATTCAAATGGGGCTGAATGAAATTGCTACTTGTGTTGATATATTTCATGTTGGTGCGTTATGTGAATTGTGTGTTGTGAGAAGATTAATTGTTTTATTGACAAAAATGTTAAATACAGGGTGTCCCTAAAAAAAGGGTGCAAATGTTCCTCATCATTGCCCTGCATTGATTACTCAGTATTTAGCTGTGATCTTGATACGATCTAAAAGGTAATTTAGTTGGCTTTCAAATGACGTCTATTTGATTGTGTTTACTTTTCTCAATTAAAAAATATGTTTGATCAACAACAAGCACTTAAAACTTTTAGACAAATATGCTTTTTTTTAATGTGTCATTTTTTTAAACATTTCGCATTTGGATTTAGTGTTTGTACGAGCTTCAAGATAACTAAATGAGCTTTCATATGCTGTTTGCTTTGTTGAATTTGCTTGAGTATAGCCAGAGATATGCTTGTTTGACCATGAGCAAGCAATATCAAAACTGTGCCAGTTTTGTGTGTAAAATTGCTGTTATGTTTAACCCGCATTTCTTCTTAAAAAATAGAACAAATTTTGATTTTCTGTGATCAACTTTAACCCTAACCCATTCGGGCACTTTTTTTAGATTTTTTTTCTGCGCGGAGAAAAGTGACCCCAAAAGTCACTGCCATCCCCCTGGGATTTGAACCACGGACCTCCAGCACCAGCGGCGAACGATTCCCCACTACATCACGGGTGTCAAGGCTACTTGGCCGCGTATATAGCCTGGGTCCATTTTATCATCGAAAAACTTGCACGAACATAGAGATTAGCTCGTTGGATTCTGTTGGATTTAGCAGGGTTAGGGTTATAGAATCAAAAATTACAAAATTTTGGAAGAAAAAACCAAAAATGCTGTTTAACTCTATCCCATTCTGGCACTTTTTTCAGATTTTTTCTCTGCGCGGAGAAAAGTGACCCCAAAAGTCACCGCGATCCCCCCGGGATTTGAACCACGGACCTCCAGCACCAGCGGGGGAACGATTCCCCACTACACGCGGCCGAGTATACTAGGCCACGTATATAGCCTAGGTCCATTCTAATCCTCGAAAACATAGAGATTGGCTCGTTGGATTTAGCAGGGTTAGGGTTATCAGGTTTAGGGTTATTCAAGCATTTTGTTGATAGGATAAAGCATATATTTTGTTGATAAGAAAAAGCAAATGTGACCAAACAAACGGCATTAGAAGGGTAATGTAGTCATCTTGAAGCTCATATAAACGTGAATTAGTAAATACTGATTATTGAATGGGAAAAATGACTCTTTCCACAAGCATTTTTTTCCTTAAAAAGTGGAACAACCCGTTTTGAAGTTCTCATGATTAATCAAGCATATCGTTGGATTGGGAAGAATCGCTTTTTGTTTACATTTAGAGAAGGGTATTCCCCTACGATCATGAAGTTTCGAAAGGTTTGAAAAATTAAAGAATATAATTTGACATTGAATCCAATTTCTGGTCTGTTTACGTTCGATATTTTGTTTTGAGGGGAAAAATGCAATTCCGCAAAATCGCGGTAAACTTGTAGAAACCCGAGAAAAGTGGTAAAACCCAAGATTTGCAGCGAGAAAACCAGGATTGTGTTTTCTTCCGGGCCTTACCTGTATAGTGTGTTTCGTCGTTTAAGTGTTAAAATATCAATAACGTTTTACATAAATGTTTTAACCCTAACCCCCCTGAGTGCTAAAAAATGCTAATCCAAAGTCCCTCTCCAAACGCATGCGCCGTCAGTTTTCGATGACGTAGTCAACCGAGCCTATAATGAGTGCAGTATACTGCACGAATGTGTAGCTGAGGGCCGTGGCTTAGTGGTTGGAAGGTGGGGCTTGAGAACGGAGGGTCCCCGGATCCAATCCCGGCAGGTTCCCGGAGATTTAGTTGGTGTTTTTTCCTCAAAAATTGTGATCCTGGTCAAAAATCTTAAACCGGGGTTAGGGTTAATATTAGATTAAATGTCTTTAGGCCTACATGCAGCCTAGCTACCTTGACATACATACAGTCCCATTACGAATGGGATAGTGTATTTCTATATAGGCCTATACTAGACCTAAAGACTTCATACTTAGTATGTTTGGACACATGCTAATTCTAAAGTAATGTACATGTATTTTGCTAACTTTGACTTATTCTGCAGTAGAATATTGTGATACCCAAAATAAAATGTAAATATAGCTCTCTTGATCCTAGATACTTAACTTAACTTGTTTCTTTCTATCTCTGAAACACAGGTCACTTTATCTAGTTCAAGTATTGGGGATATTACGAGGTTAAATCTAGAAAAAGTGGTTTAAATATTAACAAAAAGCTCCTATCTCTAATAGCTGCCAATTGTATAAATCCCTTATGGGGCTTTGTGGTGAATGTTTACTCAAAGCACTACACACCAAAGGCAGCCTTTACAGAAGTGACCCTCTGCATGCTCTTACCTTAAAACTACCTCAATATTTCACTTTCAGGCCTAAGGGAAAATACTGTGATAGTTCAAATCAAGTTCATGACTTAAATACAAGTGGCATATTTTTATGGGGTGGTATTGAATCCTTTGGTTCAGATTCTTTTAGTGTCTGCCCAGGGGGCTTACCTGGTTTATTATACAGGGAGGGAGTTTCTTATGGGGGCAGGGGTCATTTTTAGAGGTGCCTGCCAAAGGGATTTTATCCTGTGTGTCAAGGATGCATGACATTAGGGTCATATATTGAGTGATTTAACATGGGTGTATATAAGTTCATGAGCATGTCCCATATTTCTAGGAAATTATGACAAAAAAGGTCAATTGATATTATTAACAGCAATTAGTTGAGTTCAATCATGCCAGAGCAATATAATATAATAACGCTTGCAATATTGTGCAAGAAAATTGGTTCAGACTATCTTCAAATATTAATTAGATGCATATTGGTTGCCAACCTTAGACACCTTCTCATTCTGAATTTGGGTTAGAAATAAAAATGTACACTCATATTTTATTTTTAAATTCAAGAATGCTTCCCAAGCTGTATGCGAGAAGCTGGCAGACAGGTTGCACATAATTACTCCAATCCCTGCACACACCTTTTATTGCAAACAATGAATAAACTATATAATTGTCAATGTTTAACTGTTGAATACCCTTATGACGATGTATAGAATGGGACTTACAGCATGGTACAATATCAAATTTCAATATGATATCATTTAGTGTGAAATTACAACGATTAGGTAACACTAGTCAAATGTCAAATTTAATTTCTCAGCAGCCATGTTGCCCTATTTTTGTGATTTGCCCTAAGGAGTTCCACCAAACATATGGTTTCGTGTGGTACACATCAGAAAACAGGGGTAACAGTAGCGTTGTTGGGGACTCGCTCAGGACACGCCAAATTTAGAGATTTCCTTCCCCATAATTGGGCAGGGAAATTGGAAACTGGTGGCTCTGAAGGTGCGGTGAACACGTCAGTAAGTGTCTCTCATGGTTTGTTTGGAAAAACTACCAACTTGGCGTGTACTCCGCATCTGTTTTATTTCATGAATCAATCATTATCGACCACCTTGTTCAGCCCGACACGTGTTTGTCGTTGCCTCGCATTATCCGCACATTCCCCATGCGGCGGAATTTCACGTTCGGTAGAAATTCGAGTTTCCTGGTGCAGCAAGTCATCTGATGTTTTGAATTGGGTGTATTAACATGGGATAATACGCAAATTCAAGAGATCCGCAAGCATTTTTCTAATTTGTCAGAATTATATACTTATGTATAAATTGAGTTGCCTCGTCAGGATATGAGTTTCTCATATTTTTTCCATTTTGAGCCATGATTCATTTGTCAATTATTATTAGTTTTTACCATTACCAGCATGGTGTATCCACTCAATATCACAAATTAAATTGTATAAGCTAAATTTGTTAAAAATGTGATTTCATTAATGAAACGTGTTTCAAATATTGGTCTGACAGTAAAGCTACGTAATTAGCTGGTGCAATGTACTTTTTCAATGTTTTCCTCATGCATTGTACACAATATTTTGCTAACAATTACATTCTATCCTAGGATCATCAACGCATCCCAGAGTTTTTGCACAAATAAAATGTTTAATATTGGTCACCTACATTAGCAATACTGTATCCAAAGTGAGTAGACAAGGATTTAAAAAACAAGAAATGTCTTTAAAAAGACATCACGGTTAATATTATAAGCTGAGACTATTAGTCTCAGATGGAAGTGGGTTCATACAATTTTCACTTTCTTTCCACGGAGAATGATGGAGAAAGCCATAGAATGACAGAGAAAGATCAAAACCCAGGGGAAATGAATACTAGTATTTTGTTAGGAAATAAATTGCTTGATCAGGATTGGTAAACCAAGCCTACTGTAAATTGGGTTGAGTCTATTAGTATTATGGGCTGAAACAATCAGGGAGAGAAATGTTTGCCCAACAATTTCAATATCAATTTTACCTCATACATTTAAATAAGTATTACTTATTAGTATATGTATGTATACTTTGCAACTGTTTAAAAGTCATAACATTTATACTTTCAATATGACCAACAGTGTAAAGTGTGAGGGATTTGTTCATGCATAATTTATTTGTTGTAAAACTTGATTCCTAATATTTGAACTGTATACCTGTATCTCGTTTATCAGTTTTCTAATCATCCTAATATTTTGAAAATTGTATTGTTACATCGATTACTTACTTGAAACTGTCAAATATTTGACATAAAATTATTTTCATAAACCACGCTAATCATTATTCCCTGATAATCTTTCTTAGAATGCAATCATGGGAAAGGTTATTAGAACTGATATCTTGAACAACAAACCTGTGTATTTGCTGTATTTGTAGCAAAAAATGCTATATTTGTCGCAACTCTTACAAAAATACTTGAGTGAATGTATTATTCATTATTATTCATGACTCTTTCTAGTCTCATCTGATCCTGACAGGTCTTAATATTTCATACGATTCCTTCTCTCTGTGTTATAAGATGGAATTCTTTCAGATGAAGTAAGAATTATATTTTAATTTTTCAATTTCATATTGTTCAGTTGATGCATATTTGACCAATACAGGGTGTATCAAAAAATATAGGACACTTTTTCATGAAGGTGTAATACTTGTTATAATCATTGGACCATGACTAATTTAGTCTTAATGTATTAAGCCCAATTAATTAATATGATATCCCGAAAATATGAGATCAATCCGATGAAAAATAAGAAAACTACCATAATTTGCTTAAACCATGTCATTTACTGGTTTGTGCAATGGGATTTGCATGTAGACCAGTAAATAACATGGTTTACGTTTCAATACGTTACAATAATTATGAACATAGAAAATAGTCTATCAGTTAATAGCAAAGATTAGTTTGGTAATCCATTTGATTGTGACACAAATCAATACTGGCTAAATAATCCACAAATCAGATGCAATGCATGCATATTCTGTGCAAATTAAAAAAGTTCTCGAACCCACTGTAGATGGTTCATTAGCATGATAAGAAGTAGAATTGGCATAAATAGTGTGCGCGTTCATGTTTCTCTACTGTTACTGTGTGAATGACCATTGTACATACTACAAAATAGATTGTCTTGCCTAATAGGTCACAATTTCCTTAATTAATGATGGATTTTTCTCATCTTTTCAGGATTTTATCTTTATCGGTTGTGCTTTTCATTGAAATAAAAATTGGTCATGCTTCAGTGATTTAACAAGGATTTAAACCATCATCCAAAAGTGTCCTAATTTTTTTGATACACCCTGTACATGTAGATGTAGCTCACATTTGTGCTATTTTGAAAAAGAAAGAAAAAATGGTAGTAAAATAATGGCCATACATTGTTGACAGCGTGATTAAAACTGACTTGTCTACATCAGACCCAAGGTTACCTATTCAATATCAAAGTCTTGGTCAATAGTTCACTGATCTAAATATTTGTATTGTGCATTTTTTCAGCCTGAATAGTCTTGGCGGTCAATTACTTGTGGAATTAGAGCATAACCAACAGCTGAAAGTACTGTTGAAAGTCAAAATTGCAAATCATTTTCAACAAAAAATGACACTGAATAATCAAGTATTTTGCAGAATATAATTTTATTTGGCTCAATTTTTGCTGCCTGTTTTATAGCCCCATACTCAGGGTTGTAGCTAGACCAGATTGCTGGACAATTTTACTGATGGGGAACGATGGAATGGGGTCTAGAGGCCTTCTTAATGTTTTTTAAAAGGGGTTATAAATGCACTTTGAGGGTGCCTGCCACATAATTTCTTGTTTTATGAGGCAGTTTAATGATTTTTTCCACAAATTGTAATTTAAAAAATTTAAAAAAATAATCCAAATTTAAGTGCCGTTTTTTTACCCTTATTTTTAAAGAGTGCCGGACGCTGGGCACAACTTCCGGACGGCCCTGTCGGCGTAGCTACAACCCTGCCCTTACTACACATAATTTCTACAAATAATTGTACAAAGACACTTTTTGCGACTGTTGGTGCACCAAATTAGAGGGACACGTACCAATGCATATTTGATAGATGAGTACGGGCAGCCATTTTGGTACCAATCCAGTGCTTATGTTGATGTTGTGCTCCCCTGAGATAGTTGTCTATAAACAAGAAATTGTTTCAAAAACAAACAACACATTTGAGATATTTACAGATAAGAAAAAGAAACAACCATTCCAGTCTCTCCTCCCACTGTTTATTTTTGTAGACAGCTAGGATCAGAACAGAGGTCAAAGCTAGTCTCCCGAAGCCTTTTCAAAATTTGGTTGCTTTAATGAACTTCGAATATTTTGCCGATTTGTTAGATAATCGCTTGCAGCGGGACTGGTTGCATTCATCATATACTACCGTCTATGTAACGCAATACTTTGAGCCCGTCAATGTCAAAATTACACATTGGGGGGACAGGCGGCTCTATGGCTTTTTGATACGGTTGTGTTTATAGTATGCACGTCGTAATGATGACATCTTTATTGAAGCGATTTGAATGCTTATGAATGTAAAACACAGACATGTATCCAATTCATTCTAGGTAATGTTGGGGACTTCTTTTTATATTCAGATGATAGGATGAAAGCACTAATTAGCATTTTGTGTTTATGATAATTATGTAGTTTTTGTTGCCAGTTTATATTTGGCCTAGTGCATGTATGATCAATTGGTTCCACCCATCTCCACCTAATTTAATGAAGATGTTCGAAACGAATACATATTCCTGTAATTTGGTATTATATAAAATACATATCAGCATACATTGATCTCTTGGATCAATTTTCTATTCATACTTACGTAAAGTAACGGTTTAGGTTACATTTGAGCATGTACTTCCATGATTTGAGCATGGTTGTTTACATTGCCAATGGGATGTGTAATGTAGTACATGTAGGTGCACATACACATTTAGTGAAAATGCGAGAGATGCCAATGAAGAAATATCTGTCTTGCTGAGTACAGAGTTACTTGAAGTAAATTGTGCATGAACAGTCAGCAGATGTATACAGGCTGCTGTGTGTATACTTCTGAGGTCATGTGAGGTCAAGCAACAGCAAGAGACATCTTGTGTAGCCAGCAGGGTTGGCTAGCTTTGAATGATCATTTCACTGTTTGTAACTGGTATTAACACGAGCATAATCTTATGCGTAGGCCCAATCAGACACTAATGCCAGTATATTTTGCATTTGTTGGTATGAAAGCCACAGAATATTTTGCTATATCTTGAAACATCCCTCTCGTGGAACAATTGAATATAGAGCAACAAAAATATGGGGTCACTATCAATTTTATGCTGAACATGACATAGTTTTGTGCAGATAATGTTTCCATACCACACATGCTTTAAGTCTGTCAAGATGGACTTCCTTTATTAATTTTCCATTATCCACTCTGAGATCATTGGATCTAACAGTCCTGCATGTAAGACTACATGTAGTCCGTATGCTAGTGGTCATTAAAGGTAGATGACCCGATCACATTTTCGTAACACAGAACTATTTCAAACATACGGAGATTTTCATATCATATGAAAGCTCATATTTTTCTCATCATCTTACTGAAATTTGACGGCCTAATTCGGTATAATGACAGAGAAATCTACGAAATAGCGTTGAATTACCGCGAATGGTGGTTACCACCGATATAGTTCGTGTACTACTCAATGGGTACAGTTCACAGCATCTTGTGCGTCTAAAATAAGAACCATAATAGCTATGCATCTCAAATTTTGGGACACGACGTTTTTAAGGATGACCTTTCATGTAGAATAGAAAACTTCAAGTTGAAAATCGGAACATCTACCTTTAACACTTTACCCATTGGCTGCTTGGTCTGAGCCTGGCTGGAACAACCATAAAGTAGAAATAAAGAAAACCATATCAGCAATCACTTGGTAAAATTATACCATCCTGTTTTATACAACAAAATATGATGTAACATGTTTCATAGATTTGTGAAGACAGAATGCAAGAGGGAGTGAAATTATTCCCTCATAAATACATAGTGGTGAAATGTATGGACATCATTCAGAAGAGTTAACATTACTCAGCTGTGTGTAGACCTTGATGTTCAAGAAATTGCTTGAGGTCTCACTCTCTAATAATAGATTAACCTGTTGGGTCAAGCTGAGGACAAAGGTCATCTTTGTAGTAGAGTTCTGTTGAGTACAGAGCCAGTGGGCAAAGTGAAAGTAGTAGTAGTAGCCTACAACAATCTATGCATTGTTCTGAATGATTTTGAAATTTGAAACAGAAATGAATATTTAACATGGGTATTTATTTGGCTCTGTATTGGCCTTCCCTATTTCAAGAATAAACTAGATATTAAAAAATAAAACATTCTTTCAGCCGGTATTTTGTATAATACGTACACATAACTCTCTCAGCTTAGTACTCATGAAACCCAAAATCATCTTTCCCAAACCTTACGCAGAGTGCTTTATGGGCCTAGTTTATATGACTAATTCTAATTAAATGAGGTATGATACCATGTGCTCTGCTGCCTATTGGTGCCAGGAAAAGGCAAGAAAGTCAAAGTCAAACAGTCAAAGTCGGGTCATTCCCTCATTCACATTTTTATCATTCAACCAATCTTTAATTTGATTGGTCGGTCAATGAGCAAAACAATCGAACACTTTGGCGCAGTACTTTCAAGCAATTATAAGTAACCTGCGCTTGTGCGCATTCTCATCTAACGATTAATTTTATTGTAGCGCACTTGGTACGCAGCTATCGCGATTATTCATGAAGTAATGAATCATCATCCTATAAGTTATAATAACCTACAGCCTATACATCCTAGTAGCATACAATGTTCTTAACTTATTAGTTATGTGGGTATCAAGCAATTAGGCTTTTAAAAAAGCTTTAACATTTTACATATTTGCCAACATTAATCCAGGAAGATAATTTGTATAAGCAGCTTGAAATTAAATTGTCAAATTGTGTGAAAGTCCATTGATTTTAGAGGGATTAACAGAAATAATATTAATCATATTCCATTATTCCTTAACATAGCAAACCTAATGCATAAGATATAGTTCTGAATATGATTATGTTGAGTACTTATATATAAGTACTCATCCATGGCTAGACATTAAATAAATGTTATTGTATTTTCTACATAATGGATTATGCTGCATAATTCCGCTGCTAAATTTTCAATAATGCCTTCATTTCATTTAGAATCAATTATTTGGTTAAATAAGCAAGATGTTGTGTTATCTTTATTCTTTTGAAATGATGCTTAGATGTTTGGGTCTGTATGTTTGGAGAAAAAAATATTAAAAATCCATTCAATATGTTTGGGCTTAACGAAAAGATTGTTAAATTTGTTTGTATGAATCAAGACGCATCCATTTAATTTGAACGTTCTTCCCTGGTCCTAAGAGAGTTAAGAACCTGAATCCAATTCATGATGACAAATCCTTTTAATTCACACAAGGTTAAACCCGGCAAAAAGTTTAATTTAAGAAGGGGAAATCTTTCTTTCCATTACCGTTACTTGGAGAAAATGGACACGCCTACTTAAAAGCTCGGTCCCAAGCCGAGTCGGAAGAGGTACTCTGATCTGAGTGACAAACAGTCCTCTGCCATATTAACATTTTCTCATCCGTGGTAGTTTCAGCTGGCTTTTGAATTTATGAAAATGGGGTTAAGTGTACACGTTAACGGACCTCGCTATAGCGTTAATGAATGTGCGTGGCAGCTGAGTCTGTGTGTGTGCTTGAAGACTTTGAAATATGGATTCATTTCTTGTGGCTGTCAAGGCGATTGTCAAAAGGTGGGGGCATGATCATCGATTGTCGTAGGGACTTGTTCATAGTCATGTCATAATAATAGCATTGGAAACAAGAAGTGGAAATCCCCGGTGTTTTCAAATCTGTCGGCGTGGTGAAGTGATTGTAACGGAACTTTTCTTCAAATAAGTTTGATTTTATTTGAGACCAAATAATTAATCTGTGAGGTGGATCAGACTATGAACTTTTCAATTAGGCAATTCTATTGTGCAATGTAGGCCTGATGGTTGACTATTGTGTTACAGATTGATAATAGTCATTCGGTTGTATACACAATATTATAGGTTGATGAGACTAACCAGGTTAAAATGCAATTAAGGGATGGCTTTGTATCCATGGTAACCCGTAATCCTCTTATAAAGCTAGTCTTATATGAAATCCTTACTAATCGTAGATGTTAAGCATATGTATAGTTGGTTCTCAAGGCTATGCTAACAAGCCACCACTGCATAATGCCACATTCTGTGACAGAAGCTTTACAACCATATCGGTAACAGATCAGCTGCGTCAAAAGAGGAAAAACTCCTGAATTTGTTTAAAATGTCAATTATTATCAATAATAAAGTCAAAAGCTGAAAAGCACCTGTTTCATACAACAAACCCGTACAGGATTGAGAATTCTGTACAAAATATTAAACTGTGGATATGACACACGTATAGCTCATTTCCTTATAAACCACACGTTACAGCAGGCTTGGGGAAAATGCCTCCAAAACATATCCTTACAATAATTTACCCTTGGAAATGTTATTCAATTATTTTGATTTAGTTCCTCTTTTATATATAATGCGGAGACCTAGTTAATTGGGGGTGGTGGTGGTGGGGGGGGGGGGGGGGGGGGGGGGGGGAGAATATGGTAACATATGTCAACAATGTTACAAATCTGTGGAAAAAAAGCCAATTGATTTTCTGTTCATAAAGACTTTTTTCAAACAAATATACAGGTCTACAGATTAATGAACAAACAAACAAATGAATGTCAAATTGAACATGTGAAGTTTCTGCCATGCATGTAAATGTTCCTCACAAAACCTGTCCTTGTTTTAGTAAACGTTCAGTTCAGATTGATAAAGCATCATGAGTTAATCTATAGTGGATTTTAATTCCCTGTACTGTCTTATGTTCTTATTGCATCATGTTCAAATGATGTGACTGAGTGTTCAAATAGGTGTTATACATTGTTTATTGGCCTACAATGGTGTTGGCATGTCTACCCTTTGAGAAAGGCAATTTATATAAGAAAAAATAGGCAAGAAAGCTTGTTATGGAAAGCTTTGAAGTCAAATCTACAGTGTCATGAGCGCTGAGCCCAGTGTTCGAATTAAGGAAAAAAATCAGGTTATCCGGCGGATAACCATGATATAAAATCAGGTTATCCGCCAACATTTTTGGTTATCCGCCAAAGTCAAGATTTCTCGGGAATTTCAGAGACCTGTATAAACAACGAAAAAGCACATTTTCTGCAATTTAATCTTATACCACACGACACATTCTAAAAATATTTAAATTCAGTAAATTAACATTTAATATGGGAAGAGACGTGTTGCTTGAAACTTCTTGGGAAGAGAAGTGTTGCTTGTAATTTCTTAACGAAGCATCGTACGAATAAACGACATGGTCCATATGGTAGTACGCTTTAAAATACAGCTTTTCTAGAAAAATGGCCAGAGTTCCGAACAGGTTAAGAGTCTACATGTACATAGCAAATTATTTAACATTGAAAAATACCTAAATTTAGTATATTTCCATTTAATATGCGAAGAGAAGTGTTGCCTGTTACATGATATATAACAATAAAATAATATTAAATTTATTTGCAAATTGACGTTAGAAAAATTATTTTTGTGGTTCATATGCATGTGATGTGGTAATGCAAAATGGTAAATCTGTGTATTAAAGATATTACAATGCATTCAAAACTTATGTGTTATTATTTCCATCATACATACATGAAACATCTTTTTTGACCAGATCACATGCATAAGAAATAAAGTTATAATTTTTTTGATGTCAAATTAAAAATTAATTTAAAAAAAAATGAAATAATTTATTCTAACATTATACATCTTTTTAATGCTGCATCATGTTACAGGCAACACTTCTATTGCCATAACAAGCAAAATGTACATGTATAGTTTACTAAATTTAGTTAGATGTTGTTTGTTTCTCAAAAGTCATACTTTTAATCAGAATATTATGAAATACCTACCAATGTACTTTTATAAGGTAGGATCTTAAGTTATAAATTACCATAGCTATGGTGTGGGTCATGTGGTATAAAGTGAATTATTTCGGGTCAAATCTGGATCCATAAGGTCATGTTTTATATACTTTTGGGCTTTGAAAAAATATTGTAAAAAAAAAATTTTAAAAAAATCTTCCTTTTTTTTTTTTTTTTTTTGGGGCGTCTGACGGATAACCAGCATTGAATTTTAGGTTTTCCGGCGGCCATTTTGGGCGTAAAAACGCCCGGATTACCGCTTATGTCGAACGCTGGCTGAGCCCCATTGAACCTTGTAGCCCGAGCTGTATAATTATGACCAAACTCAATGGTTATGGGCTGTGTTATGGGCGGTGTACAGGCTTATATGGAGGAAACAATGGATGATTAGGATTGTTTGCTCTTAGGCGATGTCTGTTCTTCCGAAAAGTACAAAACCCGATGAGCAATTAAAGACCTGCAAGGTAATGAACTGTAAATCATCAACTGTAAATCATTTGTGATTCATACATTACTTGTTTGATATCTCATAGTACCAGTAGGTTAGAATATTTCAAAGATTTAGTCGAAACAGGGATGAGAATTTTCCTGGTAAAGCAGAAATTACTGCTGTTTTGTAAAACACATTTCTGCATTTTATACCATTTGTAAAAAAAATTGACTTATTTCATACATATTTTCCTATTTTTTTCTTTAATGAAATTCATTTGTATGCCTGTCTATTTTTTATTAATTTTTTTGCATGTGATTATTTATGCTATCAACTCTTTTTGATTTAGATGCTAGCTTAATGCTATCAACTGTTTTTAATTTAGATGCTAGCTAGCTAGCGAGCGCTTCACAAAACCGAGACCAATTTTCACATTTCTGTTTGCATATAATGTTTATGTACCGGTATATCGGTCCCATCCTTTTCCCAATGTGAGTTCTATAATTAGCTTATATTCAATTTAACACCAGATTACATTTTATTTTGCGATATTAGTCAATAACTATGTCTCCCCTACAAATTAGACTACATTCAACCATCACATTCATCAATAATGTTATTCTGATTCTGATAGTAGACATTGAGTCGACTCATTGGATCAATTGCTCTTTATGTTGTTCTGTAGCTAAAGACCAGCACATTACTGTATCGATATGGATAGATAATGTTACCTCACAATTATGTAATACTATATTAAAATGTTTAAACATTTCTTAATTAGGTCCTAATTAATTATGCAAATGGAAATTAGACAAAAGCTAACGTACGTTTTTAGATCTTCAAGTGTTCTACCCATGTACCAAGTCACAGCATCACAGCTCATCTCATTAGTCCACAAACTTTACTTTGCATATTTCATGCATACATAATTAGCCATAATTAGGACATTACATGGCAACTGGAATTGGAAAAAACAAAGAAAATAAAAAGAAAGTTGTTGCCAAAGATGTTGGTATTATGCCTCTTTGACCTACCATATCTCGGCAACCGAATATCCGATTGAAATAAAATTTTCAGTTCCAGAATCGTTAGACCAAGGGCTAGAACATATCAGATTTTAAAGGAAATCTAAATTTTTCATCGGCCAATAGAGCCACCTTAAGCACAGATAGTCATTTAAGTCATTAGTAGTTGGATTCTGTAATTTACTCAAAATAGGGGAGTGCCAAGGCCAGGAGCCAAAATGGCCACCAACTGACCAATTTCCTTGATGTAATAAATCGTCGTCCATCCTAATATATCTCTGGAAATGTTGGCTGGATTTGAGTACTGACCATATTTACTGTATTTTTAAAAAAACTTCTGTCTCTGAAGTCATGGTGCAGATGCCCAGTAAAAAGAGCTCCCAGTAAACATGGTTTGGATCTCTAGGACACAGTAAGCATCAATTTTGTACTACAAAGGTTAAACTCCTGCCTGTGTGTGTTCAGTTTCACTGGTTTACATGACCAAATAGCCTAGGTGCCAATAATGTCTAGGTTGAGGTGCCAATTCTGTCTAGTCAAGTTTATTGATCTGTATGGTATGGATTTACTCTATGTCCATCCATTTTTCACACCTAGGGATTCTGACCATTGATGGGTGAATGTAGTATTTAAAGTGTATGAATGGCTATCATCTCATACTTGTTGTGATTGTGTGTCTCTCCTGTTTTGTGTTGCCATATTGCCATAACTAAATTTGCAGGATTTTGTATGGAGTACAGTTAGTAGGCCTGCTTTGGATTTTGGAAGGAAAACGGCAGACACTTTGTATAAAACATGAATTAGGCAGAATCAAAATCCACATGTCCTGTTCTATGGTTATACTTAGTTATAGATGTTTGGTTTTGCTATGTAAAATTAAAAACTAAATCACAAAATATTTCCAGATGGAGACAAGAAGTTCTAAAGCCTATTAAACATCCGAAATATTGAAACACTCAGCAAAAATAAATACATGATATCCATGCTTGTACAACTATATTATTAGCAGGAACAGGTGGTGTGCAAAATAGGAGGCTACAGATTTACACTACAGAAAAATCTAAGATTTCCTCTGGATATAATCCATTCCTGATTCAATACAAATTTGCAATTTTAGTTAGCATGGTTTAGTGCCACTTTGACAATATGAACAAGTTGGGTGGGGGAGCTGGTTTCAGCCTTGCCTAAGTGGCTATGAAAAATAAAATATAAATAGAGAACCAAAGCATAGCATTTGATATACCAAAGCATAACAAAGTGCTATTTCTGGCTTGAGGTGATGATGGCTATGTTTTACGATATTTGCCATACACCAACGTAAATCCATGATCAATTTTAAGGTAAGAAAGATTATAAATTGAGGGGAAAAAATGCAAGCGCTACCTATCGACCCTAGTACTAGTAGTAGTACAGTACAGTACAATGTGGTTATTTTATTCAAACCAATTTATTTCAAATAAAGTTATCGTCTAGGAAGTTCTACTTTGTATCCAATAAATAGGTCAAATTATTATACAACTATACAATCATTATCTCATTACATTGATGTTATTTTAAGCGATCCTTTCTAGCCCCCAAAACAGTTCGACGAATTAAATGTGAATTTGAGTTAATCCTCAAGCTATATTCCCCTCTTCCCCATAGCCCTGATGAAACCTTTAATTTCCTGTTTCATACCCCCCTCTATGAGTGACAAATCCTTTAGTATTAATAAGGTTATGAATTAAGGCCAAAGTATCTTGGGTTTTCTTAGACCAAAAAGGTTTTATACATTTTAATGATAATTTGGCTTAAAGCTTTATAGGCTTCAATATTTTACATCTGGGAAAAGATCCAAGTGATCAGTGAAATTTCTGGATGGGCCTAATATCTAATTTGTAAAGCAGGGTTAAAACACATTATCAATTTGCAGATATTCTTCTTCTTTTTCTATACAAATATTTAGACTTTTTATTTATTTTTCTTCTAATTCAAGAATGATAAATTTAGGCCTATGATGCAATCTTTCTAAAAAGCCATTCAATAGAAATCTTGATTTAAAAACAACAACTATGTGTGGGAGCATCTGATATGCTGATAGATAGCTTGATTTGTCATGGGCTTGAAGATCTGTGAATAAACTAACCATACCAATCATTTTTACACTTCACTCCCTATCTTTGGTTATCACATCTTTGTGACTGTCAGTTTGTCTGTTTATGGACACCAAATGTCAGTTTTGACACTGACAATGAACGGATGATCTCACCACATTAATTTACACCCACGGTGTAACCAACTATGAGAATTATGTGTCTTGAACTTGGATAGACGCACTGGTAACTGATACGGGTTCAAACATGTTGCAGAGTTATCTACATGTAGGATTGGGGAGGGGGGCATGATACAACATTAGAACCTGTTTAGTGTTTTGGAAAGGATGTGGCCAGTTGTTTTTCAATATTATCAATTTAAAGTCGACAGGAGAGAGACACTTTACTTTTGCCAAACACAATAACAAATTACCGTACTTTGGTACTCAAAATTGCTATATTTAGAAATCGTTTTCAACAAAACAAATGCTTAATTCCGAAATATGAATAAATAAATACAAATTTAGCAAAAGAGTTTTGCTTATTGTACGTTATGACCAATTAACACTCTATGTTCATGTAGAATGTCATACAAGGAGCTGGAGCATAACGTAATATGCCTCATTATAATAGTCATGGTTTTCAATTTGCTTGTGTAAACCATGTTTGTTTCATATTGATTTTCAAAATTATTGACAATATTTCAGTTACGTTTGCACATGTTGATCATGGACACAATACATCCGGGTTGAGGTTCTTTCATTGCACAAAACATGATTAAATAGTTAGCTTTAGAAAATAATTTCAACAGCAAATTTCATGTGATGATCATGTTTGCACAATGGAATATTATATAGAAGTTGTGAAAATGAATATAATCAGCGTTGTGAAATCAGTTTCATTAAATGCTAAAACTAAATATTAATGCACTTTTTAAGGAAATACTTGTTTTTATGATAGGTTAATGAATGAGTACATTAATCAATTTCGGCATGAGTCGCCCCTACTAAATTTTGAAGAAAAAAAAAGAAAAGAAGAATGAATGTTTCGGGGAACTTAGTGTGAATGTGAGATTTGCTTAACTGTTTATCCTGTATGGCTATATTTGGTTCTTTTTCTAAAGTTTATGCTTAATATGAATCTATCTGTGTATAGTGGGTGCGGTTGCAGGTGTTACCAGGACCCATTTCATTTTGATAATATCAATTAAACCACAAGAACGCCCTACACACGGACCACCGAAACCTTAGTGTAAATTATGCCTTTATTTTCATCCCTCTACCTTGTCCAATCAATGCATAGCACTAATCAATCCATTCTTGTTTTCTTTTCTACTTTTTGTTCTCCCCTCACCTCACAGGTACATGAACTCTGTGACAATTTCTGTCACCGTTACATAAACTGTTTGAAGGGTAAAATGCCCATCGATCTGGTGATAGAAGACAGAGAAGGGGTCAAACCAGAGGGTGGTGTGGATGGTTCACCCCCAGGTACAGAGAACCATGATTCCAGAGGTCCTCCAGAACAGGTAAGCCAAAGCACAGTGTTAAAAGGTCCTAACTACAATAGCTGCCAGGTGTTTTTATACTTGATTTATTTATGCTTAAAGCAAAATATAGAGATAAAAATATGCCAAAGTAGTTATTGCAGATATGGCCTTATGTGACAACTCATCTCAATGTGAAAAACCCATATTTACAATAGCTGCCGTGTGTTGCATGTTACTTGTGCAGTGTAGCGTGCCCATGTTTTAAAATCGCAACCAAACAAATTCAACCTAAAGGCAGCCATACAGATAGGGTTTAATACCAGTTAACGATACCAACCCCACCAACATATCTAAATGTGCTTCTATTGAAACTACATCCTTTTGCATGTTATATACACCTGGATTCCATACAATTTCAACACAATTCAATTTTAATTGATTTTTATGCCTATGGGCATGCAAGGTGGGCTAACTAACACAAACCCCTGAGGTGTTATTTTTCCTATTCTCCGCTTTTTCTTTTCATTAACCAGGTAGTCCATTTATTTTGGTTTAACTAAAATCCAAATCAAACTCAAACCAGGTTTTCCTCAGCTCAGTAGTGTGTATTTACCTGTAAGACAAATAATAGCTATTGAGTGCAGCATAAGACCCATGTAATGTATATATTTACTTTTTAAACTCCACAAGAGGCAGTCAGAAGTGGTTGCAGAGTGGGATTTAGGCTATTTGATATGTTTGTGTATTGCTGTTTATTTAGGAATAAACAAACCTCATAGATGTAATATTGTATGTAACTACTTGCAAATTCCCTACTGTTTGAGCCAGGCATTCTCCAGTGTTGCCACATTGAATCAATTTGCTAATTGCAAGTACAGTATACATGTACTGTATTCGTCCTTAAAAAAAGCGCTCAGGGTGCTTAGTTATTGTTTTGTTTTCTAATTTAGTTTCTCTATGTGACTAGATTGCTTTGAACATGTTTTCATTGGGGACTTTAATTGAGCAACCCAATGCACACGCATGTTCATATTAAATGACCACCAAATGGCAGGTATGGTATTGGTAGCACATGTAGTGATTGGACTTTTTATTCTGGATTGGTATTTCAGATTTCTTGTAGTATACCCTACAGCACATGTTCACTTTTAAACGATGACCTATAAAAACACAGTGAACAATTGGAACGTTAGGGTATACTACAAGATAGCCGCCTTTTCTGTAAATATCAACTTCACTATTTTACTGAAGGCTAATTAGATTCTTACTTTAATAGTAAAAGAAAACCTCTTTTCTACCAACATTTCACCTGATTTTTTTTCCACAAGAAGCTAAATTTATTTCTTTTTTACTCCACTTTGGAACAGCTTTATGCCCATTTGATCAAGTCAAACAGCCCAGATGGTATGATGCGTCCTTCGGTAAGTGAAACACACATTTTATTTTTTATTTTAAGGGTAGGCGCTGCAGGGAAATTGAAAAAAGTAGAAGGACGAATACAGTAAGTTTGAAGTATACTGTTAAAAAACATACAAAGTACACCAGCCTTTAAAAAAATTACAAATGTGTAGAATCCTTTATACCATAATAATATCATTGCAAAATGTTTTGTATTGATTTTTCTGTTTTCAAAAGAGCAGAACTTATCTATATGTTATCATTATCATTGTCACACACCTTTTTCTAAGAATCATTATTGGCGTAAATGTAATAGTTCTGGCCGCATTTGAACTCCCTGGTTTTAACTTGATACAATGGGAAGGAGCACTCTGATTAATTGATGCATGACTGGAGAAATAAAATGGCAGGCTGGCAAGCATGTGAGCCGGCAGGCTTGGATAAACTAGGCCTGATAGTAATAATATGTAGGTTAATAAGCACTAATGTAATTCGCTATAAAGGGCTAGCCTTGTTGTGTATCAGATTGCCCTGTAAGGTCGGCCAGTCCTTGTAACTTAGGATGGGTATGGTCGCTGTTGTTTTTGTGTAAAACCCAAGTTATGTAAAACTAACTGCTATACTAATAGCCATGGTCGATTGCTACAAATGATAAGGTATAAACTTATGCACAAGGCTCAAGATAAGCGGGCGCTAGGCAGGGGTCGCATTCTGACGCGTCTGCGCGTCCTAGACCTCTCACTTTCTTGTAGTGACTCGTCAGGTTTCAAATTGGAAAGACTCGCGGGTCCCGATCAAAATTGAAGGGACCCCTTAAATTTGACGATGTATGGAAATGGAAACCTTATTAAATTCTGTAAATTACACATCCATCCCTTGCTCACAATATAAATTCATTAAAACTGTCCGTAAAAAAGTAAAATTTTCAAATACTCAAATTTCAGGACCCCTCAATTTCTTGGGGGACCCTTAAATTTGTTTTTTTGAAGTCCTACGGGTCCTGAAAAATTTCATGGGACTTCTCACATTTTTGATCCAGTGCTATCCCTGCTGGCGCTAGGCGATTTTTACCCCTCGGTCCTCCTGCCATAGTGCCCGGTAATGCTGAAAAATAAACAACCGAGCGCTAATATGTTGTCCAATCCAGCGCCCGTTGACGATCGGGAAGCTTGCCCAAGACAACAAATTTCGATTTAACAACGCGATTTTAATAAAAAGTTAGCTCCATGTTGACTGAAAGTAGCTCCTGGTTCTCAATAAATCCCATGATCCGAGCGCTACTTTTGAAAAAAAGAAATTCCAGTCAAAAAACTGTTATATCGAGCCTTGCTTATGCATGTATCATTTGCAATTCCATCTCCCTATGATCTTGGCGTAGTGGGGTCTTCCACGTTAAGTTGGATACTGATACAGACAGACATCTAAGTCTAAATAAGTCCAGGCTGGGCAGGGATGTTTTCTCGGTCATGTAGGACTCAGCATTGTTGCGAGTTATTTTGTTAAAACCCTGGCCCATTGGAGATACTTTCCTGTATACAGTATAAGCCCTGGCTATACTGGGTATGCAAGCCCTGGCTAAACTGGGTATGCAGGGACACACAAAGTGATCCATCCATGGACAAGTCCCCTGTCAAGTCCACACTATGTCCTGTTCCTTGGGTTGGGATTGCAATAGTTAGTGCATTATAGGACCTCCAAATCGGCATATGTTTACAAGACTCATAAGATGGATAAATCTCTAGCCTTGTGTCCATTATGTAGCGTTTTCGAGTTTGTGTATGTTATCTTCTTGGACCTTTACCAATTTGTTTGTATGGCATGTTGATAAATAATCCATGTACTGTAATGCTTACTGCTATTAATACAAACCTTTCCTCGTGTATTTAGGTTAACAATTCATAATCGTATCATTTATAGCATTATGCGCAATTTGATCACAACATACAATATATTACCTTTTTAAAACAATTTTAACCTGCACAATCATTTCAAAATATCGGAAATTTAACAGCAAAATTGCTGCGCCGTTACCTTGGGCGACATTTACGTCGAAACAAATCTTAAAGGGTTATTGGAGGCTAGTGTTCCCATTTCTGTTGGCACACATGGATTTGCCCGGCACTGTCACTTACGCGACTAATAAATGAATGCGTAGGTCTGACAGCTTAAATAACGAGCGACCGACCGGGCGACCGTCTCCGTGTATCATGGGGCCACACGGACAGAACGCAATCATATTTGGCTGTCAAATCTTGACAAAAATTCCACTCTCTTTTCTTACTTTCTACTTTCTTCTTAGTGCTGCCAAAATATGAAAAGAGCTTGTTACATACATACAAAGACAGAATGATCAATAGCTTGACAGTTTAAGCAGGAAATTAGGTTTCTCGGTGCACACAACTTTTCCTCTCTCCCTCACTCTGCAATTCGGCAAGACCAAATACGCGTAGTTGTTATCAATAAAATGCCTGACAAAAATTGAAGTGAGGTATGAAAAGCTGAAGGAAATTGAATCTTAAGTTCTAATATTATTCTATAAGTGCAGGGTTTTAAAATAACGAGCATGGACTATCAAAATACATTTTTGCGTTGGTTGCCCTTGTAGAGCAATATTTCAGTTGATTATTGAAGGGTTAGTTTATAGTGTCTGTTTGAATGTGCCGTGTCAACACGATCCTGTACGAGCGGTTTGTATACTCTGCCGCTGTGTAATTATGTATCTAGAATTTTGGGTTGCTGTAAACAGAACTACATACAGTGCTAATTATTTAGGTTTGATGTACATGTGCATTGTGTATAGATTAAATATTGATTTCGAGTTAAATGTCGAATAAATCTTTCTATGTATCATTTTGTTTTCAGAGGGGGTGGGTTTGCTTCTATACACTATCCAGGCCCATGATAAAATACCGTTTTTTCCATCTCAACAAAAAAGAAGAAAAAAGAAGAAGCTTGAATAGGCTAGTCCATCAGTTCAGTTCAGTTCAGATTATATCATCAGAACTTTCATGGAATAATACACAGTACACACTCACTACACAGGGTATTAATTTACTGTTACATCAACAATAGGTTTAATAAAATCAATCTTGCAGTTTTAATTATTGGTATTAGAATGATTAGAAGTCAAGGTCAATTAGTTAACCAAGCAAGCCCAAAGGGGGCTATTGACCGCCTCCAATTCAAAACCCAGGTAATCTGTGATCTAGATCTAAAAGACACTGATTTTTCATTACTTTTTGTGTGTGATGCAAATCTAAAAATAATGTCCATAGAATCAATGTGAGTTTGAGCAGTCGCAAAATGTGTCAGCACTATAACAGAGTTAACCCCTGTTATATTATGAATACATCCCTGGCATCCAATCCAATTTACATTAAGGATGACATTTTACCAGCGTTTAATTGGACTCTATGAAGGGGGAACAAGGGGGAAACCAAAACATCCTGAAGACTACGTACAGTGATATTAGACAAATCCTATCAAGTTCACAGGTGTGTGACTGGCACACGCTGTAGTAAAAAAAGCAAACAGAAGATGCCGTCTGAGTCTTGAAGTCAGGCAATGGCGGCTGCGAGGGAATAATATCGATACAAGAAATGGGGGAAAAGCATGCTTACCTTACGTTCTCCCGGGGCGTATTGAACACACTACTAAATGTGCTTGTCAGGGCTCCCCTATGTAAACAGATCTTGTGAAAAACGATAGGACAGTGGGGAGATGTTGTATTTATTTTGTACCGGTCTATGCGTAAAGCTTACAATGCGTGCAAACTACGCTGTTGCTTTATATAAGTTAGAATGGTACAATTGCAGATAAAAGGTGAGAGTCAATGGCAGAGTATTTTGTTGATATTGACATAATAATGATATGCGTAATAATACACATAGTTACCAAGCATTCACAATATTGCAGTTTGTTCAAGGGCCCAAGATAAAAATGCCTTTTTCATTAGGGTGTTGTTTTTAAAAAAAGGAGGGGAACGTGGGATTTTTCACAATAAAAATCATACAGTTTCAGTTAACTTTGATGGGTATACCATGATCAATACTACCAAAAAATAATGTACAAGTCAGGATTTTGATAAAAAAATGTGAATGAACTGTGGTTTGTCATAATATGCTTGGCCGTCCAATCTTACTGGTTGCAGCCATAAATGTATTCCCTAAAAAGCTTAAGCTCAGATATGCATGTTTTTAGAAAAAAGGAAGGGGAGGGTTTGATTTACAGGGTTTATTAACGCTATCTCCCTGGGTGTGTTTTTGGCAATGAAATTATCATCAGGGGAGAAAAATGTGTCAAGTTTTTTGGGAAAATCAGTCTCTGCATGCTCCAGGGATTGAACCCGGGTCACGTGCGTCGTGCAATTCTGCCAAACCTACAGCAGCTGCTTGCCATACTTCTATCATTGAGAAAAATAAGATGCCTTTATCCATCCATCTTTTTGAATTTTGAAATTCAATTTAATCAGCATAATGTTGAAATGTTTCTGAAAGTAAAACAAAATTTAGTATTGTTATGTTATTTCATACATGTTATTTCATAATCACAATGGGGAAGTGACAAGACAAGCCCTCCTCATCACACAGGGCCACTAAACCCAGCCTATCCAGGGAAATACCCAGATTGAATAGAAACACTGAGTTGGCCATCCTAGCTGTGCTATAAGGCCAAAAAAAAAAAATTGTTTGGTTGCCCTTTCACCTCAATTTTTTTTTGGGTCGGTAGGTCGATTTTTTTTTTTTTTTTTTTTTTTTTTTTTAGATGTCAAAGAATGCCAAAAATACACTTTCAAGTGAATTTGATGTTTTTATTTCGAAATATAAGTGTTTTTACAAATGTAAAATGGAAGATGAAACGGATTTTACATGATTTTTACATACATTACCAATCTTTTCTTACTCAAACAATTCACACTCGGACAAATCAGATATCTATAAACTTGATGTAGTGCATAATGGTGTTTTGAAATATATGCAATATTTATTTTGAAAAATATCTGCTTCGTCAAAATGTTGAACCAAATAGGGGAATCAATTGCACTTTCTATGTTCGCATTCCATTTAAATAAATATATTAATATTTCTATGATGCAATAAAACCAAAGTATAAGTTTTAATGTTAATATTTTATTCAATATTTTCTTGGAAACGTTCATGCACAATAGCATAGGAACACACCAAGGTGATCGAGCGAAACATGTGAGGTGAGGTGTTATGTTTACGATTGTCGTGTAGGCCTACCTGCCCGGGGTGGTACCTGCTCTTTCAGCATCAGCCTAGAACTTAGAAGCTCCTAGAGAGGAATAAAATATGTATGGCCTAAGAATATGTGTCTGCAATACATTTTAAATGAACAGCAACCGTAATTCACCATCTCGTAAGCATTTATATTCATGAAATCATTTTTTTTTTTTTTTTTTTGAAATCTATTTTTTTTTTTTGGAAAAAAAAAAAAAAAAAAAAAAACGCGACTGAGATTATTCAATATTTACGGTCGGTCGGGAAAGGGCAACCAAACAATTTTTTTTTTTTGGCCTAATACCACACTGGGCGGTTCTTGGGTTGATAGCGGTTCTTAACTTGGGAGCAGTTCCCTGGGCTCAGATGGTAGGACTACATAGGACAGGACTTGTCAAAACATTTTATTGGATTGGACAATTGTTGTGATGTGCTGTAACTTGTTTCATTTCTGCATTGTCTTTTCATCCAAGATCAATCATCATTTTGCTTTGACAGTGATGTGTAGAATGCCCTTTGGAATGGTTTCCCAATTTTGCCTTTGTCTCTAAAATGTTATAATTGCTGTGATATTAACTACTACTTCAAATGTTTATTCCAATAATTATTGGTTGTGCCGTTGGCATGTGTCTAGCTTACCTTTTTGGGGGGGATTCTGGGTTGTCAGTTTTGTGTATAGATATTATGTGTTTCGCAAGCCAGGATTTGTATTTATGTTCTTAAATACTTATTTACAGAGTTAGTTACTTTTCTATCACTGTTTCAAAACATTCCGTCAATAGGAAAATTAGAATTGTAGATATTTTTTCAACGAATCTAAAAATATTCACTCAATAGAAAATCTTTAATTGAAGATATGCTTTTAACAAATTTGACATTTTCAAAACATTCCATTAATAGCAAAATTAAAATTGTAGATATTCTTTTAACCAATCTGACATTTGCAGTATCAATGCTAATAAATGTTTCTTAACAGTCCGCCCAGGGGGTGGTACTCAGATATCTTTTGTGTAGGGATGTGCCGTGCCGCCAGCAAAGTGAAAATCAGACCCAAACATTTACCAATTTTCTGGGGGAAATGGACCTATATGTTTACCAGAAACCCATAATTTGCCTATATTTGACAGATTTTGGCTTTGAAAAGGGGTCATTCATTTACCAAAGGGTGAAAAATGAGACCCCATTTGGAAGCACATCCCCATAACCTCAAATCCACTCAGTCCCCCCCTCCCCCCTCCCCGGGCAGTTCGCGAGACAAGCAACCGAGCATTTTTTGACCAGTCTTGGTATTTTCAAATTTAATCGCAAAACCTTATACAGGTTGTATTATATATTTCATTAAAAAAATTGCTTGATCTTCTTCTGCAGAAGTAGGCAGTGTTTGCAGTCGGGATTGTTTTCCTTTGGTGGTACACTTCGTTTGCAAATTTTGAAACTATTTCCTTTGGTGGTGTATTTACACCTTCAAATTTCAAAAATGTGTTCTGTAAAAGCTGACATTTTTGCGGTGGTTTTATTTTCCGCACTTTCCGCGCAAAATATTGTTTTCAACATTCATGCAGTGCATCCAGAAGGTTGACCGTGAAAAAAACAATTAACGAAATGTCTATGATGTCAAATTGCGCGAAAATATCTTTACGCGAAAATATTGGCTTTTACAGTATTATGTGTGATCGTATCATTATGTATATCCAGGTGCAATTTTAAAATAATTTTTGATGGTCTACATTGATTTGTATTAGTTTATTTATTTCATTTGGCCAAACTTTGACCTTGATTTAATCGAACTCTGGTGAAATTTTAACTTCTCAAGATTTTGAATTGTACATAGTTAATATTGAACTAAATATTTGTGTAATTTTGAGTATAAAATTGATGTTTAATTGGGAAAGTAAATCCATTGAGAGTGTTTTTTTTCCAAGGAAACTAACAAACAATTGCATAAATGGGACAATTCATAATAACAGTGATTGTATAGTGTACAGATTCAGTAAAAAAATGGTCTAGGCCACTTGGCCATTGTACACAGAACCATTCCATTTGCATTACGAGGACCGGGAATCGGGCCGTAATCGTGCAGAGCCTTGTTAAGCAAAAACGCCACAGGGCATATAGCTAGCTAATCCGCCATTGACACAACGCTATAGCAGGCTAGGCTTTCAGTCCTTTGTGTTGTTCGCATACAATTTGTGGTTTTCTTTTTTTGATATTGGGTTTTCTGGTATTTGGATGGTTTAGTATTTTTCCACACCGCCAAGTTTGTACTTGATTGTGTTTTATGTAGCCATTTCATTCAAATTAGGTCAGATTTGCTACAATTATAGATGTGATGCCCTCCTTGAGATGTGACATTAAGTAGCGTCAAAATCGCAGATTTGTAATTCAAGACTTTTTCGTTTATTTAATGGATGAGCTTACATGTTCCCATTTGCATATCAAAATAACAGTTACATATATAATTTCAACGTACTTGATTTGAATTTAGAATATCGTGTAGTTCAAATGTTACTTTTTCATCTATAGGCAGTTAATCTTCATAACAATAAATTTCAATTGTGCATAGAGTATTAGTTATTTTTATTGACTTTTTTCAAAACCCAATACACTTACAAATTTATTAATATTTTGTTCTTTTTTTTGTCAGAAATTGTTGCATATTTATTATTAGATTTTACCAAAATGGAATCGAAAGTATTCTCCCTATAAAATTTGACCGGCAGCATGTTGTTACTACAGTAACTACTCGCAACTGCCTAGCAATCTGCCGCAGCAGTTGATCAGTGAGTCGCAAATAATTTAACTATCTTATCAGCCAGATAGTTTGCTTCTCCGATACAATAGACTGACACCACAATCCATGCTGATCAGCAACTAATAAAATCAAAGCTTTCAACTCCTCAAATGAGATTTGATTGACCTAACCTTCAATTCTGCCCGCCCGCCCGTGCCGCAACGTCACACAGGCGCGTCTTCGATTCATCCTCGCTCATACACTCGTCTATTTTGGCTTTTCTCGCCTCTTTATTTAGATTTCTTGATAAAACGGAACGGAACGGCATACTAATTTCATAAAGTCTCATTTCTGCCGGCTGCATGCACTGGCAAATTGCATTTAAATTCAGTTAGACCGAACGTGTGGATACAAATCTCGCTAATGGTAAGGATTGTGATTGATCGGTTGGCTCCTAGAGCTAGCTTCTTTTTTTGTTGACCCCGTCACTTCTTTCCTTATGAACAGCATTCGTATTACCTGAGCAATGTTTCTAGACGCAAGGAGTAGTAGAGTGGATGTAATAGTGTTTTAAAATCTGGAATATAGTACAATTTTGAATTAATACAACAATAAGAACTAATATTTGAAAATATGCCATAAAATATGATATCCAAATTGAACCAAAATACCATGTGCGTGCCAATGTTATTTGAAAGAATCAAATAAGCACATTTTTCTTTCTAATTAAATTGATCACCTATTACTAAATACAGGGCTTATTTTGATTGCATTATATACAAGCATTAATCATTCAGTTTTTTAATTGCTATAATTAGAAATTTGGTTTTAATTGCTTTGATTAGAAATTAGCTGTCATTACGCCAAATTATGTTGTCATATAGTTAGCAGGCCTGGTTGGCAGACTGTATGAGTAAGATAAATTGATGTAAACATGTCATTGACAGCTTATTAAAACAGCAATCAAATATCAAATTGAAAATATCAAACTATTTGAATCTGTTAAGTGTTAATTAGTCTTGTGATTTAATTGAATCAAGCGCCACAATAATTTTTCTGGATCGATCAGGTTATAGAGACGTAAAATATTGTGTAACCTATATAAGCTTCCTGTGTGCAAAGCTTGTTATGAGAAAAAAAGGTAGAGCAAGGGATTAAATCAACAAAACAAAAATAACTTTAGACTTTCCTTTTTTGGGTTTCCCTGGTATTTTGGTTTGCAACAGATGCTTCAGAAAATGATTACAAAACATGCTTCTTTCTTTTGGATCGCCCCCATTCCATTTCAATGGAATTTTTATTGGCTATATAAAATATGTTATTTTTAGCCAGCCATCTTTAGAAAAAAAGGTAATTAATATTCAAAATTAATGTGATCGTGATTATGTGGCACTCAACAAGTTAATAGATATTGCATTTGGTTTATAATTTTTGTATACAACAAATGTATTTTTTGGAAATTTTAAAACAGATAGAATAAAACTTGATAATTACAAACCACAAGTGGCACAAGAATAAATAAATGCAGTACAGAATTGGTGATCGGATACTGAAATTTGCATTGAGTAACCCGTAAACACACACATACTGTGAAAGGCACAACGATATTGCTGCACGACCGCGCCGCCATTCTGCAGTAGAAACAGCGATGAAATTTCATCGTGTAATCTCCTCGGTGATCCATCTTTGTGTTCTCTGGCGTGACTTATCCGCGCTCCAACAAAAGAGCAAAGCGTGGCACAATAGGGCCCCTACGGGAATTACCTTGGAGCCATGTATGCTGCGGTGGTAGAAAAAATGGATAGAATATTACAGCGGCGGCGGGCTGGAGTCCCTGAGAGGTCACCTGACTTGATCGGCTCAGAAACCTCAAATTGGTCTGCCTTTATTTGTTTTGCGCTGGCTTTGTTGAAAATTAACCAAAATGATGGTATTATAATATCATCAAGTGTATGTAAAATGATAATAAGCCTAGGGGGAATTATGCAGTATGTGTCATTCAAAGTGGTATTAAAATGACATAATGAGGCGTTGATATTTTTTACATTATTTATAATATTAGGTGAATTTGTTCTGTTTAATTTTTTTTTTTTTTTTTTTCCTGGACGAGATTATGACAATTTTTATTCATTCAATTTTAAGTATATATATGCTGGCAATTGAGCTTGTTGTTTTAATATTTTCAATGAATCCGTGTGGGTGTGTGTGTGATAGTGAAATAATGCATATTGTGATAGTATTACTATTAGTTTGGAAAGATTCAAGTATCTTCTAAAATATGAAACCAAGTGTTGCCATGTTGCACACATTCTCTAATTTGTTGGAATAGATAATACTAATAAAGGAAGTTGGGCAACAATTTGTTCAAATTTAACGTTTTATCCAATTTATTATACATTCTAAATGTGCACCATTCCTCCCCACATGTTCAGCCTTGCAAATGTACATGTATTATATTAGTAAAGTGTACCACTACCACCAGAGGAAAGATGTTAATATGCAAAAGTGAAGTCATTGTAAAAATTTTGTGTCAGAATATTGAAAGGTACCATCTTGTTTTGCTATTTATTTAATATTGCACTTTTGTATATTTGAGATCCTATGGCGTTGTGAAAATAACCCAAACAAGACAACAGATGGGGAACTATATTGTACACACATCAGGTCATTAAGTGTCCAAACCACAATTCCATTATTTCTGGTTTTGTATATTATAATCCAGGAAAACCATTAGCCACTTGAGTCAGTCATCATAATACACAATTTTTGACCTCGGTAAGGTCACACACATTTGTAATAAATGGCCAATCATCAGGGCCACATACACATAAATCCATGATACAATAATCACAGTTCTGCTCAATAATATAATTATTTCTGTACAAGTGACTATTTTTCATGGGCATGATTTTTTGCATGTGACCAAATATAAATATTTGTGTTAGTAGCACAATTTTGTGATACTTTGAAATAGAAATATCAGTTTATCAGTTTCCAAAACATATTCAAGTGCTTTTGATTTTTGTGCATCCCGGTTCTTAAAAATCGTGAAAAAATCGTGAAAATGGTAGGTCTCAAAAATTGGACAAATAAAGAGAGACTTAAAACCAGAACTATGAGTAGACAGAGGAAGTGTTCCAGAAAGAAAAGTGTGATTTATGTCTTGACCATTGGAGCCAATCACCTGGTCAATGCAGTGGTAAATTACCCCATAATTATCTCACTACTGATTATAGCTTAGGACATTTGTATTATGAAAGCAAAGAAATGAAAAGGGATCATCCATTATTTCACAATTTCACACTCAAGGTACCATGTCAATCTGAAGTATTGAAGTGAAAAGGTTTCCTTCAGTCTGAGGTTTCACTCTTCCATTCACAAGAATTGTTCAACCATTTTATGTTGCTTGTAAATTGTATGCCCATAATACTGTAAAAGTTGTAATTTTTGCGTGATTAAATTTCCGCGCTTTGCTGATTTTCATCCATTTCGCTTGTTTTTAATTTTGGGATTTGAAAGTTCATTACATAGACTTGCACATAAAATAAATATGTTTGCGTGTTTTTATTTTCACGGTAGCTGCTTGGGGCGCAAAAAGTGCAAAAATTAATGTAGCATGAAAATGTCCACGTTTACAGTAGTATGATTATTCTAGACAGGTTTTATTTTGAAGAAAAAAAAGAGAAAGGTTATATGATGGCATTGATCGTCAATGTTCAACGTAATCAATTGATTGATTAATTTGATACATCTTTACACATTACACATACATTTAGTGAGTATTTGAAAATTGATGTCTAGATTGGCTGCTATTTATTTAGTTAGATTTAGCCACATGTAATGTGGAAACGTCAGTTTTATCAGACATTGTATTTAAGCTGTATGTCCATTTTGAGAGTTTGGTAATGTTTTGACTGGAATAGATTCTGATTTGGGTTGTGCTTTTCACTAGGAATCCAATTGAGCATGTGCATCTTGTTTTGCGATCATATCTGATCAAGGGAAAGCAAGTTAAAACTCTTATTATAAAATATCCACCACAGTTTGTAATAAAGTGTAAGTGATTATAACCATGAGGTAGAGTATATAGCTTTTCGGTGGATAACACAGAATTCTTTAATCTGAGGTAAATTTTCCCACTCAAAGAGGGTGAAACGGGCTAATTTAGCCAACAATATCATTTAAGAGCAGTGGCGTAGCTAGAGGTGGCGAGGGGGCACAAAACCATAGACTTGTTCTTTAAAAATCGACACACAGAAATACTGTCCATAAAATTGGTTGTAATTGTTCCTACTACTTTGAAGTTTACCCGTGTTTGTATTCTTTTATTTAGTTATTCAATAACCTTTTAACCCATACCACCAGAAAGTATAGCATTGTACTTGTCTTCTATTATTATCAGTCAGCCTGTACATTTCCTTGTGAGGAGATTTCTGAACATTCAATAAAAGTCACGAGGTTTGTAGCATGTAGCTTGCTTTTTGTATTTTTGGGTCTGCCATTGTGTGCATGGCGATGACCCCTGAGTAAAAATATCTGTGACATTTTTAAAAATTTATTTATATGTAAACTGCATGAAATTCCTGGCATGTATTTTCAATTGAAAAAGAACTTGCATATTGCAGCATTTTAAGACAATCAGATTTCTTTTCTTTAAGTGATTCCTGTGCTTTTGATTTTTTAAATACAACATTTTGAAAGAATATTATCAAGAAACTCACATTGAGGGCGTTGCAACAGGAGAGTTGAGAGGCATCCATTCCATGCTACGATAAAAAAAACAGGATAAAGGGGTTTTCAAACAGATCGCAGACCCATATGGGTGCTTGTTACAAATATGAAAATCACTTATTACCATACCATAATAGCAGGAAACAGATTTGGCAGAAACCATTTCCAAATTTCAAAGTCTATCTCAAGGATTACTGAACCAATTCTAAGCATGTTTGTACTTTGATGCATTTATTATGGTGATTCCAAATATGGTAATGAAATTCAATAATGTTGACATTTTAGAAACATTTTGTGACATTGGCAGACACCTGCTGCTTGGAAAGTGTTATGGTTGCCCTTTTCAACAAGGCAGCTTGAGCCGATCATTAAAAGATCACATTCAATATAGGGTGTATCTGATCTTAGGGTGGATTCTAAGAATGGTTTTACAGGATGCTTACAACTTGAGTACATGAGTAGCCCCTCCCCCTGGGAGTCTACATCCCACACAAGATTGTAGATCGGTGATTCAATAACATTATCATATGTGTCAATCTGGTTCGTGTTTGGGGTTAAACTTGTTCTGTGTCATACATGACCATGTCCCCTTCTTTGGAATCCCCCATGTACCTTTCACCATATGTTATGAACTGACAATCACACAGATCGGAAATTGGGATGGATTGGCAACGGAAAGCTGGTGTCAATAATGTGGAACTGTGGAAGAATCTTAAATCAATGGTTGTACTGTTGGTGACTGATGACACTTCCATTATCTAAATCCTTGTACTTTTGATTCCAGGTCTGGACAAAATTAAAGGGATAAGAGGTTCCTTACCTGGAAATTTGGTGGGGTGATATTATTTAGGCCTGAAACGAAAGATAGGCCTAGTAATTTTGAGGTGCTCTACTTTTCGATAAAATCCCAAGAAAATCTCCTACAATGCTTATTATTATGGAATAACAGCAAGGGCATGCACAAGTCAAATACATTCATAGATTAGAAAATCTAATTCGTTCTTAGCATAAAAATAGTGTAAACATAAACAGCGCGTGAACAGTGTCCGCAATATTAGTGTATAGCAGTAGCAAAATGCTCCTCAATTCTCATTTTTTGCAATACAATTTTGGAAATGTGTTGAAATGTTATGCCATATGCTACATACAACAACAAAAAATTCAAAATGCAAGCTCATCATGCCGTTTTTGCCGTACAAAATAAAATCCTTAATGCGAACCCTGCACATGAAATCATCCTAGGTCAGAATTTAATTTAATGTGATATTCTGATATTCACTTTGTGTATTAATGCAGCCTAATAAAACCTGGCACTTTACAGGCCTCATTGATCTCTTTGCTCACCCTCATCAACATGGGTCTGCCCAAAGGTCGTGTAGATGTCACATGCTCCATTTTGTTGAAGGCAATCTTGCTGTGGTGTCCAGTTTCACAAATAATTGATCAGTTCATGGCTTTCAATGTTTAGCCTGGATGTGTGTTTTCTTTGACTTTGGGGGACGGTAAGGGGTTCCATGAGTCTTGTTGTATAATATTTTCCCTCATAGATGTTGAAAGGCAGAATGATGGAAAATAAATGAAGCAATTTGACGTAAGGGGTGGGGAGCTATATTTGTTGTTGGAATAGTTTCGTTTTGGTAGAGACATGTTGAGAACTTGAAAGAATGCAGTGTTTGATTAGTGTTAAGTTTAATCAGTTTAATATTCTTAACTGTCACTGGTTTAATCAGTTCCAAATTGGTGAGAAATATTCGGTTTGATCTCTTCTTTAAAAGTAATCCAAGGGTACTCGCGCATATATGGCCACAGTTTTGGCCACACGCACCCGTCACGCATATGATGCACAGTGCACTTGTTGTCTTCATTCATTCCCGCATCAGTCCTTGATCATCTGTATTCATTCGCTGCTGTAAGGAGGCTTCGCCAATTTGGAAATGATCAAACTATAGATGTCAATAGATGACTGTCTTCTTTTTTCCCACTGCATTCAATTCCCTAAATATACAAGTATTTTGTCAATTTGGCATCATGGTACCATTGTGGTTAGCAAATCAGGTAGGCTAAGTCATCGAATGGATTCAATGTAAATGTATCCATATTTCTGTTTTAAACATGGAAACTGCTGGTCTACATTTTAAGAAATGAGTTGAGCGGTATTGGTGATGTTGCCATTAAATAAATAAATTGCATCAACTTCTTGCATTCCCTTGTGATTATGTTCTAAAGATCAGAACTGGGCGGGTGAACTCTATTTCATCCCATTTCCCCAGATGCAGGCTTTTGCATATTTACATGAAGGGAATTATTCTACAACAGTTTACTAATGTAACTAGGGAAGCTTGCTTGCGGGATGAGAATATCTGTCATTCTTCGTGACGTAACAAAGAGTGCCTCATGAGGGTGTATACTATGTCTAGCATTAAGTATATGTGCCATATTTCTAACTAACAAGAATTTTATCCTGGAGTTGGTTTCACAAATTTAATCCCCACTTTATCTTTGATCTGGTTATTCAACAGCCATACCATGGAAAGTGGAATGTGTATTTAAACATCATTGCTGAGTCAAAAACCTTTGCGTCAAAGAATATGAATTTCTACACCTGAATGTGAATTTTACATACTTTTTCGAAATACCAAACTATGAATGCCCTGTTCCAAATTTTGAAAGTCTGTATTCTACTATTCATACTCTGTGTGGTGTATATAGCGCAGGGTCAATAGATTGTTGTCAACCAAGCAAACTATTCAATCACCTTGCATGGAATGTAACATTGGTACCCAGTAAAGGTCAATCGTACCAATGGAGAGGTCAAATGGCTTGCAATGGCTTCCCTGTTGGGCTTTTCATGTCTAGCTGTTCAACCAGGTTTGGTGCTCCGCACTGGGAATTGGTTTGGAAAGGAGCTGAGATCTTATCTCAGCTAGCCATTTAGCACACATACAAATCTTTTTGAAAGGTGATAGGAGTTGTAGTCAAATAGTCCCACTTAAGCTTACTTTGCATTGCTTTGCAGGGGGTGATCTGATGTGGAGGGATAAATGGAATATATTTCTCTGAATAGCTTGTAATTTTATTAGCGCAAAACCAGCACCTGGCTTTTATTTATTGTGTGTTTAGTCTGGTTATTATATTGATATCTTGATGTTCACAAATCAAACAAGAAGAGTATTTAAAAATACAAACAAGGTTTAGAATAGGTTGAGTTTTGAACAGGTTTGTTTGTTTACACGGTTGGGACGTATGATATGTAACTTACTATAAATTAGCTTTCACTAATAAATAATAAAGACAGACCAGTATTTACACACTAAGAATTAGTTGTTCAACAACCAAGGTGGGCCATGTACATGTAAGTCAGATGACTTCAAAATTTGATATGGGTCTACAGATTTCTATGAAGAAGCATATGTCATAATGATGTCTCTCTTCTTCACCTAAATGACCCGAGCCTGTTCCTCAGCAATTTCAGCTTATTTCAATTCTGCACAAAAGGATGTACAATTAATCATTGAGCACTTCAAATGAGTTCTGTGAGAACATAACAAATCTAACTTAAGGGGGCTGTCATTTTCTTCGGGAGGGGGGGGGCCACAAATATGGTGGGGGGGGGGTCATAATTTTGTAAAATCTAAAATAGGGGGGGTTATAATTTTGTGTAGCAATTCAGATTCTAAAATTTCAAAACGGCAATTTTTTTCGCGCTTCGCACGCATTCATCTAAGCATATTAACCCTTATAATATAAATGTACATATTTACAACACCTTTCATGCTCATTTTTCATTATTTGCTATTTTAGTCTTAAAAAAAATTTAACTTCGATAGGCTGGGAGGGGGGGGGGGGGGTCATAAAATTATTTTGTATCGGATAGGGGGGGTTATAAAATTATTGACAACGGCCATTGACATATTTGTGACCCCCCCCCCCCCCCTCCCGAAGAAAATGATAGCCCCCTAAACACACATGTGTTATGTGTGATGTAATTTAAGTTTACCAGTAATTGGAATTATGCATTTATTGTAAGTTTAGTTATAGTTCTAAACATTGTTGTGCTGCAAAAAAATGCAATAGATTTTAAATTAAGGGACACACTTTACATGATATAATGAATTGGCGATATCGATACAGACCTCGATGTCATGACCTACTATTTCCATCAAAGTTATTATTGTAATTATTTGTATTACAAATATTTCTTAATGGTATTATCGTTTTTATTTTTACAGAGTACAACTCCACTAGGTGCCGGTAGTCAGTCATCCGGCAATGGTCCACCAAGCGTAGGGGGAGGACAGCCCCAATCTAACTACAGTCAACAAGACGACACACAATCCAACGCAGGTTCAGATACACCCCTCACAAGTATGGTATCAGGAATACACTCCAACGACAATAACAGTGAAACAGGTACGAAGAAATTGTGCAAATATCGTTAGAGAAATTGATTTTAAGTGTGCTTGGCAATTTTGAGATTCCTTTGTTCTCAAAAATGATCAAAATAGCCAAGTTAATGGATGATTTCATGTCAGATTCCTAGAAAATTATGCTAAATTCATAATGATGACTTATATCTGTTCCGTGGTTAATATTAGTTTTTTCAGAAAAAGATAATCTATTTTGATACTTGTGAAAGATTTTTTTGATGAGCACACATAAATCTTCATGCAGATTGATTTTGTTATTTCGGTTTAAAACCTAGAAACTCAGTGAACACCAATGAAAGTGCAATGTACACAATTTTCCAGATACTATTATTTAGCATAAAAAGTGTGGTCTTTCGTTAAATGTTATGGCCTTGCTTAAATGTCTAGCTTGTTTATGTTGCAATGTGTAGTTGTTGCACCCAAATTAGTCAAACAAGTTTTGCCTGATTAGTCAAACAAGTTGTGTTTGAAATTTAAGATGCTATCAACGTATGTGAAATTGTCAATAGTTTTTCCACAAAAATCTGACCAAGGAATTTGAGGCCACACTCGTTCTGTGTTCCATTGACAAAACAAACTGTGATCGAGATGGGATCAGGAATTTGGCCAAAGAAAATGATAGTGACATTGATGGAAATGCGAAGGGCACTGTTACACTTCAGTTTTGACTTCCATTCATTAAGCCAAGTAGCATGTCACATCAAATTCCCAATTTCTGTGTAATCTTGAATTAGAGGTCAGGTGAACTGATTTGTGTACTGGCTGGCCATTTCATGTGCACATTATAGGGGGTGGGGGGGGGGGGCGGTGCTCTGTAGACATTATTCATTAGCTCAATGAGGAATCATTCGGAACATAATTGAAACCAAAATTATAAATAAAATATAGTATAGATAGCACTCCCCCAGAAGTGTTTTCTCTGATTATTTAATTTGGATATTATTGTGCACAATCACAATATACGCAAAGAAAAGCTTAGGCCTATATGATATGTTCCGTCCTCGAATAGTTTGCATTTGACAGTCTGTTCAAATCTAAGGCTCCTTTGTATTTCGTTATATTCCATTAATTTCCAGTCAACTTGATATTTTCGGTTCAGAACACATTGTACGTGTACGCTTACACAAGCTGGCCATTTTCTGCTTGGCTAGGCAACACACACAATCAGTCCATGAAACCTCAGATAAAGCGCCGTGTAATAATACAATCCCGAAATGACACCTGCAGAGAAAGTTTGCTATGATGACAAAGCGACAATGAAAGGGGGTGGCAAAATATTGTTGAAATATCCAGGTATCGGCCATATATCATGCCTAATGAGGGGTTCCCTGCTAACAAAACTTGTTAATGCTCGTTTCAACACGATTAGCTCCTTTCAAGGAGTCTGTGCTTGTTGTACATGTTCGACACCTGTTCTTGTTAGGGAAGACAACAGGCAAAGTCAATGTCGTCGCACACCTACGCTTTCATAACACATAATACAGATATATAAATTAATGGGTATTATCTATCAAGTCAAAAGACTGTCTGTGGTTTGGTGACATCCCTATATACTTGGCAGACAATATTGTTGTCGTTTAGCACCTTTTTTGTCTCTTTAGGTGCTTACGTGATAAGTAAGAAGTGAAAATAATCATTCATTTAGGGCCTGATTTATGGAGTTACAAATTATTGTATAATACAAAGTGGTGTAGTACATCTGCATCAAACTTGTAAGTAATTAATTGAAATCGAAATGTCATCAGTGACTCCTGTGTTGAATATAACATTAATGTAAAATGCTAAAAGAATGAAGACAAATCAGAGTGCACTACACATTTAAGTATGCAGGGCTGAAACTGTGTCCCCTGTGGAGCAAGTTAAATTTTTCACAATACTTTGCTTAATTTAAATACAACAAAACAGCCATGTATCAACATTTCCCCAGGAGCAGATTCCCCATTTTCCCGCCTTCTTGTTGAGGTGGATTGAAAATGAACTCAAAGCCTCCCTGCAATGTCACCATTGTATTGGGGACAGATAGTCCTCTTACCATAATTCTCATTTTTGGCCAAATCAGACAATTTTCGGCATGTGTATCTCATTTTTGTAACTGATCTAAATGCAGACGATGAGCCAAATGAGTAATAAGTGATCATGAATTGCATTTTTCAACCAGTATTTCACAACTTTATTTTATCAATACACAATTTGTACTTATTTTTATGTCACAAAGATGGATAATTGTGTGAAATAGAAATACCGAACTTATTACAAGATTGGTGAATATTGGTAAGAAAAACATAACAATTTGGCTCTGTAAAAACAGTTTCTCTAATTTGGCTAAATGTTTAAGTCCCCATTTCAAACCTATTTATAAAATATCATAGTAACTTCATGTTGCCTCTTTAGCACATTGTTTGAGATTATACTGAACCATGCACATTTACTCACATCAGTTGATAAAAAGTGTGAAAATTAATGTGGCTTGAAAATGCCCCTTTTCCCCAAGATGCAACGTGTAGTAGAACCAGGGGACAGTACTTGACAGCTTAGGTTAGATAAATGTGCTCATCACCGGCAATGCCCATATCACTGATGTCCATGCATTATGCATAAGACAATGGCCTGGCCATGATGTACTCGAGAAGATAGCGGTGGGCTCTGCGTGTGACACTGTAGCATAGAATAATGATATTCTGTCTGGTGGTGGTGTTGTCAGTGGATGTGAAAAGACCATGCTTAAGGGCAATGTTTGTCTCAGTATTGTCTTTTCGGATTTGAAATCGATCTGCGAGGGCGATGCACAATTGGAATTAGTTAAAACAATAATATTGGGAAAGATTATGAATGGCTTCAGTCAATGAAATTTGATACTGTGTCTTGTCTTTGATATGTGATATAAGCCAAGATACCATCAATATTTGTGATTCACTTTTATTATCAATGAGGTTGATCTGCATTGAACTAGACAGTAAACATTGTGTGCCGACTGGTTCTTTTCCAAATGCAAAACCGATCACTATTTGAGAATCGCTCTCAATACAAGAACTTCCCATGCAGAGTGTCTTAGAAACATGTTTCTTTATTAGAAGCTTTAGTTTCTGTATAAAATCCTTTGATATGTTAATTTATAAATAAAGGCCGTTCTGGGAGGGTCAGTTAAAGTGGATGTGCAGCTATAAGCCATTTCATTATACAGTATCTATCTGATGTCATTGCATCAATGACTGATAACAGTATTTAACAATTTTTGAAACACTGGCGGATACATTCTCATGATATTTAAGTATACATTGATGGAAGGTCAGTGTGTAGTGAGTAAAAAATGGTAAATGCCGAGTCTGCTAGGTAACTTCCTACACTACGTATAATAGTATAATACTGCCTATTCCCCCAAAAGGAAAAAAATATAATAAACCCCACCAAATAAACAAATGTACCTCTCCCTGTCTGACATCATTTCAAAGATGTGTGCACCTGTGCTGTACTTAAAGGTATGCAGGTATTAAAGGGGATGTTATGTCATATCATACCAATTCATTAGGGACAACAAAATAGTAAGGCGTGTTGAGGCTTAGAGATCAAAGAACTAATTTCAACGTCTCCTATCTTAGTTGGGTCGGAAACCAACATTTAAGAAATTGGCGAACACATGGGGAAGTTTGCTCCAAATTTTTCCAGATGTAGTTCTGCTCTAGAAGAGAGAAGAAACAATTATTGTCGTCGGTTGCTTAGCATTCATTCCATGTGTGTGCGAGTGAGTGTGGAAATAGGGCAGTTATTTTAGGAAATCTGTGAAGGAAATGTACATTTTTACTGTATCCTGAGCTACAAGGCATGGCAGAATCATGGAGTCACATAACTGTGTGAACCATGACGTGAACCCCGGCTATGCACTTTGAATTGCTTACAGAGCTGAGACCTGGAATGATTTAGTCTCCCGCCGGCTGATTCAAGAGTTCCGAAAAACATGAAATTTTGTATCTGATAGTTAAATCCAGGCGTAGGATCAGATGGATATTTTTACCTGAGCCGGGAAAAGCCTGTAGGTAGTTCATCACAGTTACGAATGTGCAAAAAAAGGAAATTGTAAAATATACTTTTAAATCAAGACAGATTTGATATTAAATATTTTTAAAAAGCTTTTCAATTCCCTAAGAAGTGCACACTAAATTAGTTACATAAATACATTTCTTACAGAAACCCTCTGAAATCTAGAGACGGACGATGGAGCCCCGCGGTAATGTCCTGGAAATAGTTAAGGGCGCATATGAGTCAGGGTGCGGTGAACCCCATCCCCAAATTGAAGGCTTGAGTGGCGGTACTGAGTCATCCCATTAAAGGCTGTCTTGTTCATCACTGTAGACTAACCAGCCGTAAGTAAGCTTACAGCGCAGGGCTAGCTACAGATTAATTTGTGCAGGATGACTCTCCACTTTTCTCTCCCCTCTTCTTTTTTTTTAGAAAATGATCTCAGTTTAATCACTATAAAATTTATCGTACCAATTTAAGACATTTTTATGTGGCATGCATTATTTTGAAAGGAGGTTACTACTATGTTACAAAGTACAGTTTGCTTTTGTGTGACTCAGATTGGCAAATTAATATTGTCAGGTTTTTTCTTTTGCTCTTGACAAAGATTTATACTTAGCTGGTTTAATATGGAAAGAATAGTCCCATTTGAACTAGGATTGTTATTGCTAACTATTACGTATAGAGTTAACAAAAGAAAATATAGAGTTTGCATTCATGGTATTCAAGAAAAATGAACAGAATTTAGATTTTTTCCAGACATTTAGGAGCCGTCATATTTTACTTCATCTTGTTTGGCTTTGAAAATGATGGTCACTAGATTTTCGAAAATTTCAAAATATATGCATACAATAAATATGCTGGATTTACCCCAACATGTTTTATAGATTTGATCTCCCTCCTTCCCCACCCCAAAGGTTTATTCAACTCTAATAGTACAATTTATTTCAAATGTCGTTGTAAGCAAGGCATGTCAAGGCCTCTCGTGACACATTGCTATTTTTGTTGAAGGCCTTTAATTCCGGCAGTTTATGCTCCACGGGCGCAGCGAAAAGCTCAGCCAGGCATCCCAGCGCATCTCACACCTTTTGGCGGGGACGAAATATCCATAAATTGCCACGGCAAGCTGCAATGCCAGGAAATATTGTGAAAGATTTATGTGGATTTTCATTATTGACAGGAATTATTAGCTAATTATGGTAGCCATTCCGTGAGAAATATGCAAAATGGCGTGCAGTTGATAGGCAGAATGCGTGTTATGGCTTTGTTCAGTGCTTCAAAAATGACATATGGACACTCAAAATAAGCGTTGTGGTGAGATAACCCGTCCTGAAATAGCTTGGCTGTTTTTTCTTTCTCTTGATCGTCAATGTCAGACTCTGTATTATATTACTTTACTTGGAAATGGAATGGAATGTATCAGTGTAAATATGAGAATTACCCAATAATTTAATAATAACTGTAATACCACTTAATTTCGTGAATTATGCGAGGTATGTAGATTCGCGAAATTAAATACCTGTGAAACGGACAATTTTGCATTGAAAGTAACAGTAAAATTTACAGATTCACAAAGTTAAGTGCCCGCTAAAATAGCAGTCATTTTAAATTCGCGAAATAAAGTATCCACAAAATAATATTATTTTACAGTATGTCATGTGAAATTGTAATTTTCATTTCGGCTAAGATTTAGAATACCCTACCATTCTTATTCCTCGCTGTGTAAGTGTATGGGTTGTTCTTTAAAAAGGAACTTCTTGATTTCAAATAAAAAACTGCAATTTTGTTTACATTTGATTAATCCATCAAAATGAAATACATTCAATCATAAACTCCTTAATATCTTTTAACTAACATAATTTTCAGTCAATCAATTACCATTGTTACGGATTCCTTTAAAAAAAAAGTCGTTATTAAACAGGTGATACATTGCAGAATACAGCCCACACCCTAAGGGCCTTGACCACACCCGGATGGCTAGCAGGGTGTACCTGGGTTGACTTTCTGAGATCGCTGATTCAGGAATGTACCTCTATTCTTAATTAAAATGTCAACAAATTTGGTCAAGAATTAAACTTCCATATTTAAAAGGTAATTACACACAGATGTGTCATTTTCAATGTGCTATCTTTAGACTATGAAAAATTCATATTAAAACACGATATTAATTTTCCGATTGTTTCTTCATAAATATGTGTCATCAGGAAGTGCCATTGCTCGTGATTAGGATTAAGGGGCGTCCAACTGACCTCAACATGGGCACTTTTTCCCTTACGAATATGAACACTTACTAAGCCAATATAGTCACCTAGCACATTATTGATAAGGTTTAACCATTGAAAACACCTGTTTAATCTACTGTTCCATGTTCAAGCCTGTCTGCTGTCTACTTACTGCAGCTACACTTGAACATTGTGACTCATTAACTATGCTCTCATGGAGGGGTGAAAACAGCCAACATTTTACAGGCATTAAATACAGGCATTTATATTTGCAGGTGTCTGAGTGTAAATAAAGGGTACGATAATGATACTATTTGATGAAATTTTAAACTTAATTTATTCAAACATTAGTTTGTTCTACTGGGGAATGTACTGGCCTTCCTAGCTGTACCAGCTAGTTTACCCTAAATTACCAGTGGCAATATCATTCTGATAGTGTATTAGTCAATTATTGTTAATCATCAAACTATGCATCATCTCTGTTCTATTCCAAATTCCAAAATTTCATATATAATACTATTATAACAAGTAAAACCAGTAGCCATATTTTCAACTTAGTAAGATAATTCATTAATAATACTTTATGGATAATACAAAATATCAAATAGTATAAAACAACCTGCATATTATATAAACTTTTAGGGGAAGTCCCATCTGTGGTTGATGTGCTGATATGTGCGTCAAAATCTTACTATCTATCCAATATATCCGCCTAAATTAGATTATTCTGACAAGCAGACGATATCCTAGGTCACGCAATAAGTCATCGTGCAATAAGCCATCGTGCTACTCCACTGGCTAAACACAAGCCTGTGAAATATTGACAGATGCTTCGCGACACTCCGACAGTTCCGCGAGTTCTCCCGACATTGCCCTCGTAAAAAATATTACTCAATGTTTTTATCTCCGGGGCTATTACAAGATGTCGTCTTCAGTCTATCCAGCTTAATTAGATCTTGATCCTCACAAATCCCCTCGAGCTGATTTGTTCTTCTTCGTCGTATCGATGCTCTTGACCTGCTGATTAGTGAGAAGGAGAGAGAGCGAAGGGAAAAAAGCTTGGGTATTTCTGTCTTGATTAGACTGGACACAGACAGGGATAGTACTGGAAAATGTCTAGGTGGCTCTATTGTGATAAACATTGCGCAATGAGATCTTTCGGTGATAAGGCCATGACAAGAATTCCCCCAAGCTGATTTTTGTCCAACGTTATCAGGCTGTATTCTTGACTTTTTTATGCGTCTCCATTATAAGATTTCTGCTCTCTAGTCCACATCACAGATTCAATTTCCATTGTAATGTTAACCACAGCATGTCAGCCATAGTTGTAAAATCTCAAGCGATTCAGTATTGTGATTGTTCTAAATTTAGAGTGTAATAAATCAAATCTTTTATCTTCTGTCATTATCACTTGATTGAAAACTGATACGAATCTTCAGAGAGAGAGCTGTCCACATTTTGTTAACAGTAGCATCTATAAACAAGTCTCATCATCTTGCCGACAACCACCAAAGGGAATCTGAGAGGAAATTAGTTGTGAACTATTACAACTACCAAGCATCCTGAACGCCACTACTAAGATGGTGTCAAAAACCCAATAAGAAGTTCCGAGTCATGAAAAGTGACAACCCGCCGGGTTTGAAGTGTGAGGAAATACAGACACGCTGATCGTAGTGTGGATGTGAAGACTGCTTTGGATTAGGTGTTGATCACATTCTGATGATGGCATATGTATGCCAACTTCTTTGCTTGTTGTCTGTCATTCAGGGCTTGTTTGATGATGCCATCGTGTGAATTCCATTGACGATGATATGGTGGTGTGCGATAGTTGACATTCAGACCGCATTCAGGATATGTTGTGTTGATAGGGGGTCGTGTATGTGTTGAAGCACTACATAATATGACATAAAGCATACTCTGATATTATTGAAGGTACTTGTCAACAAAATAGGTGTCATTGAATTCAGATAATTCATACATTTTAGATAGGAATATAAGGAGAGGAGACCCCATGGCTGGGAATTGAACCTGGGTCCACTGTGTGAGAGTTAAAGTCACAAACCACATTTAGTCCTGCCACCCAAAACAACTTTTTCATCATCCTATGTAGTAATGATATAGCCTTCCTCAATAGCATTATGTGATCCTGAAAGGGTTAGCTACGAGTACTAGTGAAGGTTTGCTGTTGTGTTGGCAGATGTATTTATGGGCTTACAATTAGATTGGGATATTTACAAACATATTTGATTTTGATAACTAAAATGGTTCCTATACTGCAAGATAATCGGCGCAAATGTAGATTCTAGTTCTTACATATATCTTCTGACTAGAGCATGTCACTATCTCAACGAAACTCAAGTAACGTACCATTTTAATTAGAATCTTCAAGAAAAGCGTTGCCCGGGGAGTGAAAATTACCATGTATGACAGCATGCACCCAGGGTAGACATTTTGATACACATGTAAGCATCTGAATATAAAACAGTCTGTTGATATCTCAACGTGCGAAGCGAATCAAGGAATCCACTTCCGGGTTGCGTCGTGTTGTCAATTAATAATGCATTGCCTTTACACTCAGTCAGTGATCGTGCACGCGGCGGCAGGCAGCGCTGATCGTGTGTGTGGCAGCTTTCTGCAGGTTATCCCTGAGTAAAACAGATGGGGCTAGTCGGGTTTGTAATTGACAAAACAGTGTGTGGATACGCATATAGCGCTGATAATGATGTGTAATACAATCAATGGTATGGCTGCTAGATCAGATGCTTAAATGAGTTATTTCAGTGGATTAATATATCTGAAACAGTTACAGCTTGTCTGCCGTTTTCAAAGTATCACTTGTGTGACTGACTTATATGTATAAAGTACATGTATGACAAATGAAGTCTGGTATATAGAAGAAATATGGTCTTGTCTCAAATGCTTCAAAATAATCTTTTTATAAAAACACTAAAGAGTGTAACAACGACAATATAACCGAGTCAGCAGAGGGTTGCACCTCGCACCTTGTGCCATATTTAGGTCAGAAATGTAGGCATTTATAAAGTGCCTTCAATTTTACACTCAATTTTAGGCGTGTATAAGGGGACAAAAGTAGCCAGTTATCTGTAGGTTTAGAAATTTGGAAATAATTTGTATTTCTTGAAGCTCCATTGTGGGAAATTAAGTTTTTAACATGGAGAAATGTTTTATGAAATAGAATAAAAGCTGCATATAAATTTTGAGGGAGAGAGAAAATAATGCTATACTAGTAGCCTTCTAGACTGGAACATCACATTTTCCCCACTCCGACTCGTGACCATTCTCTTGGGTCTGGCTGTGCGTGCAAGACGAGTTGGTAAACAAAGTGCAGCTGTCTTGCGTCAAAATACAACTGATAGGCTGTGGATCTCACATTAATTAAAACATTATCCCTATGTGGGCATCCTATAGCGTGACAGATAATCATTTTGCTCTCCTCACTTGATTGAAATCCTCCTTAAACTAGATGAAGAAAGAGAGGCAAAATTTCCCAAAGGGGGTGGGGGTGAGGGGAAGGCACTCAGGCAACATAGCATATACAGACAAGGCAGGACAAAAAATCATTTAAGTGTTTCCGTCAATGGCTATATGGCATGCATTAAGTGATAGGATTGTAGAATAACTGATTTTGAGGAATAGTTATGTCTTTTGAAAAAATATCCATTACACACATTGAGCAACCAAAATTGAAGGGTATTTAAATAGATAGCCAAAACTTGTTAACCCTAACCCCCGAGGCACCTTTTCCAAAGAAATTTTTCCCCAGACAAATAGCCAAATAGCGAGGGGAAAAGGGCCCCCATGCCCCTGGGGCTCGAACCCCGGACCTCTGGGTTCAGAGGCAGACGATCTACATGGCTCAGTATACCTCGCCATGTATATACCCTGGGGCCATTATTTCATTGAAGAACTGCCGAGCCGGGTGACACAAGCACATCGCATCGTAGTAATTCGTAGTACTCAAGAGTGTTAGGGTTAAGGGATTAGCCTAAAAAGCCTAGTGTTCCTCCGCTGTGTATGCTGTACTATCCTTACCCCATGCCCCTCAGTTTTCCAATGAAATCTCAAAGGAAACAAATGTCAGCTGAAGTATTATTCCAATTTGAAACATTTAAGATAGCTTATTTGAAAGAAACATCCAGAAAGGGTGGGTATTAGGATGCACCTGCACTATCTACATAGCATAATTTGGTTTGATATTAGTTTTTGTCTCTGTTAAAGTTTTTCAATGGGTAATTTTGCTTAATTTTTTTGACTTTGCCAATGATGCCATGAATGATTAACCTTTCAGTTTTACACAGAACTATATACCTAACAAACCAATTCCTATATTTTCTTTTCACTCAACCATAACAAAAAGTGAAATCATAGAAATGAATGACACCAGAAAATGTCCACTTTACAGTATCAACTTATTACTTGGTTTAAGAGCTTATTATCGCTCGGCCCATTCTTGTTTCCCGAACCCGAAACACATAGTCATGTCTTGATTGGGTAGGATTTATTCTATTTTTTTGCTCATATCACTTAATGATAAGTTAGCATGAAAAAAGTGAAATGTTTACCAATAGCTTTTGGACGTTAGCATGAAAAAAGTGAAATATTTACCAATAGCTTTTTGGTTTTCAGTTGCAAATTACAAATGTGTTCATAAATATTAGGTTTGAATTTAGTATCCATTTGAGCTTGGTGGGATGTTATATAATATTACATTAGGCTATATTACAAAAATCATTTGTCTCAAAGCTCCCGCACACGTTAGTTAATTGATGTCCGTTAGAAAGATAATATTATGATTTTTTTTGGTCAAAAAAAAAAAAAATCCCAACATTTTACAGATTTTTCAGATTTTCATTGATCACATCATTTTAAATACAAAATTTCACTTTTACAAGGATTTCAATATTTTATATTAATAAAATAAAATAATAAAAAAACTTGAAAAAAAAAAATTGCATTCCACATTAGGTTTTGAAAAACTGAAGAGCTTTGAGACAAAAGGTTTTTTAATATAGCCTTACAGTGTACAATCATTTTTAACGAGAGGGGCAGAGGGCATTATACCCTCTTGCTTAAAATCTTGGCCCCCAGCAAAACGTCTCCACAGTTGTCAGTGACTGAAATCAACATTTCCCCCCAAGTACTAGCTTGCCTCCTCATTCATCCCCCTCACTTTGAATGTCAGATTATCCCAATGAGTTTAGCGTACACAAAGGCCTATGTGATACATTTTGTGAGCCAGTTGGATTTTTGAAAGAGTATCGCAACTGCCATTCTATCTTCCCTTATTAGATATTTATGAGCGAACTTCAGCGAAGGTAAAACCCCTTATCAAATAATCATGTCACTGGCACATTTTATGGCTAACTAGATTAATAGCATTTTAAAGGTAGGGAATCTATTATTTTAATTATTTTATAAAGCTCGGTCAAATATCTGAATGAGAGGATTTCATTTAAAACTCATCCAGGGTCTACTCTTATAGATACCATACCCTGTCCCAGATCTGAACACAGTACAGTAAAAGTTGAACCATATTATAACCTCATCTTTGCCATAATATAATAATATATTTGATAATAATTCCAGTAGAGGCTATGACCGAATTGACTTTTATCAAGGTTTTCTATTTGATCCTATATTGACCAGAAGGCCTATATTATACAGCCTAAAGAAAAAAATGTGTTTCACTTTCAGTTCCCTGCGCACATAGGTTATAACATTTGCATGGTCCAGTTATGTCTCTGTGTTTTTAGGTTTTTGAGTTGCTTTTTTGCAATTATTTTTTCTCTCTCGATGTAGTGTAAAGCCTTATCTACTAAAAAGAGTGTAAAAATGCATAATGCCTTGAACTTTGTGCGTCAGGAAGCTCAAACAAACTGTTTTGTCTATAATGGCATGAAATGTGATTTTATCCACCAGGTTTGCATGTTAAAAAAACTGAAATAAAGCAATTGTTTGGTACTACAGTTAGGAGATCACTTGGCAAGCACACCGCCAATGCACAATGCACTACTGCACGCACGCACCACCCCTGCTAGGGGATGTCCAAGATACCATGGGTATCGCAAAAATGATGACGCAAACATGTTTTGTCTATTTTTGCTTCAGATGGCGGTCTCGATAATAGCATAGGGTCAGGGGAAGGTACGGGGGAGGATGATGATGAAGACAGGGCGGCAAAGAGGCAAAAGAAGCGAGGCATCTTCCCTAAGTCAGCCACAAATATCATGAGGGCGTGGCTCTTCCAACATCTCACGGTATGTAGTTGCTTGCTTTCTTCCTATTACAGATGGTGGTGGTAATGCACATAGCTTAGGGTTGGGTTTAGGGGAGGATGACTATGATGAAGCTAGGGTGGAGGCTGGTAGTGGTTGTGGTAGAGGGACGCACAAGAAGAAAGGGATCTTCCGGAAATCGGCCACAAATATTCTGCGCAACTGGCTGTTTCAGCATCTCACGGTATGTATGTATATAACACAACCCGGTCAACAAGTCCTGAGTGCTGGTGTACTGGTCCATAAAGAACCCAGATATTTCACTCATTAATCGAACACACCTAGCTCACATAATTAAAACGTGATAGAGCGATGTACAGTCCAACACCCTTACATAGAGTTCACTTTACTGGTAACTCAAAATGAAAATCCTCCATATGACCTCTTTGTGGTAGGGATGCTAACCAGTTAGTAAGATTGGTCTTTTGGCATTATCCATGATATGATCCACAATCTCAAATATCTTAAAGCCATCACTCAACAAGAATTTGATGAAGCTAGGGACCCTTTAAAGACAACAACAATTTCTCTATAGTATATCTCTCTCCTTCACCATATTCAGCCTTATTATTTCATTAGAGATGGCACTCTGGTCCCCTTGATCAGAAAAATGACCCAGTGAGGACTGAGCCATGGCTTGCCATGTTTATTTGTGCAAGTAGATGAGGGGAAAGCGTAGTATAAACACAAGATGATGGATTGGTGTTAGATGAAAACATGAGGCAAAAACTAGGAGAGAAAAATCTTGAGGAACGAGAATGATGGCTGATAATCATCATCATCATGAGCAGTACAGTTAATGTGGCAAGAATTTTACACAAAAGCAGTGATCATTAAAACAAAAATATGCAGAATATACACCAACGGTGAACTAGTATGCTTCTGTTTAAGCTTGGTATATTTTGTCTTTAGGTTGTTGGTATTTATTGTTTAATTCATGAAATAAGAAATGAACATTAATTACCACTTAAAGCAATGTCAATCACACACCTAGAGCATTAATCACACACATTTCAAATGTTTACAATAGCAATATTTGAACAACCATTGCATAAAATAACTCGTAATTCTAATAGCCAACAACCAGTGACATTCAGATCATTTTGGCTCCTTTTGAATGTCAAGGCTGGAGTTTGATTCTTTTTAAAGAAAAAAAAATGACAAGTTTATATCAAATATATTTTCGATATGTTGATATTTTGGTTTCAATTCTATAGAAGCATCATCCATATGTGCCTTGAGGTTTAACTTAATTATCATTTCATATCCGTAACAGTGCATAATGAAATAAATATCTAAATGACGTCAATGATAATAATGACAATAATTCATAGTAAACTACAAAGGAGAGCTAGTTTTAGTAACAGCATGCCGGAACAATAGTCAAAAAAGAATAGTTGAAAATCATATACATGGAATTTCAAATATTTAAGGTGATTGATGTAAGTTCAATTTAATGAGCTTAAGCCAATTAATTGAAATAAAATTTGGATCATGTATCCATGTACTCAAGTATCGAAATGAACATTTAGAAAGCTTTTTTTTGTTGACGTTGATTGAAAATGGGGGTAATTCACATAGTGAGCTCCACCTCTGAAAAGAGAGAAGTAAATTAATTGAAAGGATTCATATAATTAAATAAGAAATAAACAAATACAAATTGATTAATTTCAAACAAAAATAAATTGGAAACTGCAGCATTTAGCCTACATGGCAAGGAGGTTAGACACATGTTTCTAAATGGGCCAATGTAAGTAATCCTTCATGTAATGACATGCTGAAATGTGACAACAGATGTAACATTTTCAAAAGAATGTGTTCATTGTTTGAATACTGTAAAAGTGGAAATTTTCGCGCTACATTTATTTTCGCGATTTTCGCGCTTAAATCAGCATGCGCGAAAATAAAAACACGCGAATATATTCATTTTATATGTAGGTCTATGTACAGAAGTTCAAAATCGCGAAAATAAAAACAAGCAAATTTGTTCAAAATGTGCGATGCGCGAAAATTTCTACGCACGAAAATATCCACTTTTACAGTACTCTAATGCTCAAATTACCACCACTTAATCAGCAAACCTAACCTATCGATCATGCATTTGAATGACTCTATAGAACCATTGACAACATTATAATCTTTGTTAAATTGAAAAAAGAACAAAAAATGATGTTAACATTCAAATTCTTGTGCCAACAAAATGTTGCATCAAATTACCCTGAACTCACAGCTGATGAATGTACTTTTTCACATCACGATTGCCTGCCTATTGTTTTGAAAATGTGAGCGTAATATTACTAAGAAGAATTAGTGAGATAAGAAAATGATTCAATGAGGGTGAATTGTTGAGGGGCACTGAGTCAGATCATTTACATTTAATCATCCCTTATCCATCCCTTTGTTTAAATTTGCCTTTTGATTCTAGGTTTGTCCTATGAAAAATAATACAAAGAAACTATGGTGATGAGACCGTTCAAGAAAGCAACATTAGTATTACACTATTGTCTACAGTTTCCAGCTGCAATGCTAGTGACAAGAGTTTGTGTTCATGCGTTTATTTCTTTGGCATTACTTGCAACATGCTGGAAACATACCTATTATCATTAGTTGACTCTCTCCATTAAAAAGTGCCATTTTAATTGTTTAACCCTAACCCAGCTGAATCTCACTAAATCTCACCGCCAGAAACTATCTTCACGCACGTGCTGCTGCATTGCCTCGATGATGTCACCTACCGCAGGCATATGTGGGCAGGAAGTTGCTGCCCACATATGCGCTGGGAGTTTAGCTCAGTTGGTAGAGGGACAGACTTGGATGCCGCGATCGAAGCTCGGGGGTGCTGGGTGATTTTTCGGGTAAAAAAAATAGTACTTTTCCCCCCTCCCCCGATACGCACAAAAACATAGCCGTACCGGTTAGGGTTAAAGATGTTTATTTTTGAAAAGAAATGCCAGAGAAATAAGAGTGTCCTAAAACTTTAATTTGTATGTTTGTTTTGTTCATATGTTTGTGTGTAGACTTAATGGTTTCGGAACCATTACATTGAGACTATTTCGAGTACAAGCTTTTCTAATGCAGATTTATAACATGAATAAACGTTGTAATTGTGCCTATTTACTTGGCGTTTAAAGTGTACATACACGTGTAAGAGGAATATACACCGAAGTAATGTGGCAAAGTCGTAAAAATTGTCAGAATCCTTAAATTGGAGCATGTAGACAAAAAAAATGTATAAAGGGAGAAACCCGGTGCTTAGAGCAAGTTCACAGATGATGGTAAGTTTTTGAACACCTGGAGAACGCATTCAAGTACTACATTTGCTAAACAGTACGTGGAAATGTTCTTGTTTAAGCTAGCTGTGTAATGTATGTACCTAGCCACCTTAAACAATGGAAACATTCATATTTGTTCTTTTCACCTTTCATTAATTACAATGAATGTATATAGACCTTTTATCCAACCACAACAATGGTTACGTACAATGATTTAGGATGGCAAGCAAATAAAATATTTTGAACATTTAAAATTCACATTTCATTAAATACAATTGAATGTTCATAGCCCTTTTAATCTAACCATAAACATAATACAAGCAATTAATTTGAACGCCTGAGTAATCAACTGTTTCAAAAATTCATTTTTGTTCAAGTCACATTTAATTTAATTACAATTAATTAGTAGACTTTTTTACTTAATCATAAAACGAATACCAACAATTGAAGGTCTGATGGCTGGCTAGTCAAGCATTGTACTCTGCCATGGATGATGTGTCTTGATGCGATGTCAAGTTTTTAATTAGCCATAACAAATCCATGCAGACTATAGTGATACCATCATGCCTTTGTTGTGGCTATGAGGTCATTGTCATTACCAACACATTACATTTGACGCATCAAATACTCTCTAAACATGGATTTTTTGCGCTACACTTTATTTGTCGCACTTTTCTGCCTTAAACACTTTTCACGCGGCTATTGGTTTTACCATCATACAACACAGATTTTTCAGAAATCTTTTCACTTTCAAGACCTATCTCGAGGATTACTGAACCAATACTTATGGATTTCTCATGGTGATTCCAAATATGGTAATGAAATTCAATAATGTTGACATTTTTGAAACAGTTTGAAATTTTGGAATGTCGTCTGCAGACGACTGCCGCGTGGAAAGTGTTAAGGAACTACATCAAATATAAAAAGATGCAAATATATTTGTCATGTGTGTAAGACTATGTTATAAACTTTCAAATCACAAATTAATAAACAAATACAATGCATTAAAATTGGCAAAGCGTGAACATTTTGATCTTGCAAAGATTTCTGCTGTTACAGTATGTTTCTGGGGAAGCAGCATTTTCAAACATTACTAAAAAGCTTATTAAGACAAAGTCATTATCATTAGTTCCATAATTTGGTTTGCCCAATTGTGCGTGCAGAGCATTACTGTAAAAGTGGTAATTTTTGCACGATTAATTTTCGCACTTTGTGCAGATTTTCAACTGTTTTGCGTGTTTTTAAATTCGCTGTTTGTAGCTTCATCACATAGACCTATACCACATAGACCTATACACAAAAGAAATACATTTGCGTGTTATTATTTTTGCGGTAAATATATGTAGTGCAAACATTTCCACTTTTGCAGCGGCTTATTTTTGTCAGTTGCAGGAGTGATCGCACCAAACTGGTTTATAAGATATAATGGACCAACAAATAATTGATAGAGAAAGGGCTGTAGTTTCTAAGAACAATGTATTTTGGTGTCTCTTGTCCTTTAAAGGAAAACCAGTGTTGCCAAATCTATGGTTTTGAAGCCCAATTTGACTCAAATATGCTTGAGAAATAGCCTTTTTGGAAATTGGGCTACTTTTCACTTCATGTCAAATTGAAAAGAATTGGTAACATTTGTTGGGCTTTTGTTTCACTATATATTTGGGTATTTGAGATGCATTGTTTTGTCAAAGACAATAAATGCAAGTATCTTAAACGCTGACTCCTCTTTGTCTGCCTGTTGTTTCAGCAGAGTTATATCTTTACTGTTATCTAGCCTTTATCAAAATTGGAATTGCTAATTGAACATAACAAATACTAAAAAGGTTTGGCTTTGAACTATTTTTAAATTTAAAAATCCTAATTGCCTCATTTGCATAGTTATACCATTTCTGGACATCCTTATTAGTGGATTATTTGAAACTGCAAATGAAATGCCAACCTGGAGGTTTCATAACTGATTGGTAAGGTAGCCACTTTATTCCCTTTTCAAATCTAATTTTGTTCTTTAATGATTGTATAAACCTCCCAAACTGGGATAAGATCTCAATCAATCCATTAGATTTACCTACACCAAAGATTCAAAAACTAAATCTGGTATGAAATGTATTGCCCTATCTCTTTACATGTAACAGGCGCCATTTTGAATTTCTAACATGGGGGACATTTTGAGGTATTATGTTGGTATTTTTCACTTCACGGAAAAGCATGAATGCAGCTGCGATCACATACTGGAGCTATGTCTCTTTCCATGTTGGCAGGTTTGAAATACGCGGAAAGAGCAATGCTTTCTAGATGCTGACACGCATTTTCCGAAAAAATTGACTTACTCCACATTTGTCTCCATGGTGGTAAAACAAAATGGCTATGCATCGGATATACTGTAAAAGCTGAAATTTTTGCGGTGGTTTTATTTGCGCGCTTTCCGCGCAAAATATTTTTACACAAAAATATTGTGTTCAACATTCCTGTAATGCATCCAGAAAGTCGCCCGCGAAAAAAACAATTCGCGAAATGTCTATGATATCAAAATGCGCGAAAATATTGGCTTTTACAGTAGTTGATATATCTGTGACCTACACAGAGAGCTGAGTATCCATTCACACTTGTCTGTTTGTTCTTCATTCCATTTGCAGCATCCGTATCCTTCAGAAGAACAGAAGAAACAGTTAGCACAAGACACAGGTCTAACCATTCTACAAGTTAATAATTGGTAAGATGATGATACATGTAGTTGAATATTATTGGTTATCTGCATGAACAATTAAGAAGTGTTACTGTTCTTGAATGGTAATGTTCAGAGTTGTAGTCCCAGGAAATTAATTCTAAATCTTTGGATTTTTTTGCATCCCACCTAGATTGAGAATTTAAACATTCTTGTTTTGTGACACTATCGTATGATACAGACTTAATTTATAGTTCCCTATAAATGCTAAGGTAAGGAACCCTGAATACCACAGACTGCCACACAATAGAACAGGAAGGGTTCATGGATATTTTGCTGTAATGACAATAGGGGTTGTTGTTGTATTAAGTATTAAAAAGCATAGATGAGGTATAGATATACAGTTTTTCATCACCCGGTCAACAAACCAATCAAACTGAAGTTGGCCATTAACCAAGTAATTCTTCAAAATGTTGGCCAATGCTACTACACTAGTACTAGTACTACCCTAGTGTCTGCCTAGATTGAAGCATCTTTGCTGTTACTACACAAAACACTGAATGCATTTGAACACTAATGTGCTATCTGGTAAATGGAGGGTATGGTCATTAGTGGGGGCGACTGTTGAATCCAGTATACGTGCATGGAAAAGATGCTAGACTTTAATCAAGTCCATGACAGAATAAAGCGCAACAACAGTATTTAAGCAAGATTTGTATCTAGTCTAGCATGTATGTTGTATTACACAGTTGTGCCCACTAATAGTGTAACTAATAAATAGTGCATCTAATTCTAATCGGGGCAGTTTGGATTTGTCCTCATTAGGGGCACAAGGTTTCTTTGAATTCGAAAATTCCAATGAATGAACATTTCGTCATAGTCTAGTGTAATATCCTCGGAATAGTGCTGGTCCCACACTTTAGGATGTGTACAGTACATGACCAAGACATACCCCACTGCTTTACATCCAATTTAAAATAAAAAAATACACTTTTCAATTCGGATATATGAGAACATAGAATTTATATCTTGACCGCAATATCTTCAACCTCTTCAACACAAACATTTATAGTAATTTAGTTTACCAATGTTGCCTTGCCATTTACCTCAATAGAATATAAATATCAAACACAAGCTTGTTGTCAGTGATATCTAATTGAGTATTCACAAAGTCATCTGGCAAGGAAATACAATTTGACCTGATTTTGTCCTGCCATGCTGACCAGCCAGCCAGCCATTTACATTTATATAAAGAGCAGTTGATACAAGTGATCTAATAAAAGGTTGATACATGGAGGCAATGGATAAGCACCATACAAATGGTTATTTCTTTGGCACTTGCTTTTGTGTGTGCACTTAACAGATATGTGAAAATATCATGCATATTATGGATATCTTTGTGAAATTACAATAATGTGTAGAGGGGAACCCCCAAAACACACAGATCTAAACTTCCAAATTGAATGAAATCATCAGAAAACAGCCACTACAAGCTAAGTGCCAGGATAGGCCCATTGTCCACCATCAAATCGCATTCCATTTACAGGTTGTTTTTGACAAACAAGTGCATGAAATACATCTATACTTGTATCAACTAATACCGAAACCAAAAAATGCCACAAACTACAAACCTGCATATTTGTAGCATTCACAGGCGGTTTAATAAGATTCCAATTAAGCCGCTGAAATGGATCTCTTATTAAAATACGAGCTACTATAAATAAAGTATTACTAGTACCCAAACCCCAGTCAGGTTTCAGTTCACAGCATGTGAAACAGTGAACTTTTGACCTGGAATGAGGCTATTTACCTAGTGGAATAAGGCAAGCATGTTCGTGTGTATACAGCTATAGACTGCGGCAATGTTATTTGGACACATTTGGGAAGAATGCGTGCAGAAACTGCTAATGTTTGGCACGGGTCTTATATTTCAAGTGAAAAATAATATTGTTTGGAAGCTTGTTTCATGCATAATGAACTACTTGCCTTATGATACGAATGATAATACACATTTCTTAACATGTTTTATTGTCCAAGGTTTTCAGCAATTTTAGATTATCAGTGTTCAAATTCAATTTTGGTATACAAATACTCATTTGCAATTTTCTGAAAAACATTGCTTATTTTACAATTATGTAACATTTTGAAGTCAATAATTGCTTATTTCAAAATTATGTAATATTTTGAAGTCAATTTCCTTTTATGACTATTTGTACACAGGACTGCTGTATCAGAGATGAAATACATCGGGGGGGGGGGGGGGGGGGGGGGGTGGAGATTGAATATTGATACAAAAATGAAATGCACATCAAGATAGGCAAAATTATCCAATTTATTTTGATGACAATGCTTGGTAATTCTAGACATTTAGGTACATGTATGTAGGACTGCAGACAAAGTTCATCCAGCGTGCTGCACAGTGCTGTGGCATACAAGGCGCTTGTACAGACTGGGTCAACATCCCCCAAGGAGGGATATGTCTTTGTTTTGAGAAAGCTCCCAGAGTTCCACTCCAGTTTATCAACTGCCCCAGGGTACTTGACTCTGTCTATGTACTGTGTATAGGGAACATACTATGTATATACACAAAGTGTGTTTGGATTCTGCTAGAATATTTTCATAAAATAGTAGTATTTTATGAAGATAAAATAATAGTATCTTATGAAGCAATTCTAATTCGAAACATTCTACCCTGGTATAATTGTAATTCAGAATAGTGCATATAAATTATAAGCATTTGAGTTTCAAGCATAAAAAGTGTGAGTATATTTGTTGTAGATATCTGTAGGCTTGATGTACAAATATCACAAACATTTATGCAAGAAGGAGCATTTATGCAAGTGGAAACTGAGTGAGATATTCACTAAAAGGGATGGCATTTTCTAAGTTTACAATTGCTTGGTAATTTGTATTCATTTAGAATCACTTTGATAACCAACCTACCTAATGAAATTGCACTTCACTGTAACAACTAACAATTGGTGTGGCCTTGGCCTTACTACTAGAATAATAGGTCATAGATCATCTATTCAATCAAAAATTAATGTACAATTCAATTTTTATAATCATTAGACTTAGTCTAAACTATATATTGTTTGATGAAGGTTATTTCTATGTAGGTCATCAAAATGTCCTGAATTATGTATTACAATTATAATGATGATGGTGTGGTTTTGGTAATGATGATGGTTTGGGAAATATAATCAATCAGTAAGCTTTTGAAAGACTTGGCCTAACAACAAAGTGAAACAATTACCACCTAGGAAATAATTTTGTTCATATTTTATAACTTTTAAGTTATATTATATATAAAATAAAATAAGAACAAAATTATTTCCTAAAATTAAAATGATATATAAAATTGCTGTGATTAATTGTGATCAAATTTGTGACCTCATTTTTGTACAAAATTCCCAACAGATGATGTTGCTAAGGGGGAGGTGTATACAACTTAACTCTCAGCCGCATTAACATATTTCAGGGCAGTCAGACTGGCGCCACACAGGCACGCAAGCAAGCCATTAATCATACAGTGACTGCCCCTCAACCTCACAGGGCACAAGAGTAATGATATCTATTTTTGTGGTGTTATATTTTAACAGTTACGAAAACGTTTATGGGATCAGTTAATGCATGTTTTTGTAATAAATCTGTGAAATGTATCTGGATGCTATATATTTACCATTGTTATCATCCAGGTAGGGTTTAGGATGATTAGCCAGGTTACACATTTTTGGATCAGAATTGAAAGTTTTTAATTTGATTGTATTGTCACCAGTTGCGTAAATGGTTTGATTTATGACATTGGTAGTAATCAGGTTTGGAATAGCACATTATAATTGGTGCATTATCATAAGCCTTGGACCAATTAAAAATGTTAAGATTTTTGTTACCAGTCTCCAGCATTCGAAATAGCAGTTCTCGTGCACCCGAAATGACTGAATTTTCTGGCGGATAACCATTTTTTTCTTGCTTTTTATCCCACCGATAACCAATATTTTGACACCAAAACAAAGGAAACAATTGCGGATAACCAAATTGTTAATTTGTTTTATTTCTAACGCTGCCAGTCTCATTGATCAATTGTGAGATTTGGTATATAAATTCTAGTATTTGGGAGATTACATTTTGGACTTAAATTCAATTTTTTTTTAGGGGTGGGTGGGGCATTATGTTAATTTATTCATTTGCTGTGTTGAGTAAATGCAGGGGGAGGGGGACAAAATAGAGGAGTATGACAAACCATTCTGAATCGAGTACTCCTCTCAAATCGAGGCAAGAAATGAATGACAAATGTTTTTAATAAACCCTTTCATGGAAAACCAGTAGGCCTACTTTTATACAAGATAAGTGACAAAACCAAATGCAATGATGAATCATAGGTTTCCTAAACTATCCAATTGTTCACCTAATTGAACAACATTCAGTTGTTATTAACTTTGAAAGTAGATGAGAGAAATTTATCTTTTATAAAAGAATCCTTAATTATTTAGCAAATTTTTTGTATTAAAAGCATTAACGCTTTTTTCAATGTGGATAGAAAATCCAATTTATTTCTGTATTATTCATGAATAAAGAGAAAACTCCCCAATTAATCCAGTATTGTTGTCATTGCAAAAGGCTATTATCGAATACAAGGTTAGACAATTTCTGTGTTTTGTTATTAAAATCCCAACTGCCATGTTAGCAGACAGCTGTTTCATATGCAGTCCATATAAAGATGTTAATGGGTCACATTTTCAACTGACAGATAAATGACCTGGTAAAAAGATTAATAGAACAAATACTACGGAAATACAAATAAACAACATTCTTATTTCCTAAATCTAACCCTCAAGTGATTGGGTATGGGCAGAGTATTGGTCGCCTCTCTTAACTTTTCCTGCCATATGCCCCCTTTTTCTTCTCTACAGTGTCAATGGTTGGTTACCTCTAAAAAATTAAAGTTATAGTTGTCAAATTTTGCTATCATTTAATTTTCAATTTTTCATCGGCCAGAGGGATAGGAATTCCAAGTGAGTTGTACAGCCTTCATGCATGGTTGCTTCAGTGAGCAAGTTGGTCATGTGTGGCATGGATATAGGCCAGGTTCAAGTTACTGGCCATATTGCAAGTTTAACATAACAAGGGGCTCAAAGCTAGCTTTTGTAGTGGAAGATTCATATTGAAAAGCATCCTAAGTTTTTTTTCCAATGGTTGAATATAATTTGTTTGTCTGTTTGTTTTTATTTGTCATGGTCAACAAGAGAGAGACAGTACAATAAATAGGCCTAACAAATGTAAAGATACCAGCAATATAAGAATGGTCATATATTTATGAAGTATACAACAACCCTCAACAACATACAACAACCATCAACAACGTCACTGAATGTTTACAAAACCAGGATGACCAATTAAACCTATAGCTTACACAGTAAGCAAAGTTGAAGTTCAATGCACATTTTTATCATAAAACTAAAGGATCCTCTAAGTCTTAAGTAAGTAGAAAATGGGAAGGAGAGGGGGCAAAAAGGTGACAGGGGGCAAGAATAGTGATAGGGTCTTCCCATGCTTCCCATGAGAATGCTATGGATTGCTATGGTTTTGTATCCCATGGTGCTCAGCAGTGGTCATTACAAGGTGGGTATCAGGTGCATCCTAGGACTTTCAAAAAGCACCCTAATTAAGTAATTGCATTAATGTAAAAATGCACCCCCTAAATAAGTATGGATAGTGTTTTACATACCCTAAGCAAGTAATATTAGTATTTCCATACCCTAAACAAGTAGCCAAAATATGTTGACACCCATAGCAAGTAATTTGTTTAGTTTAAACCTCTTGCCAAGTATGATACATTTCAAACACTTTATTTCCATTCCTATGAGAATTCCCTATGTTATATTTTTATCAATCTCCTCAAAAATAAAGAAAGGCCTGAGAAAGCACTGGAACGCCGATGGGTGGATTGCCACGGATACAAATGGAGGAATATACACAGGGGAATATATCACGGCTATTTATAATCCTCACAGAACAAATTAGGACCCTAAATACGTAAGACCATTATATGAGAAGTATACCCATTTTCTTAATTTTCCTTGTTTTGATACCCTATTCATGTTATGTATGTAACGTGCCCAGGTTTGAATAACTACCCTGTTATGTGATTTTTTTTGGATGCGTCTGATACTTTCCTTGTAATGACTACTGAGCACCCCAGGTTTTATACCCTGTCTCTTTCACATACAAGTAGGCCAAGCTTGACAAGACACATGAAATATTATTAACTTAGTTATCTTGCCATTATTACTAAGCCACCAATTTCGTGTTAGGATTCATTTTGTATGTCCCTCTATGTTTTATTATGTATTTATGTTTGATTTTATCCAAAGACACAAAGACACATTATTATTAGCCATTTGTGTGTGTGAAGCTTGGCTGATTGCGGTGTTTTCATGAGATATTAAAAGCGTGAAAGCCAATAATCATGGACGGTTCAATATATGATTTAATGACCTTATGATGTCAGTAACGCTATACATCATTAAACATAGTAATGGATTGTGACACAAAGCGTGGCTAGAAATAATACTTCTGTTTTAATAACATATTTCAAATCAATATAACCTCAACGCTTAAATGGGGTAATATTAAAACCTCTCAATTTAAATTGTCAGGGTTCAAACACAGTTTGTCACTTAAACACGTCAATTGTGTGAACTTGTTAATTAATCACCACTCTCAATGGAGTGTTTAATTGCGGGGATAGGAAATTGTTTTGTTGTTTATACCACAGTCAGCAAAAAGATTTGGCAAAGTCATTCAGTTTGGAATTATTGGACTGGACATAATGTGAAGATGAGGGCAGTGTTGCAATATTATCACGCTTGTGACTTAGGGCTGAGTCAGTCTTTGTGTTTAGCAGCAATGATGGGCGCGTACAAGGTGGGGCTGGACGGAGGAATGGGGGACAACTTAGGTAGTTCTGATCTTAATACACTTGTGATGGAAACAATCACTCTGTGTCATGTGTAGAGGGATTTCCTGGCATAAATATTATGTACGATGTGCAGACTTACAGTAATTAAGCAATGCAATTTTGCACAAATTGGCTACATAACCAATATTCTTCCCAAATAGCAAACCATATACTATGTTAACCTTAACACTTTCCACGTGGCTATTGGTTTTACCATATAAAAACAGGTTTTTCAGAAACCTTTCCCAATTTTCAAAGTCTATCTCAAGGATTACTGAACCAATACAAGGCATGTTTGTACTTATTTCAATGCATTTCACATAGTGATTCCAAATATGGTTATGAAATTTAAAATTTTTGACATTTTTTAAACAGTTTGAGACATTTTGAAATGTCGTCTGCAGACTCCTGCGATGTGGAAAGTGTTAAGACATTTTCCAAGTGGTGTCACACATTTGGGCATGTGCCCAATCAAATACTACTGACAAAAAGATGGTGACTGTAGTTACAACTCTCAATCTTACTCGTTTTGGACTCTCAGTTATCCTTATTTCTTATCCTTACAACTTATAGATAGATCCAACTGCAAGCTCTGTGTGTATAGTGTACTGGCCATTTTCTCTCTCACAAGTTAATAAGTTAACTGACTGACTTCAATCATTAACCATTGCTTTTTGTCGTATCATTTTCTCTATTTGCAGGTTTATCAACGCAAGGCGTAGGATTGTCCAACCAATGATAGATCAGTCAAACAGAGCAGGTAAATTTGATCATACAAGAGCTTGAAATTCTTAAGTATTGTCCACAAACTCATAGAATATAGTGAAGATATTGATGGTGAAAGCCAGGCATGAAACGTTTTTGTGATAAAGCACGATGTCCTAGTTTTCAACCAAATTTTCCACATTTAAAATATATTTTATTCTTTTCATATAAATATCTTGCTTTTTCATCAAAATGTATCCAGGTCTGGCATACGGTAAGTGTGTAGTTATAAGATCTGTATTTCAGATATCAAAAGCAAAGCAGAAAAGTACTAACAAGTCAAATTGATAAAAGATAATGATAAGAGTTCAGCATGTTTAGAACATCAGGATTTTAGAAATGTTATGTTTCCCTGAAAAAGAATCATGGAGCAACCTAAGCTGCTATCTATACCAGGACTTTATCTCCAATAATCATACACATCATCTTGAAGACCAACAAAAGACATAATTTAATTAATGGGTATATATAGCAGGCCATCAGTACAGAACTTTATAAAAATCCTCAAGTTGCAAGTTAAGGTAGGTGCTTACTGAGGTTGGTTAAAGAACTTAACTAGCAGTTATCTGGAAGGGCAAGGAGCAAGCCATAACAATGATATCTGGTTATGTGATCAGGTATTAGTCTTGAAATAGTTAGTTTAACCATGATACATTCAATCCTGTTGTTCTGATACTTAGTGTTTTCACTGTCAACATGCATTTGTAACTTGAAGTATGAAGGTGTACCCTGGAAGTATGATCTTTCAAAGTGTCACACCATGTCTTTAATCATTTAGACAAATCAAGATACGTACATCAAACTGTATTGTATAAGTGGAAATGTTCGCGCTACATTTATACAAGTTTAGCTAGCAAAAAGATTAGAACAAGCGAAAATCCAAATTAATGTGTACATGTACTGTAGCACCAAATTGTTCTTGTGCGTGAAATGTCAAAAGGATGGCCAAGTACGATTTGTTTTACTTTTTACAGTGCATTTCGGGCAAAACATAAGATAACTTTATCACACAGAGGGTTGTAAGACATCATATGCACACCTACTGTGTCCTATGAATTGTAAACCGGGCAACATTTAGCAGGTGTCATGTATGTTACTGTGGAAAGGGTACTTTTATAACATTTTAAGATCACTACTAATTATTCTGATAGAAAATACCCAATAAGTAGATTATCCATAATGCTTTAACTATTAATAAGGAAGTAGATATCCATAATGCAACACTAATAAAACTCATCATTATTTGTATTTGATAGCTTTTCCCCTTTGTACTACTAACTCATATTGTGCCAGAATGTGCCCTGTATTTTAAAGATACTCGTGTAGCCCCATCTCCCTATATTGTAAATCTTAGTCGATTAATACCCCTACCACTATTTGCCCGTCCCATCACAAACCTCACCTTTGACAAGCATTTTGCGGGCATTTTTGATTGTTTTGTTTGTCTACGCCTACCAATACTCGTCTGCAGTGCCAGGGATGTCCGGTGGCAACCCTTACAGTCCGGATGGTAGCCAACCTATGGGCGCGGGCTATGTCATGGGTGACGGCCAACACACGATGGCGCACTTACGACCACCGCTGGGTAATGAGTGTGATCCGCACCTGTATTGATTACGTTGATTGATTGAATGATTGCAAAGCCACCAACATGTTGCAGGTTCCTAATGTTTTCACTTTTGTTTCTCGGTGTGAAACCACAAAGTGGTGTTTTGTGACAGTCTGTAATATTTTGCCACCTTTTTATTTTCTTAGTTTGTTGTGTTATGTACCGCTTACAAAGGTTTATGGACAGGTGCAAACAGTCATCAAAAAAAGTAACTATACAGGTAATAAATGGGCTTCTAACTCTTAAAATATATATCCTACCTACAAATATTAGTTTTAAAGTTGTTGAGAAATTTATCTGCTTTAATATGAGATATTGCATGCTAGGATCGGGTGATAATTGAGGAAGTGACACTCCCAAATGTAAGGTGAAGTCCGATTTTTATTTTCACATTTTTATTTTCTACACGCGGACCCATCTATACGGTACCTTATCGATTGCTGGTAGTGCAATTGGGGGATGCATGCAAGGTTGGACAGTTGGCCGGGTTGTTCCGATGGATCAATACGCCACACACACGCTACCTGTCATACTCTCCCCGTGTTGAAATGTAAAATGTGAAAATGAAATTGTGACTTTACCTTACATTTTGGATTGTCACTGCTTCAATATTCAACCGATCCTAGCGTGCAATATCTCATATTAAAGAAGATAATTTTCTCAACAACTTTATGATTTAATATTTTTAGGTAGGATATATATTTTTAGAGTTAAAAGTCCATTTATTACCTGTATAATTACTTATTTTGATGACTGTATTCAAAAGCTATAGTTGCAATGGCATTCCTTTAACTTTACACAGTTTGTGGCATACTTCCATTACAACTTTCAAGTCGAAATTGCAGCTCAAATCATATTGTTATATTGCACCACATTTCATTACATTTTGAACAAGAAATCAAGGCAGATGAAAGTATCAGACTGTTATCTAAAGAGCTACATATTGGCTGGGTAAAATAATTCATGGCCTTTAAATATGATACTAAAAAAACCACATTTGCGTAAAAACTCAAGAAAACATGATATTCTTAAATATTTTCCATTTAGAATTGCTACCAAACTTTATTTTGTCTGTCTTATCCATAATGTCATAAACATGTAAGGTTAGGTACTGTCTGTATGATAGTATTTGGTGTTTTGATGTTGTGTGTTTTAGAGAACCTGTAGTGTTGTTTTTATGTGATTAGTAAGTGTATGCTTTACTTGATGTTCACCTGTTATTTCTTATTTGAAGTATTTTTTTTGACACCATTAACCCCACTTTTTTTGTTAAAAAATCAAAAAAAATCACATTTGTTGGGGTTTGAGTTGGCGCTGATATTCTGGCATGGTTATATGTAGGGGTAGGAAAAAAATGAGATTGCGTTTGTTTTTTCCCACCCCCTATGCCCTAACTATTGGTTTCCATCAGAAGAAAAATATCTTCTTCATCTACTTGATCAAGACCTAATAATAAAGTAAATTTTTAACTACAATTAAATTAATTTGGCGATCATTGTCTTACTCTGGTCTTTGTCAAAGACACCTCGCAAAATTACCTGTCGAGTGCCGAGTGAAGCGAGGCGTCATTGCGCAAATAGCTATTCTACTGTGTAAGCATTATGTGTCGATCAAACAATGTCGTCATCGTGACATACGATTAGCTCCGCCTAATTCTATTGATGACAATCTTATAAGATAGCACTTGATATCGATTATGTCTCTCGACAAATCATGACATCATTATCAACCAATCAGCAATGGCGATTTTTCCGGGATAAATCTTCCATAAAACAACACAAAACATAACACTAAGATTTTTTTGTTGCGAAAGAGGCGTGGTATTAGTCTATTTTTACAGAGGGTGCTCACACTTTTTTAAAGCGCTCGCACATACCACCACAATGCCTTGATGAAAGGCTAGACCTACACATGAAAGAGGCTAATACATAGTATTTATCACTTATACAAGGGGAAATATATCCCCTTAAACAGTCAATAAATAAATGAATGCAGGTTTCACCTTTATGTCATTCTGTATATTGCGAATTATTTTACTGCAAACCTTTAATTAAAGATAAAACAATCACTTGCCCTTATTGACAATCGTTGCTGAAACAATTCTGTGTCTTATTATTATATTGAACCCTGCAAATTGGGAGCAATAAGTTTTAAAGTGCACTTTGAGAAATAAGTGTGCAGCTCTACTATTACTCACCATAACACAAGTGTAATATATAAGCTTGAGATTTGTTGTATCAAATCTAATATCACTTGACACTCACTTATTCTACTCATTTTGAGATCAATGTCAAATCAAAATGTTCACAAATGTTCAATAACCAGCATTTGATTGACATTGTAGAGTTTCTTACTGATATCAGTTAAGTTCATAAGTTAACCAAAATGTTAATGTCAACTATTTCAATAAGAAATGGCTCATCACTTTTCAAATATTACCCTCCTTCCAAACAAAAACTTGCTTATTAAACAGGTGCTAATTTAATGTGTATAGGTTTTGCGGGTCTACCAAAAGTTGAATGCTTTTGGGTAAATTGAACGTCTTAGTGAATATAAAGTTTACAGTAATGTAAAGTCTACTGAGCATTTCAGGTCTCATAAAGTCTGAGTATTGATAAAAGTTGTTATCATAGAATAGGGTGTTATGCCATTGGAGTATATCATGTTCTTATGTTAATGCAATCACATTAATCTTCCACAATAGATTTTGCATTACGTATTCTGTTATAACCGCTCTCTCCCCTCCCCCCTTTGTCCCCACCTGCTTGGCCAATCACTGCAACCTGTCTTGAAAGCTTTAATTCAATTTGTTAAGTTGTAGTCTGTGAATCCTCACAAATAACTATCATATTTGATGTGTGTCTGTGATATGCTTGTAGTAAAGTAGTATGTAGAATTGAATCACTATTGCACACTCACAATAACCAACGCCTAAATGTTCTGGGCATCAGCAGACGGATGACTCTCGGCTGACTGATATAAGACAAGATTTGGCTTGCTGCTTGGTTTTTCAGTGGGTCAGCTGTTGCTAAGATGTTCCTGCGTGAACACTTGATCTACAGCTGCCGTTGAGTCAGCCTGATAGATGCACTGTTTTGGGTAAATGTCAAACAGAAATACTGGCAATACTTGCAAAGTCATACAATTTATAACAATGAAATGACAATTATTGGTGTTTTTGTGGTAATTGTCGGTGCATCTGGATTGTGTACGGTTGTCATGAGCAAAAGGTTTAATGGCTCTAATCTATGATTTTCTGAATTGTCTCAACTGTGTGATCTTGCATCATGTCACAAATGTCATGTTACAACTGTTATGTTATTAAAGATTTATTAACATATTGAAAATGTTCAAAAACTTGCATCTAATATCATTCAAAATCAATGTTAAATCTGTTTTAGAACAAATTACTTGAGACGTCAGCTATATTAAGTTCATTGCCATATATGAATTCAAAAAGTACAGCATTAGTGAAATCCATGTCATTTGAACCCAAAGTCATTAAATCTTCTATCTAGAGGAAAAGAATACAAGAGTATTTGCAGTTAAAATTATAGAAAGAGTTTATTATACACAATGCTCATTGCAGCACCCAGGTTATCTTCGGATGGTCACAACTTGTATCTACGGCAATTGTCATCCTACAACTTTTGTATTTGGCATTTTATCTTATGAATGCTATGTTAACCATTATCGACACTATGTGTGCTTTTACTAGTGACTGGGAGTTGGGGTTTGATACAGGAACTCTTCTAATTGACCTTTTGTTCTTAAACCTCATTGCAGAACGTGGCTGCTACAGGTACATACAAAGGTTCAGTTCAATTGGTTCTTTTGGTCTAGTTTTTGGTGTTTTTGAGTTACATCTTTATTTGGCATCGGTGCGTGGAAGGAGCCTAAAACTAAAACACCAAACTAATCTGAACAAGCAACACAAACAAACCATGCTATTACATGCAATTCTAATCTACATTACATTCTATATCTATATTATATGTAGACCATGAGGAGTATCATATAGTTTGATGAGTACCAAATAGGCCAGCTTTTTAACATTACAAATTGTAATAAAGGTGATGCACACTTCCTTTTCTAGTCGTGTGACAAGTACCAAGTTCGATCCTAAGATGTACCTGGCTAAGGAAAACAAGAAAAAAAAGGTTTGTCTCAGAGCTTGCGAAGGCTGCAAAATCGGGCAACACACACAGTTTTTTGTCTTCCATTTTTTTTTAAAAACTTTTTATCTTATTTGTGTGTCAATTTTTACTCTTACTATTTGGAACCATTGGCACTTTCTGATATTGTTTTTTTCTCTATTTGAAATGAATGTTATGATGTAGTTGTGTAAAGAACAATTGTGCAGTGTTTTTTCGAAGAACTGAGTCATGTAAAAGTTGGAGAAAAGGAAAATCTGCCAATATTTTTAATAAAAACTTGGAAGAAAACAAATTGTAGGGAAAACAAAAATTGATTTCACAATTTCCTGCATTTTAGACGGTGTATTTTTGGCATTTCAAAACCAATACGCGTGCAAGCTTTGAGACAAACCTATTCTTTTGTTTGGCCTATTTGTTACTGAACAAACTAAAGCATGTATAGTATCTGTGTGTTAGTTGGTATGTGCCTGTAATTCTCACAGACTTGAGGTGATCACTTTTGACCAACACTTTTTTTTCTCTGTCTTGTTTTGATTTTTTTCCATCGTGCTTCAGCATCCGTGTATCCCAATCAGCACCAATACTACTGACACCAAAACACAAGGTACAGAATTCTCATCAATAATTTTATCAAGGCATTTTTATAGTCTCTTTTACTCTCTCTTTCGCTCTTTTTGACTTTTGTATCTTTTTGCTCCATATTTTCTTTTTTCTTTCCGTTTCAATTTCTTTATTTAAAGAAATATGAATGTAGTTGCATTGGAAATTGATAATAGGCTAAGTACAAAAAAATGCCTGTTTGCTTGATTGCTGGTGAAATTCATTCATGAAAATGTCCAATTATAGTCCCACCTGTAATATAGATGTAAGCAATGGTAGAGAGATTCATATGAAAGTGCTATTTCTTCGTCACTGCTTTTCATGAAAGATATGTGCCTGATGCGATGATTACTCATTGATTTGAAATTGCTTGCATTTATATAAGAACAAATAAAATAAATGTGCATTGTGCATAATTGCTAGGTATGTTTGTAACATTTATGTAATGGTATATAAAATGAATCGGGATGTTTATAAAAGGGACATTTTCATTCTGAATTATCTGAATTATCTTCTGATCTTTATGCCGCATAATAGTTGCGTGAATATAACAATTCTTGAAACCGTTTCTTTTTGTCAAGGAATGCAAAATGGAAGACTTGATATCACCGCACAAAGTTATGAATTAAATTAACAACATTTACGGTTTTGTGTATCACAGTGGCGTAGCCAGCAGGTCATTCAGATGGGGCAAGACCCAATACTAAAGAAAAGTTCAGAAGGTGAAAAGGGTCCAAATTGAGCTGATTTAGCAAAGTTTGGATTCTTTTCACCCCAATTTTCCCTCTAATATTGTTTTCAGGGGCACTCTGCCCCCCTGCCCCTCCCTGCCCTGGCTACAACACTGGTAACATTTCAGAGAGTGAACACTCGTTCTTGTAACTTTGTGATACAAGATATAAGATGTTTGAAGTCCCTTTTCCATGACACCATTTTACACTAGGGAATGCTTCAAAAAATTAAATCGCCAAGTCATGATAGTGATTAATTGTTTGCCGCTAATGTCACTGAGCATGTTGTCCTGTTTCACAAACATCACCATTTAATTGTTGCATGCAACACCTCAACAAGGAGCCAATTTGCAACTAACCACCATTTATGGCAACAGTAATTAAGACGTCACATTAATACATTTTCACCCATATACTGTAATATTGATATGTGTAATTAAAGTTTGTCACCCACTGATTTGTTGAAATAAAAACTCTACCGTCCATTTGGATAGTATTGTGATTACTTTGATCCTGGTTCAGAACTCTGTCAGGTGTATCAACAGTTGACCAAATGATGTGATTTCTTGTAATTTGATGACAGGTGAATTTATAAAGAAAATGGTAGATAGAGCATGTTGATACATAGAAATAATAGGCATACACGGCGGCGGGTATTAAACAAATGTTATAGAGCATGTTGAAGTCAAGTTCATTCAAATTGAATTGAAAGTAGGGGCCAGTATGATTGGTGAAATGCAAAGAAAATATTATTAAAATAGGATACCTTTTCAAAGCCATTATCTTATGAACCCAAACAATGATTTCTTTAATCAAGGCATCGATTAAAAGCTTACTATGTGTTCCTCTAACTGACATATGACTGATTTATGCCCCAACCCAACATGTACCTTACTTTCAAAAATACACTTTTGATCAGATATTTGATTTCAATGGATATTCCTTGAGGTGTACGTTTTACTGATAATAAAATGGCAAAAGTGCACAAAGCAATAGCTTGCATCATAGTTGATGTCACTATCTCAACTAAACCTCTGAATATCCCTTGCTAAACCAAGCTGCCTTGATTTCCAGTTAGAAAATGGACCCTCGATTAATTCTTTATTCTTTAAGATTAACGATTTTGACTTACACTTGTTTCGTTGTGATATTTTAGGCCCAATTTTCAATTGTGCCTATCAGGCCTCAAATTAAGAAATGAAAAGAAATGAAAAGGGCAAGCAATTTAAGGAAATTTGAAAGGGGCACCAAGGCAATTATGTACTTTTGAATGGAGTTAAAATAGCCAGAAATGAAGGGCATCTAGGCAACTAGGTGGGGCATTGAAGGCAATTGCCTTCGATGCCTTCGATTACTTTGAGGCCTGGTGCCTATTCCCGAGAATCATTATGCTTGTCATCAGTAATCTTTATAGCACATCACAAATGAATCAGGAGCTTCTAACTAGCCCACTACTACTACTAAAATGTACCGGGCTTCCCCTCGTGCCCATGACTTCCTATTTCCATTTGTATAGGGAAACCAATGCATGCTCCAGATAAAAACAAACATACAAAAACAAGTGGTGGAGCCAGCTTTCAAGTCAGACGGTCATGAAAAATGTGCTAAGATCTGATAAAGAATAGTTATATAACTTGTGATTAATTGGCGTTGAATGAGAATTGCTGAATGTTGTTTCATATTTAGTCTCGGGTTTAAAGTGAACAAAATTGCTTGTAAAAATGCCGAGCTGGCTGCCATATTTGAATTTGCTGCAGTTATGAATTGACAGCACCATATTTGTCTGCTTATTAATTTGCATGGCTTTAGGCTGACTCAAATTGTCATGAACTTCTATGCCTTGTGTACTTTTGAGTGCCAAGTTTGCTCATCGCTCGCTAATCTCCTAAAAGATTTGTGGATGATCATCAATGCCAAGTTTTACGCAAGTTATAAGAGTTGACCCCTCCCACATCTGTTTCTAATGTGAATATTATCATAAAGATTGTTAGAGTATTTATCATCTTTTCTTATTTCTTGTTGTATCCCGCAGGAGGCCCAGGGCTAATGGGTGCGAGTGATATGATGGGGCAGTCGATCCCCGGCATGGGTCTTTCGGCGGTCAGCTCCAGCGCTTCGTACTCGTCTCCAGTTCCCCCTCTGCATCCGTCCATGCATTCGTTAATACCCAGTCATCACATGGTGACGTCCCACCATTCGTCGCCGCATCATCACACCTCAAGTCCGCCCAGCCACATCAACCACGCGGAGCAGCAGTCCGTAATGGATCTACACACATGAAGGGAGCCACCTATCGACGTGTTGCGTTATTAACACCGTTGTTGTCAATGTTGGTGTTGTAATCACCACTCATGAGCCATTTTGGACTCTTACACGACTAGAAAAGAAAAATGTGTCACAGCAATTTGAAATGTTGCCAAGTTGAGCCGATGGAGTACCGCATTTGTGCGGAATGACAGACATATTGATGCGAAAAACATTATTTGACATGAGGAACTTTTATTTGATGTTTCCATGGTGAAACGTACTTACTCCATTGGACTTTTGTGAACGAAGTGCTGTTTTTTTGTTCTGCTTCGTATTTTTACATGTATATGGAAGATTCCAATCTAATTTTTTTGTGTTATTGTACAGTATATATAGATTGGGTCTTCATAAGAATGTGTCTAGTTTGTTGAGCTCTTATTGTTTAACAAGTTCACACTTTTGAACTGTGAAGAGATAATTAAAAAAATGGTGTAATTTATGCAAATCACATCTTTAGCTAAAACATTTCCTTCTTTCACTATGATAAATACTGAATATTGATTGGCCCAATGGGTCGCTACTACGGAAAAACATGTCCTTGAAAGTCTTTTCACCCAGTGGATTGTAACAAGTTGACATTACTATAATTCACAGGTGCACTAGTCTGTTCATCATGTCAGCCTCCAGTCTCAATGTGTTTTTTTTATAGTAGATTAAGATAAAGATGTTCACTGGTACCCAACTACCAGTCAATCAAGAACTAAATGTGCAGGACACACAAATAGTTTTGTTCCATGTGTTACCTTAAATTATTGAATACCCTTCCCCTAAATATGTTCGATGTGTACTTAACACTTTCAAGGCGGCTATTAGTTTAACCATTACAAAACAGAATTTACAAAAACCTTTCCCAACTTTCAAAGTCTATCTCAAGGATTACTGAACCAATACTAGGCATGTTTGTACTTATGTTAATTAAATTATTTTGACATATTTGAAACATTATGGCATGTCGTCTGCAGACCCCTGCATTGTGGAAAGTGTTAAAAAGAAAAACACCCCGACACATCCAGTGAACAATCAGAATGTAGGGTATTCTATAGTTATGCCAAATAGTTAGTCTAATCAGAGGCACTGAATGAAAGTATTGGCGATAGAGCTGACTAAAGTGTAAAGAGATAGAAGCCCTGTACTGATTGGGTGCCCAGAGGATTGTATCATATAAGAAACCAATCAGTGGCACCCTAAGATAGGTTGCAGTGTTAAGGGGTTTAATCATACTCCGACTATCGCTACATTCTGCTGATTTGCTAATTTTGTGTCAATTCGCTGGCGTAGTGCATGTTAGAATATAACCGTTGCCATGTCAACTGGCTCACGCTAACTCTGTTATGAACCACTGATCACATTGATCATAACACAATGCATATCGCAGTATCATAATACGGAACAGATGTATGGGCCCAGGATTGAACCAGTAACCATGAATTACTAACATGCACTATGTCAACGAATATGCAAGATCATTTCTGAAAACAATTTATTGTCAAAGATTTGAGGAAGAAGGTACACGTATTACATGTTTTTTCATGGTTATATTGGGATGAGGTCCAAAATATGGAAAGTATTAAATGCTTCATTATTTTGGATCTTAATCAAAGTAATCATGGATTATATAACATAATAAATGTTAATATACATAACTTGTACCTGGTTGAGAAAGGCCGCTTGTGAAAGGTAAAGCAAATGTTCAGCAGAAGTGACCTCAAGTTGATTGTCAGTTCAGCCGTGATAACTTTTTGTATTGCAATATGGTCAGCTAGCTATATTGTCATCCAAGTATATATTATTCAAAGGGAAGATACAAGAATGTTTTGATTTAATCATTTGTCTCAATGCTCTTCAGGTTTTTCAAACCAAATACAGAATGCATTCCCCCTATTTCTTCTTTAAGTGACACTTTTGTGTGTGAAATAGGGGGAAACCTTTATAGAATGTGCTGTGAAGAAAATCAAGAAATGTAACATTAAAGAAAACGCACAGTTTCTAGTGTGTTGCCTTTACTTGAATCATGGAAATGGAAAACAAAGAATTTGATGTTTTGCTAAGATTTATAATACATTTAAAACAAATTAAAAACAAAATCATGTTAGATACATGCATAGTTGTATTTTAATACAACTGTGCATGTTATCTCACATACATGTATGCATTAAAATGTGTACAGGAGCTTTGGGACAAGTGATGAAGTTAATATATTCAAAGTAGTTTTTATGTAAAACATGTACAGATAATACCAAGTCTGTCCAGTTGCCAAATTGAATAATAATACGTTATTATACTAAGCCAATGTGGACTTTCAATCACTCCTATATGTCCATAGTGCCGTAGTAAAACGATGCACACAAAATTGTATTATATGAACACATTGGGGATTTCTCCAACCTATTTATAGGTTCACAACTATGTTTGAACTGGTCTAGATTTTAAGAATACGTACGGAAAGGAAAAGAAACCAGTTTGTATATTATGATATATTTAATCTTGTTTGTTGTACAATGTACGTTTTTTTAAAAATACACTCACTCAACGTATGTTTTTCTGTACTGTCACTGTTTATGTTGGTGGGAAGCAGTTATTTGATGAGCTCAAATGTTGTAAAATAATATAGTGATTTATAACTGCCCCCTGAACTTATTCAATATATAATTATATATGTACCATTGTCTTGCTGCATGTGGCATATTGTGCTACAGTGTCACTATAGTAAAAAAAGATGACAATGTCATTGTTTCGCTGCTAGTAGCTAGCTGTTAAATTGTGTTTTGCTCCCCTTAACCCAATCGTTGTGGGTTTCTTCCCCTGAACTGTACCGCAAAAATGGGGACTAAAAAGATAAAATGTTATATATGAAAAAAATCTTAAGATAAATTCTTTATTTGATATATTTTGTAAGGGATGATTTCTGGGGCTTATATTTTGGTTTCAGGGCTTTATAATCATTGTGGTTTAGTAAGGCAAAGCCAGGCCAACGGACAACTTTTCTCTCTCCATATTTGGGTATGCCACTTTGTTGCTTCTTTTGGACATGAATGTTTGTTTTCTTTCCCCAAACATTATATAAAGCTATATATATTGTGCTCCCGTAAACACATTTTTAACTTATTCAAAAAGTTTGTATAATGTATATATAAAAATCATTTTGTGATATATATTGTTTTATGTTTTTAATTTTTTTTAAACATAAACATAGTATTGGTGCCTACATGTGTCTGGATGAACCAATAACTTGTGGTGTTAAGACAAATATGGATTTCCCCCCATAAAAGCTTCAAAAGTAACTTTCTGTCATTCTAACCAAGCTTTCATTGCTGCTAATTAATCCAACATAGTATGATTTTTTGGCTAAAAATCAGAAACAATAGACTTCTGAGACTATGAAAAGTGTTGACAATTTTGGCCATGATTAAGGAAAAAATATGTCTCCTTTTATTCAGCATTTTGCAAAAAACCCACCCTTATCATGTTATAACTTTTTTTTGTATCACCCTGTCTATATACCTCTATGTAACCTGTACCTCAAATCAATGTCTTCATCACAGCCTTGCACACGATTTGCATCTTTGACTTTGAAATGTTACTGAAATCACAAGAGTGTGATGAAGACTATCATCATTTTGCGCCAATATTTTTGTAAAAGCTTGCAAAGCATTTCAATTTTGTTTTACATGTGTTGCCACATGACATAGAGGGGTGTTGTCTGCTTTTTGTATAGGTGTAATATTAGGTCAAATATATAATATGGTTTGTTTCTGGTTGAATCAATATGCATCTTATATGGTATTTTCAAAGGCAATATCTTGCTAGACGTCCCGTAACTCATGTGCGCATGCTTAATCCAATTAAAATGTGTAATAGTTGTCTACGGTTTATTCCGTACGGGACGTCTGGCAAGATGGAGCCTTTTCAAATACATACAAAATTTAATGAAATGAAGTTTTATAATATTATGTCATAAAAAATTAATTAAATGTCATAAAAACTACATCAAGACATCTGAACATTGGTTTAAATACTTACAAACAATGTTTTCATCGGGCTGACCAGTGTTGCCAGCTGAAATATCTCCCAAACCCTGGTGCAAGTGCCGTCTAGGCTATGGCCTATGGCAAATGTTTGATTAGCCCATAGAAAATACATTGGTAGCTTATAGCTGGCTGGCTGTGGCACCTGTTTTTCGGCTGTGGTGCAAACATAGCCCAATTCTGTGCCTTAGCTGGAAGGTTGGCAACACTTGCTATCTGATGTTACATGGCGAATATTCAGTGACCATTGACTTCAGTATCGCTGTGCTGTCACAGTTATAACTAGCATTGTTTCAACCTGCCACAAACCATTGCCTATTTTGGCTGCTTCTTTGTGTTGTATATGCGACTCAAAGTGCATGAGTATGCTCACTTTGTTTGTCTGTCTACCTTTGGGATGGTGCTATGCTAGATTTAAACTTAAAGAGTAAGTTACAGTTGAATGTGGGCGCTTTATTATAATTTATTTTGTTTGTAACACAATCATCATGTAATGCTTCACTGTAATTGTCATACGGCGAGCATTACTGTACAGCGGAATATCTATTTGCAGTTTGTAAATTTTAACAAGACAGCAATGTATGTACCTTTAGTATGAAGTATGGAAAAATGATACAGTACCACAAGTATTGAGTGTGTTGTATTCCGAATTCCATATTTGTAATAATTGAGCACAAAATAAATTGATCATAAATCAATATATTTTCTATACCATCCCATAATGCACTATTCCTCAGAGGGTTATATTATCCTAATAGTATACATGCTGTATGCTCAAAGAGGTTGAACCACTGTTTTGAATAGTACATGATGGGGTTCCACACCGGTTCCACATAGAGAATTGTAATATTGACTAATATGATCACCTGGTAAGCAAGTTATTATTGCAGTCTTTGGTTTTTCATTAAATCATGCTAAAAGATCATAGGTCACAGGTCATTGAAGTAAGAAGGCATCCAAATTAAATGAAATAAGCACCTTTACTTTGGACCCACATACTGGAAGAATTATAGTCGTTGTCATAAACCTTTGGGCTTGATTCAAATTCAGTGAGTGTATGTTGCATGAATGTAAATATGATGGCTCAAGTGTGTGATGAGTTTGGGCATGCTCCCAATAACATTCAACAACCATCAAGCGCTCAATTTCAGTCAAATTATGTCCAATGGAGTATAACAGCGAGTATAACTTGCCAATGGCAATGTATAATTTTGTATAACTAACTAAATCCTACACCAATTCCAATCAGGAATGTTGGTTCAAAATGATGACTTAGCGAGGTCAATTGTTCTATGAACGCTGCCACTGTGATGATAATGATATATGCAGATATAATTCAGTGTCACTTTACCCATCAATCACTGTATTTTGTAAATTAATTGTACTAAAAGAAAACTCTGAAGTCCAGCAGACGATAAAATCCTGCTGGGATTAACGAGAGATATTTGTTGACAGACGACCCATATCTGGGTGGTTCTCTATGTATTGTATTGTATTCCTACGTCTAGATCTATTGTTGGTAGTTATGTTATGTCAACTTTAAAAAAATAGTGACAGTCAAATATATATAACCCTCTTCTGGATAAAACTGATAATTTGTGTCTTTTTGTGTTCTTATTTGTTGTTTTGGTTGTTACAAACTTAAGTAGGGCATGAACTATTAGGTATAGGTTTTAAATGAAGAGTTCATAGGTTAAGTAAGTAAACCAATCCAATGAAAGGGAAATATTTTTCTGCCACTTTGTATGTACAATATGTCCCATAAAATGGGGTCATATATATGATATTGAGAGCTAACTTTGTGAATTGCATCTTGATTCCCCTATTAGAACCACCCATCCATCGTATACTTGCCACAAAGGTCTCCAAGCTGAAAATGGGGCATTTATTTTGTTTAACCCTAACCTCCTAAGCCACATTTTGACGATTCTTTTTTTCAACGACAAAAACGCGGACTCTCGGTTTGCGAGACGAACGCTCTACCAGTGCGCCACGGAGGCCAACCATTATGATACTCGGGCCAGTGTACTGGCCCGTCTATGTAGCCTGGGGCCATTATATTTCAACGAAAAAGTGCCACGCCAGCTGGCACAGACAGACTTTACCGTGGACATTTGCGGCATTGAGGATGGTTAGGGTTAATAAAATCATACGTGGAAAATTTTGAAAAAAAAGAAGATTTTTTGTTGTTGTTTTTGTTAACACTAACCTCCTAAGTCACATTTTGACACACAAAAAAATTTTAACGACAAAAACGCGGACAAAAACAGTGGCGCTGCCACCGGGGCTCGAACCCACAACCTCTCGGTTGCGAGATGAACGCTCTACCAGTGCGTCACGGGGGCCAACCATACTCGGGCCAGTGTATTGGCCCGACTATGTAGTCTGGGGCCATTATTTCATCGAAAAAGTGCCACGCCAGCTGGCACAGACAGACTTTACTGTGGACATTTGCGGCATTGAGGATGGTTAGGGTGAATGACACTGATAAGTCTTAATTTACACACAAGGAAGAAGGTTACTATCACACCAATCAATCATTTTGATGAGCTAATTGTTATATTTTTTGTTCTTAGCAATGATTCGGAATAATTAATGATTTGAGATGTCTTGGAACCTAAGATCTTGCTATGACAATTCCTGGCTCATATCAAGTTTTTACCTTAGTAAGGCCAAAAAACCAACAAGTTTGTCTCGGATGAAACAAAGGCTATGTGAAATGTGATTTTTTAATTGTATAAAAAATGCTATGTGAAATGTGGAATCTTCTTAGCGATTAAAACAGCACCCACAAGAAGCTTATGTCCTAATGAACAATTCCCATTGTTTAAAATGCTAATCTCTTCATTATTTTAATTTTGAAAGAAGTATGGGGATCAGCAATGTGTATGAAATGTGATGCTTGAATAACTCCATACTATAAATAACTTTATCAACGACTTTGCCAAAAGAGTTAAGAGTTAAACCAGTGCAGCATAGTGGCCAAGCTCTAGGGCTCCCAGAAGAAAACATATACTGAGCTACAAGAGAAACGTATCATTTCTTTACAAGGACACAATTAAAAGTATCTGCCTAACCCTTAGAATCAGAAAGGCCTCAAAATAGACCTTCAACAACGGGCGTAATAACAAGAAAGGCCGCTTTTGAACAGGTGACACATTGATCGTTTGATTTTGACTGGTCATTGACTTTCAAATCATGTGATGTTTACCCGATGTCAGATGCCTTGTTTCCGCAGGATTACGTTGTGTTTTGATGTCGATTTTACAGAAAACTGTCAAAAATAGCACAAAATGGGATGAATATGTTTGCGCAGATAATTCTCAGGTATACAGTAATGCATTGTAGTACGGTTATGAATAACAATTTTGGCGATAAAAAACAGAATAAAGCTGATGTTTTATTACGAATATCATATTATAGGTTTTCCCATTCATTTTAAAACATTTTTTATAATAATTAGTCATAGCAGCTTACAAATTAGTCCTAAATAATATTGACGTGCATTTGTAAACTTCAATTTAGTCTTAGCTAATTCACTTTAGTCTAAGTAATAATCACTTTAGTCTGATCATTATTCACTTTAACCACCTTATCACTGTTTTTCGTCACGCTAGTTTGATTTGGTCCAACCAACCGTTCGGTGGACAATTGTGAAAAGCAATTTGGTCTTTTGTAGTACAAGTTGGATCTGTTTTCAATGTATTTCATCATTGCGCTATCTAAGGCCTACACGTTCTAAATGATGTTGAAATGCTTAGTGTTATATTCGTCGCTGTTCTGACATACCGGCACATCATAACAGAAATAAGTAAAGAGATGTGCCGGTATGTCAGAACAGCGACGAATTATATATTGTCCTGTTTGTCGTTCGTTTGTTCAACTCTCTATATTATTTTTGGTTCACGTCCGGAACGTTTTCATGATCTGAAGAGGGAGGGGCACCCTGATTTGATACAGGATATATGATATAAAATTATAATGTTCTTCTTTTCACTTTAATTGTAAATGTCACTGCATATGTTTTCATTATTGTCTTTATTTATCTATAAATTAAAAAAAAATATATATATATACGCTCGTACATCCCATTTTCTTTTATAATGAAAGTCACAATATAGTGATTGGGGCATAGTCTTTTGTTTTCAGAGAATTGTTCTCACATATTCAAATCATATCAAAGTTTGACTATTAACAGAAAGCTTTTTAAAACCAAGAATTTCATTTTATCATCAAGATGGATTTGCTTTATAAAATAATTAACTTGTTTGAAATAAGACCAAATTGATTTTTATAAGCAGCCACAGCGGGACAGGTGAGACTAAATGCAATGATTCACGACGATTCACAGTGCTCAATCGACCAAACACTTTTGAAAAATGTTTAAAGCGAATAAAGCTAAGACTAATGTGAACATGGCTAAGACTAAATTGAAGTTGAGAAATGCACGACAAAAATATTGAGGACTAATTTGGAAGCTGCTACGACTAATTTGTATAAAAAATGTTTTAAAATGAACGGGAAAACCTATATTACGATGATAGAGGGCAGTATATCACAATGTAACGATCAATCAGAGGGTGTAAGATAGGGAAATCACTAAACATAGAATTATCCATTATTCGTGAAAATAACTCAGGGTGGGGCTACCTACCCCCACCAAAAACTCAGGGTTCAAAGTGTCAATGAACAATATTTATGATTGTGGTAATCTCTCGATATTTGACTTGGTGCTTAGTATAACAAATACTGTTTATTTTTATGCAGATAATTTTATTTGTAGCCCTTGCAAAGAAGTTGGCATCTTAGTGTATTTTTCTCATAACCCCTGCAATATTTATTTTAGGCATGCATGATTTTCCTTTAATATGCTTAAAGCAAAACAAGTAGTGAGCTATCCGCTAATGTGATATACCAGACAGGAAATCCGAAGTGATCTTTGTTTCTATCGAGTAGTCTTGAGAACTGATTAATTATCTTTATTTCAAACATCTACAATAATGGAAAAAATTGTTGGAACACTTAAAACATTTTCTTATAACCATCCCTATGCATACAATTGAGATCAGACTTGGAACAGCACTGTTTAATGGAAAGCAGAAGTCTCCCCCTTTCTTATATCCTTCCCCACCCCTATCAATCAATGTTGGGGGCACTGCCAAGGTTTCTGATATCATGACTCGGATCAACATTGCCACGGGGGAGAGGGGTAGCGCTTTTGTCCTTAATTCTGACAAAGTGAATCAACCTTTTTTCCATGATTGTAGATCTTTGGAACTGAATTGTTATACAAAAATTGTCATCAAATACTGACATTTATCATACAATTTTGGGCTTGGGAACCTTCACTTTTCAACGTCAAGAAAAAGAGGTCTCAAGAATTAAAGCGAGCTGAAACAGAACGAGCAGAGGTTTAAAAAAATGTCTTCAGGGTGACTTACACTGTTGAATATTGTCTATGAATTGAATTCAAATACCATTGAAATGGAAGCGAGCCCATAGATATCAAGCTTTAGCCATAGACCAATTATTGAAATAAAAGTTGACTGAAAACGGGTTTGATGACTTATCAAACTTGTTTGTCCTGATTAGTCATTTGGTATAATAACCCTAACCCCGGTTTAGGGTTTTTGACCGGGATCACAATTTTCGAGGAAAAACACCAACTAAATCTCCCGGAACCTGCCAGGATTTTCGATCCGGGGACCCTCCGTTCTCATGCCCCATGTTCCACCCACTAAGCCACGGCCCTCAGCTACTCGTTCGCTATATAGGCTCGGTTAACAACGTCATCGAAAACTGGCAGCGCATGCGCTTGGAGAGGGACTTAGAATTGGCATTTATTAGCATTCAGGGGAGGGGGGGGGGGGGTTAATACAATGTGAGATGACTTCCAATTGTTATGATTTTTTCCGATCACTGTTTGAAATGGTCTACTTAGAAATGGACTTGGGCTAAAACTTTTAAAGATCTGCAAATATAGATTGTAGTGTGAAAATGCTCAGTATACAAAGCGTTTGGCCTGATACCTCAAAAATGGGCAATTTTACTATGTGCCTATATTTGAATAAATGTAGTGTTTTTCTGAAATGAGGGCAGCATTGATGCTCATCATTTTAGATCTGAAAGTAACATGAAAGTGATCAGCCTGTCTTTTTGTACAATTTCGATTTAGGACATTACATTTTCACCAGTTTCCTATTTTGGTTATATATTTAAGCACAATACTTGCATAATATGTGACATGGCACCACAAAACAGGCGAATAGTCGCGGTATCTAAATAGAAGATACAGGCCGAACAATGAAAAAAGTTGATAGGGGGGCGATTTTTAGTTATCGGTATTTTTAGTTCCAAGAAACAATCGTTGAACATTTCCCAACATTTTTTTCGCGCAATTCTGTCTCTAAACATCGCTTTTGGTAATATTGAAGACTGGAAGATGTTGTCTAAGTATTGAATTCGGCAGTTGTTTCGCGGCGTAAAGATAAGGGAGGTTAATTAATTTGCTATTATTTGTTTGTTAAATTTTAAGATATCTAATTGAAACCTTAATTCTAATGTTGTCCATAATGTAATAATCATCTGTAGAAAGTTTCATCGGAATCGGAGTAAGGAATGCTAGTTGCTAACGAGATATTGATCCAGCTCAAGTGCCATTAATTATTTACACATGTTCGCGTTGTTACACCTCCCTGACTTTGAAGGTCAATTTCTCAAAACTGGGTTTCTTGGTAGTGTCAACTTCTTTTGCTCATATCTATGGATAGAAACAAGCTATAATAGTGGTTAATGTATAATTTTAAAACTGAAATATTATATTTAAGAATATGATAAAAAACTACAAACAAATTTTTGCGACTTTCCACCTATTTCGTGGTGCCATGTCACATATGGTTGTGCTTAAATAAAAGCTTTAAAATTCTGGGAAAACCAACTGAACTTATATACTGATTTTCGTCACTTTATGTTCCATGAATTAAGTCAAGTGTTAATATAATTGTCAACAATCTGCCCCTCTAGCTCAGCCTCACTATCATACAAGTTCTCATATTTATTTCCAAACTACCCAATGTGTTAGAAATCTAATGTCATCCAAAGATCTCTGTCCGTCTTGGTATTTCTAAAAAATCATAACCCCTCCTACTTATTCAACAATTTATTTATTCACTTATCCAGCAGAGGATATATCTACCTACCAAACAGCTACCCATGCTTGTCCATGTACCTCAGAAATGGCCCCTTAATTGCGTAAAGCACATAATTTCAAAACCCTAAAAGCATACAAACCAGACCCTAACAGGAATCCCTTACGACTAATTCAGGCATATCCTTAATGGTGTAAATATATGAGGATTAAAGTTGGTTTTTTGCCCCTTATTTTGAAACCCTATATTTTTTCTCATTATTTCTGTAAAATGTTTGGCACAAGATATATTCCTTTTAGACCAATTAGGCCAAAATGCAGTCAATTACTGTCAAAGGTGGTTAACCATCTGGTCAGTTTGTGTACTACACAATGGGAACATTTTGTGTCACCTTTGTGCTTAACAAAAATGGACGACCTTTCATGAAGAATAGAAAACATCAAGTTGAAAAGCGGAACACCTACCTTCAACTCAAAACAAAGAGGAATAATTGCAAATATAGAGCAAAAAAATTGCAAATTTACAAAATTAATAGACGAAATATCCGGATTTATTTCCTCTCCATTTACAGCCATACATCAAAAATCTACTCCTAAATGTAGATGGAATTTTAAAAAGCACCCCTTTTTCAAAAAGACATCATGAAGTGAAATAATAACCATTTTTGATGTTATTATAGATTCGGATGCATACCTGTCTTTATGTTGAGTGACCCTAGGGGGAGGGGGGGGGGGGGGGCTACACATGGAGAAATAAATGTCCACATAACTCGGTTTAACATTGCAAGTTGTTCATGATACTCTCTCGCACAAGAACAATATTTATTCAAAACAAAATTGCTTAAATCAAGCATAGCAAAAATACAGAATAATTCTTAAACTTAGGAAGACTTAACTTAGTTATAAAAAGAAAGAACAAATAAATAACATAAATATTAAATATTACTGTTATTAGAAAAGAGGTTTTAATTACATGCAATATTTTTACATGTACCGATAAGGCTATACTGTTTCCCACCCGTGTCCAAAATTAAGAATTGCAAAATATTTTATTTAATTTTTATTGATGATTTTCTCCCTTAAAAAAACTGTCACTGCTTAAAATGACTTTCAATAACTTTCATTTGCTACTATCTGACTTTGATGATATCAGATATGATGATATAAAAACAAAGAACATGATTGTATTATTACTTGGGTACTAAATGTATTATATTTGTAAATAATCAAAGGCAGAGTTCACTACATAATGGGTTGATATTGGTTGCACCACTTGTTTCAAAATAAAGGAAATAAAAAAGATAATTAAATAATTAATAGTAAAGTCACCATGTCCCTTTTTCAAGCTTGAAACAATAAACTCTGAATCAATTTGAATTGGCCTAATACAGAAAGAGAGAGTGTGTGAATTTCCTATGCAGCGTCTATGGCAATGTGCTCGCTATTATGGAAAGCCATCTGCCTTTACTAAAAGCAGGCAAAACAATGCAAAATACCTTGATGTGACTTCACTTGCGTGGTGGATGGTGTTTATTTTTGCCTGGTTTGGCAATGGCGACCAAGATTAGGCCAAAAAAAAATTGGTTTGCTTGTCCATAGATGCCCAAAAATAAGTTGGGTCGGTAGGTCGGATTTTTTATTATTTTTAAATCCTGTATCAAGTATCAATATGAACACTCACAAATAACAATACATATGCAAAAGACAAATATCTCAATGTTAAAAAAAAGTGGCGTCTCAAAAGATTTCAAATGGAGTCACCCATGCAGGTAACCCCATTTAAATTCACACTCCCTGTGGGGTAATATCTTCTATAGTAGGGATTTCAAATGGAATAGCCCATTGCTACTGGGTCAGATAAAGTACATAAATGTCTTGTTTGGTAGCCTGTGACATCATAAAACAGAATAAACACTATGCCACTTTAACAGCTTTTAGCTTATTCCATAGTGCACTGGTTCACTAATCAAGATACTTTCTGCTTGGCAATATCTTGTTTGATTAACTGTGACATCATAAAGTGGAATAGACAATAAACTACTTCACAGCTTTTGGCTTATCCTATAGTGTGACTGATGGGTCACCGGTCACCGTACAAGACATTGATAATCATTCGAGATAGCCATTCCTCAATTCTACCCCTAATCAAATCACTTCAATTTAGGCATTACATATTCATAGGAAGTAACTGCAAGAGGTATCATGCACAAAACCATGCATGAAAAAGCAGGGTTTACACGCACATACTCATTTTGTAAAACTTACAAAATTGCAGACAAAATGTAATTTCCTAACATTGCATAATTTGATAACAAGTAACAATAGCACAAATTGAGTCAATGGAACCTCACATCTGATTGCACTACAATTTAAACCAAATTTGTCTCAAAACTTCAATTCATTAAGACAATTTTGTTTTTAATCATAGAATATTTGAAAGGAAATCACAAAATTAAGTTTATTATAAAGGTAGTAAAAAGAAGCTTGGCAAGATTGAGTACTATTCAAAAAAAATGTAAAAAAATGAAGGATAGGATTCATAGTCCTATCCTTTAAGAGCATTGATTGACACACTTTTAATATTACCAAAAAACTGATAACACAAAACCTACACTGAACTTAACACATCAAAGTAATTTGGAACACCCAGTTCTGTGAGATTTGCTTATACAAGAAATGGATCATAGTTATTTACACAGCATACCCCAGGCAAGAGTTAAAAATAAGAATGGCTAACTATAACATTTGTAACATGGTTTCTCTTCCTTGTAAAATTGTTTGACCTATTTGGCATTCTGGCAACAGTTTCCCAACTGATTTGGCAGACTATTCAAAATTGATTTTAAAATTTTTGCTATTTGACACTTTTAAACTTGTATGTATGATACAAGCATTTTTGAAGCAATTCCCGGTGAAATCTTCCCCAATTTTTACTCTTCTACTCTAAATTGTATTTTGCATGATACTTGGGTATATAATTGTAAATCATAAACATGATTTCAAATTCATGAAATAATCAGTTGTCATGTCTGGGACAAAGTATCGCAATTAACCAGCCCCTCAAGTTAATGATCTGCTGCTGTCCATCAACAACTTGACTGGGATCTAGCCATTACCCAATTAACATACTGAAGATTGATGAACATATAATGAAAGTAATACAATACAATAAGGTGTAGTTACTTCGCCAAGTATATAGCCTGGGGCCATTATTTCATCGAAAAACTGCCGCAACGGGTGAAACGAGCACACGGCATCGACGTAATTTGGAGTACTCAAGAGTGTTAGGGTTAATGAGACCAAAATTAGACAAATTAAAAATTGAACAAAAAATCGCTCCTTAACCCGAACCCGAGAGGTACCTTTTCCAAAGATTGTTTTTTTTCGCGGCCAAAAAGCAGGGGGAAAAGGCCCCACAAGCCCCCAGGGCTCAAACCCTGGACCTCCGAGTTCAGAGGAGAACGACTTACCACTGGGCCAAACCATTTATAGCCTGGCCATTATTTCATCGAAAAAATGCACCGCTGGGTGCAATGAGCACACCGCATCGTAGTAATTTGGAGTACTCAAGAGTGATAGGGTTAAAGGTACAATGAACATTCTAAATTAACATAACCTACACTAATTATACTCCATTTGATCTTTTTCAGTACTGTACAGTGACATCCGATAGTATTTCAGAGAACGCCATTTTTAATCACACAAAATACACTTTTTAAAGTGCTATAGCAATTAAAGACAAATCCAGACAACATTCACACAAAAATGCTAAATCTATCAACGGTATACACCAGGCCTTCTCAAATGGTGGCGCGCGCGCCACTTGTGGCGCATTGCATCAGTCCAAGTGGCGCGCGGAAGGACGCATGGAGAAAAGAAAAAAAGAATAAAAAAAAGAATAAGAAATATATCCCCAACTTTAACCAGATCGAAGAAGCATGAAGAGCCACTTCATAAATCAACATCTCTGTATTTCTTGTACCATATTGCATGCAAATATAGCTCTCCTTAGCCTCTTAGACCCCCCCCCCCCCCCCCCCCCCCCCCCGCACCAGGAACCGACCCCACCCGTTTTTCGCTCAGCTCGCTACGCTCGCAGGGATAGTGGCGCTTCTAGATCACTAACATCTGAAAAGTGGTGCTTCACAAAATCTAATTGAGAAGGCCTGGTATACACACTAATGCCACATCACGCTTTAATTGCCATGTTCATTTGATTATGCAGTGTTTTATGAGCACAATCAAACCATTATTTTGATCATGTACCTAAATATGATTTTAAACAATGGAAGGCAAATGAATTTAACGTTCTCTGGAGTAACTACTCAAATGCAATTCAGTTAGCATATGGATACTAAACTGGTTATCAAGTTTCATATTCATATTCTATTAAAAATTTAAGTTGTTAACATATATATACCACACTAATTATATCAACTATATTACATGTAGGTTTAAAATGATTGGCACACTAATTCTACTTTACAAACACAATGACATGACTGTTGCCTGGCTCAGCAGACTATAGTTTCTGTACCTGTATGTTTAAAAATTACATTTGACGCACAATAGACATTTCGTTAGATGGCAACCTGCTGCTGGAGATGGGGGAGGCAGTGTGACCTCTTTGATTGACCCCACTTCAATTGGTTCTTCCACACCTGACAAAAGATATTATGTACAATATACCTTACACATTTTAAGTGTTGCACTTGTGAAGTATGGTTACCAAGTTATCAACAATTTACCAACTGTAAAACATAGTCAAAATGTAAGATTTTTTCTTCTTTTAAAGGTAGATGTTACGATTTTCCACTTGAAGTTTTCTATTCGACATGAAAGGTCATCCTCAAAAAAGTTGTATTCCAAAGTTTTAGTTGCATAACTCTAATGGTTCTTATTTTAGATGCACAAGATGCTGTGAAATGTGCCCATTGAGTTGACACAAACTATATTGGTGGTTAACCACTTTTCGCGGTAATTCGATGTTATTTCACCGATTTCTTCGTAATCATACTGATTTGGACCATCAAATTTCAGTATGTTAATCAGAAAAATATGATCTTTCATATGATATGAAAATCTCTATGTTTGAGAAAAATCTGTGTTATGAAAATGTGATCGGGTCATCTACCTTTAACCTATGCTCATACCAGTAAACAGGGTGGTTTAAAAAAAAGTTAACCCACATCTGACAGCCATATCCTTCTAATTCATGTTTTTATACATATCTTTGAGTCGTATAAAAGCAGTTGTTATCGAGCATCACTGGGCAACAAATCTAAGGTCTGGATTATTTGTTGTTTATGAAATATGGTAGTTTAACGATATCTGGTCAAAATACTTGATTTTAGGCCATTGCAATCTTTACCAACTCCCATTTTTTGCTTAATTATTATTAACTAAAGACAAAAATGTTCTCCAAGAATTATATTTTTCATGTCTTTGAATCCTGTTCAGAATCTTTTAGTCAAACTGGACTAAGATGAGAAGGCTACTGTGGACCAACCAATTTTGCACATGTTAACTTTAATGTTCCATATGTCATAAACAAAATGAGTGAATTCTTAGATTGTGGCCCAGTAACGCTTAATAATATAGCCTCTGCTTTGATTAAATGTAAAGAGATTTACCAAATTTGATTAGTAAGTAGCTAGAAATGGCTGCCAAAAACAGGTGGTTTTTTTTACCCACCCTGTATGCCACATTTTAACTCATAGCCTTCGTTCGTGTCACATACAATAACAAACCATTGTGTAGTTCAGTGCTACATTTAATATTTCAGTTTCCTCATGTCTGTATCTAACATATCACATAACACAATTGGTCCACTATCTAAATCTACAGATTGAGATTTGACCACTATACAATACGTTTGGCATTACATATACATGGGATGATACAATCTTATGCTGATTGCATACTAAGGTCGTTGAATGATCCAGGTCATTCCCGATGACACGGTTAACATCATTTTTTGTTCAAATGAATGCCATTAAGAAATTGATGACCGCACATGACTTCCCAAAAATTGGGATAGGTCGCTAGGCCCAAATCACTGCAATCTACTTTTCAGCTTGTGCATAACCGTTTGTTCGATGTGGCTGTGAGCGATTTGTGTTTCATAATCCACTCAAGCGACTCCAAATCGCCACGACCTGCGAATGAAAGTATGTTATCAATCAGCATTAGAAAATGGACAATCATGATCTAAAATCTATTCACGCATTATAATAAATATTAAAATCTCACTGCAATTTATTTAGAAATTGTAATATTAATATCATTTAGGTCACTAATAACTATAGCTTTATAGATAGGATCGATAAATCATTACAAATCGAATTGCAATTTAACTCACAACAAAATTTGCTGTGCAAATATTATGCCCAACAAATTAGCAAATAAAGCCCTTTAAAAAGTTGGAAAACTATATTAACAACAACTGAATATTTCAATTTTTCGCTTGGTCAGTTTTGCAGCTTGATGAAACAAACCTCTAGTTTCTACTGAAAAATAAAATTAATTCATGACATTGAATGTTCCTTAAAATGTAACATTTAAATATCAAAGAAAACAAAAATCTTAATACAGCGTGTATCAAAAAGAACGCAACACTTTTTGTCGAGAGCTGTACGGTCGCAGTAAAAGACAAATTACTCTAAAACTTATATATTCTGTTAGGTCTACTTATAGACACTGGGACGTAGGTCTGTATCAATCAATCTAGCACTCTCCATCTAGGGGATAGATGAAATGTGGCTTAAAATGAAGCTAATATATGCCTGATCAATATTTTACCTTATCCCACGTTCGTAGGTTGCACATTATGACCCTAGACCTCGATTTAGGGTCAAAGGTCACATGTGTTTCAATGGGAAGTCAAAAACTAAATTTAACATGGTAAAAAAACTAAAAAATGAGCTATTGACTATAAAAAGTATATTATATTGTTGGGATGAGTGTTTTAAACAAAAAAGTCAATCACAACTTTGAGCGTAGATCAATAGTTTTTGAACTGTGACCTTTTGAAAAAGACAAGTTGGCCAAAATAGGCCATTTTGGTCATTTTTTTGCAAAATTGGCACAAAAATGACATGTTATCATCATTAAAAAAATATTTTGACTCAATGTGAATTGATAAACCATGTTATAATGTTGGTTTATAGATGAACTTTACATTAAAAGACATTTCAAAAGTCAATGGTGTCCGCATGCCATGGCAAACAGCTTTAATATCCTTCAAATAGACCATTTTGGTCATATTTTCGCAAAATTGGCACAAAAATGACATGATATCATCATTAAAAAAATATTTTGACTCATTATGAATTGATAAACCATGTTATAATGTTGGTATATAGATGTACCTTACATTACAACACATTTCAAAAATCAATGGTATGTTGATGCCATGGCAACCAGCATTAATATCCTTCAAATCCTTTAAATTTGACTCAGATTTTACCCATTTTCGATGAATTTGAAGGATATTAAAGCTGTTTGCCATGGCATGCGGACACCATTGACTTTTGAAATGTCTTTTAATGTAAAGTTCATCTATAAACCAACATTATAACATGGTTTATCAATTCACATTGAGTCAAAATATTTTTTTAATGATGATAACATGTCATTTTTGTGCCAATTTTGCAAAAAAATGACCAAAATGGCCTATTTTGGCCAACTTGTCTTTTTCAAAAGGTCACAGTTCAAAAACTATTGATCTACGATCAAAGTTGTGATTGACTTTTTTGTTTAAAACACTCATCCCAACAATATAATATACTTTTTATAGTCAATAGCTCATTTTTTAGTTTTTTTACCATGTTAAATTTAGTTTTTGACTTCCCATTGAAACACATGTGACCTTTGACCCTAAATCGAGGTCTAGGGTCATAATGTGCAACCTACGAACGTGGGATAAGGTAAAATATTGATCAGGCATATATTAGCTTCATTTTAAGCCACATTTCATCTATCCCCTAGATGGAGAGTGCTAGAATTGTTTTCTGAAGGAATAAAACATGCACGGCCTACAGTCTATTATTAGCTATCACATAGTCAAATTACAACGATATCGACTATTTATTCGCTGAGATATTAAAGGTATAAGTAGAGAAGTGCAAAACACGTTTTACATCGTTCGTTCTAAAAACTTGGATTTTCATGTCCGATTAGTGTTATGGGTTAACAGTTTAATAACTATGTAAACTTAATGTCTGGAATGGTTTATTTTAATTTCATTTGTTTGAGTAAGGTGGTACATAAAATAATTGAATCGTGTAATCTGATAATCATTTGACCATTTGAATACGTCAATCACCCTTTTTAAGTTCTGAACCACCGATTGCTATGATCGCCACAAAGTGTCTATGGTACGTTCTTTCATAAATTTAAGTTCATAATCCATGCATCTTAAAACAAGGACAGCATTTTGAGGGTCAGGCAGCACCATAATGTCCCATTCACAACAGAATAACAATGACTGATTCATACCAGACAATTCCTAGCTACCTTCACTGGACTATTCCATTGGTTTATCTTTTGAATAATGTGCCATACTGTTTTATTTATGACATTAACGAGATAAAAAGAGAGAGGATATGCAAACAGACTTTGTAATCTGGATTGTCAAGTTGTGTCATTATTACTGTCAACTAATTTATTGCCAGATTTAATTAATATTGATATGATACTGTAATAGCCAGACATTTGATACCTTTAACATGACATTTTCTTCTCAGAATGATGAGTAGTTTGATTCCAATTATTTTACAATGAGTTATTAAGTGTCTTGCTAATATTCACCCGACAAGAAAATCAGGCATACAGGAAAAACGATGTAAAACGTGTTTTGCACTTGTCTACGGGTATCGTTGATATCTCAGCGAATCAATAATCGATATCGCTGTAATTTGACTATGTGATAGCCAATAAGTATACCTAACAGAATATATAAATTTCAGAGTGATTTGTGATTTGCCGTAATCGGAGAGCTCGCGACAAAAAGTGTTGCGTTTTTTTTGATACACCCTGTACAACTGTCACCTTTTACACATAACATGGTATTATTAGGTTTTGTAGGTTGGATTTAAATTATTGTTGTTTGCTGAAATAGCTAACTTGTCAACACTTAGTTATGACATAAACATTATGCATTAATTGTTGCAAAATTGGCATGTGGCTAACAACTAATGTGGCAAGCATTCAAGAGTGCAAATTTGAGACGGATAAATTGTATGTATTTTAGATGTTTTGCAATTGTCAATTATTTTACGATTTTGTTCACAAATTAACTAATTATTACCATATTTCATTCGTCTAATGACACACAATGTTAAGAACATAGCTGCATTCCATATTAATACTGAAGAAATATAGTACTGTTGTGCGTATTATAATGCCTTAAGTGTGGCAAGATTCTAATTTGACAAAAAACATGGAAGGACAACATAAATATCTTACACGGTTGGAGTAAAATGTGTGTAAGTTTTTATTTCTAAAATTATATCAACCCAATTTGTGAGCCCTGCTGTTTCAGTCTCATTGCAGGCTATGTATGGTGATAACAAACTGTTATACAGAGTATGATAGTTGTAGTGTTGTGGTGAAAGACTTGACTAAGGACTGTACCCCAACATACCAAGTTAGATTGCCGGCTCCAGAGTATCTCTCTATTTTCTACACACAAAACGTATTTAGGTTAGGGAACTTTAGCCTCTTTAGGGCTAGGTTTTAGTGTTAAGTTTATGAACCATTAAATACTGAATTTTGATCATATTACTGGTATTATGCGGAGGCTTTACCATTTTGTGATCATTATTTGGCAATTTTTCGTCCTGGTTCCTACAATCACCTCTAAGGCATTCAGGTAAATACAATTCTTGAATGCATCCCTGAAGTTTTTAGCAAAATTGGTGTGTTGTTGAATGAATTCTAACAGATACAAATGTCATAGTAAAAGACATATTTGAACACACATTTTACAACATGAGGTGATGGTACATTTATAACCAAAATAAATAAATAAATACATAGGTTTACAATGCAAATATTGGCCTTTCGTAATATGAATTCAACAGAATTCGCATGTCATCATAAACATTTACAAATACTGGGGCAAGACAAAAGGTTAATAACACCTTTAATTGTGAGATTAGAAAAATTAAATATTACTTTCACTTATTTCCAAAATTCAAAAGTTAGGAATTTTGTTCAGTACAAGATATCCATTAATATTAAGTTTCATTCACATGATATTTGACAGTCAAGGGGAAATAGAAAGTTATCTTGGGAAAAAATATCTTATTTTCTTCCCAATATAAGCACCATAAGGCAGATCTAGCACCCAATATGTGCAGTGCATTCCATCTAGGTATATCACAGTATGTTAACGCTTTACCACGCCGCAGGCGATATTCCAAATGTTCACAAAATGTTTCAAAAATGTTATTTCATCACCATATTTGGAATCACCATGATAAATATATTGAAATAAGTACAAACATGTCAGTAATCCTTGAGGTAGACTTTGAAATTTGGAAAAGGTTCTGAAAAAAATCTGTATTCTATGGTAAAACCAATAGCCACGTGGAAATTGTTAAAGGAAGTACTTGGTTGAGACAATTACTTCCCATTGGTGGTAATATACAATCTTAATAGCACCATATGGATGAACCTGTGCACAAACTTATTGCCATACAAGCTGATACTTGCCATACAAACTCAAGTATAACACAGACGTGACCAGAAAAATCCCCAGAAAAGGGTTATTTTTGGTTAGCAGACGCATGGTGCATGTTACGCATTTTAGGGTCCGAACCACTCATTTTATATTTGTCAAAGTATGATAAAAGATCAAGGGATACTTTTTAGACAAAAACAAGGGCGGTAAAGTGGCTCGACAATGCTTCAAGGGGTGTTTTTGTCTAAAATCCCAAACATGTTTAGGTGTTGAAAATGTTTGGTCATGCATGTGTGTACACTGCGTTATCCTTAAGGAAGTATAAATGAGGGACATTTAATGGTCTATCTAAAGATCGTATTTCCCTGATATTTTATTCTTTGGCATTTGATAATTGGACCAGATGGATGTAACGGAAGGATTGAAATGTACACTTATATTTCAATCATATGTATATTATTCTTGGTGCAATGTAATGTGGTAGTCACATTTCAGGAGATTGTATTACTATAACTAGTATTATCATCGTGTAAAATAAAAAGAAGTAATTACTTTTAAGTAATGCTATTTTAAAACATTTGTACAAGACTCTTAATAAAAAGTATACAAATATAACAACACCGGTTTAACAAAAATATGAAATACAAAAATATGAGACCCTTGGATAAAATTATATAAATTTAACAAAACTTGTTTAAACAAAAATATTAAATAAGTACCAAAGTGGTATATAAATATATATAAACAGTTCATCCGCCTGTTACAATATTAATTAATAAACGGTGTACATGTACTTTAGAATTAGATCCTTGTTATGTATCATTTACATGTGGAATAATGTGCCATAAAATTAGGAATAGGGAAAATGCGCTTTAGTGCACAAAAAAGCACATTTTTTCAACGGTTGTCTTATTCTTTTAAATAATGTCTATTTACAAAAAAATCAACCTGGTTTAGTTTGAATTTAGTTTTTAATGAAAAGTAAATAAGAAATGTGTAAACATCAAATAGCGAAACATAGCTGTGCATTTTGGTTTATTTTTAACTCATGGCACATTTTTGTGCCAAAAAAATACCTTTTGCTTCAAAAAGCACAAATTCCCTATCCTACATCAATCTATTATTCACTTTAATCCTAATTCCAACAAAAACTGACGTACACTATTTTCCATTTGAAAAAGAAATATGTTTTAAACAGTCTTATTGTTGAATAAATTCATATAGTGATCCATGTATAACCCATACGGGTCAACACACTACATGTACTGTATTGATAGGGGTCAAATGCACTGCAAGTCTAGTTGGTCAATTTTCTTGCCCAACGTTGCGTCAAATATCAACAGTAAAAATGATTGGGTAAATCTTAACCAACAGTTGTTGGGTAATAACTTTTATCCAATAGTTGGGCAAGTACTTTCGATAGTTGGTCAAACATTTTACCCAACACGTAAGCAATGATATGACCAAGAGATGAGCAAGTTTGTAACACAAATGTTGGTTAAACTTTACCCAATTGTTTAAATAATTGTATTAATTGGCCAAGAGATGGGCAAATTTGTAACACACGTTGGTTAAACATTTTATCAAATTATTAATAGTGTTGATAGTTGACTCAACGTTTGGGCAAGGGTGTTGGTCAAAGGTTGTTACCCAATAAATTAGCAATGTTTGCTTATATGTTGGGTATTCATTTTCTTCAATTGCTGGGTACAGAATGACCAATAGTTGCTAATTAAACAGCTGTTGTGCATGCAGTATTACTACAATGCTTGTTTCTTAAATTTTTCTTCAGTTGTAGATGTAGCAGACACCGATATAGAGAGCTCTTAGAGAAATGGGACCTTGGATTTCTCCGTTATATCTTCTCAGGTAAGATGTGAACAAGAAAACACAAATAATATCCAATTACATGTATCTGTTGAAAAAGGTGAGATTGAGAATAATAAAACATGCACATCTTTGTGCAGTGAATAGACTCAACTTAATAAGATAATAATTGCACTCAAAACAGTAACGTGCTACGCTCCTTTTTGTGCTCATTTACTGAAAACAAAAAGCGTGCAATATTCAAAGTCATGGCTCGGATGTTTCTATGGATATTATATCTTGGTTTTCTAGTTAAGATCTTACATGTGAAGGTTTCTGTGAGCCATCCAAAGCCCTATTCTTCTAAGAGCTCGGAGTAATTCTGTTATACCCTTCACAGAGGTATTCATAGTGCATGATTTTTAAGAACGACGCATACTACTGATGTTTGTGTGTAGGGTATAACAGAATTATGCGAATTTCTCCTATGTCAGCTGCCGTGTCCGCCATTCTGCAAAAAATATTGAAAATTATATTCAGGGAAGTTTGCCCAACACCACTGGTCACAAAGTACCCAACTCTACTGGAAAAAATTGTATCATATGATAAATGCCCCCCCCCCCCCCAAAATGAACATAATTTTGGGCAAAACTTCATCGAACAAACTCGGGACCTTCCAATGACCAGTAATTTTGTCAACCCTGCCCTACCATATTGGGCAATGATTTTATTTGACCAACAGTCAACATTAAATTTTTAACCAGCAAATAAGTGAGTGCCCAACAATTTTTTTGACCAACGAATTTGCAGTGTGCATTTGTTCTATCAAAATCAGATGGATTAACCGGGCAAGAGTGAAAACTGAGAAAAGGTCTAAAATAATACCTAGAAGGATGAACAAAACATGATAAGTGAACCATATGAATTTCTTCAAGCTTTGGATCTCTACTACCCTGATTATTCCTTGGGAAATGGCAAGATATTTGGACAGAAACAAACAAATGTATTTGAGAGGAGTCAAAAATTTAAAAGTACTGGAAGTGTTTGGATGCATTCTTAAAATAAAAACCTTTTTTATGCAATAATTAAAAATCAATCTTACCTTTAAAAATGACCTTCAAAATACCCTGTCGTAGTTCTTTGAAAACATTTGGTGGAGACACTTACTGGTACTATACCATTTTGTGGCATGTTTTAAATGGCTTACCTAGACTGAACTTAGCAATGATCAAATCGCCTAAGGATCGATTATCGGCTTGGTGTGAAAAAGGGAGCCATTTATTGAGATTCCACCTTTTCATATTGAATAACTGGGTTAAATGCCCTCAACTCAGTCCCCTCAAGCTATTCAAACATAAAAATAAAAGTTTCACTGACACTTTTTGCCAATAAAACTGAATACGCATTTGTTTCCATACAGTATGATCAGATATAATATCAAAATATCAACACAATAAGCATTATAACTACATAGTATAACTTTGATGGTTGAAATTCCAGCAGCCATTCTATTTCAGCCAACGATCTGCTTGGAAGCCAAACTTGATTTGCGAAGCACCTCTGATTGGTTGATCCTCTGTGCGGAGTGGGATATCTAACAGAGGATGACCGAACTCTATAAGTGGGTTGGAATTATTCATTGGGGAAAACATGCAGCACACTACATTTTTTACTTTCAATTATCTGGTATTCATAAAGTATTCATGGGACTGTAGGGCTGCATAGGACTCATAGGGGAGTTCAGCGATCCCTCTGCTTCACTGTCAAAGTCCATGGAGCTTAGCGAGGCAGTTTCAAGAACATTCTTGTATTCCTGTATCGACTCATGTAATGACCACAGCTGGCATAGGAGAGACATGTCTAACTGACGAAGACCAACCTGTAAGTATCAATTAAAGAAACGGGAGTTATTATTTGTTTAAATATGGTGTGTGTAAGCTAGTGTTGGGAGTGTGAGCGTGTACACGGGCAACCGTGTACATGAACGAACCACCACTACACGTACAGAAAATTCACTACACTAATAAACGAAAGAAAAAACAACTCGCCTGTTTTTCAGCATTATAAGGGGGCTGGCATTTTCTTCAGAAGGGGGGGGTCCCAAATATACTGGGGGGGGTCATAGTTTTTTTGACATGAAAACAGGGGGGTCATAAAATTATTTCATTGAAAATGGGGGGGGGGGGGGGGTCACAAATTTATCAAAGCATTTCTGAAATGTGTGTTGGGGGGGGGGGGGTCACAAAATAATGGACTGTATTGGTAGGGGGGGGTCATACAAATATGCAGCTCTTGGATAGGGGGGGTCATGAAAAAATTGTCTGGGTCTATCCACATTTTTGGGACCCCCCCCCTTCCGAAGAAAATGCCAGCCCCCTAAATTGCTGAAGTCAATATTTCACAAAAATATGCATCATCAGTCTAAAAATAAAGTTTAAATTCCAATACTATTTAATTAAATTATCATTTCCATACACTGTACAACTTTCAAATTGCGAACTTGGTCGGAAAATAGCTTTTTACCAATGTAAACAATTTTTGGTTCCCGTATGTTATTTTCCCCATGTAACGTCGTGCGGTAAAATTGGTACCACCCAAGATAGCACATGGTCTGACATAGACATAGATGACGTAATGCATAATGCTGCCGCCGGCGGTTGAATAGAATTAGACTCTGCCGCCCTTTACATTTTGTCATCACTGTAGAGGGCGGCAGAGTCTTTGGTACAAGATCGATGTAGGCAAGATGGCCGCGCATGTACGCATGTACGAAACAAATATTTCTTCGGTATAAAAAATGTCAAAACGGCAGACATTAATTGGAATATAATGCAAACTATGAAACCTCCCTCCCTACCAGGGATAACTTTCAAAATTAATATATTTTCATCCAGAGAAGAAAAATGGACTATATTAAAGTAAGCTTATGTACTTTTTAAAGAGTGATTTTTGGGGTGATTTTTGTGTGTAAATTTTATGACCGTGTACACGAACGAAACACTGCCTGTGTACACGGGTAGTGAATTGCACGCTAACTCCCAGCACTAGTGTAAGCGGCCTTACATACATTTTAACATATCTGGCATGTGTGCCATAAAGATATCTAAACTATATCTTAAACTTGTTCTCTATTTTACATTTGGAACACATTGTTTACTGTTCTGATACAATAATGGGGTATACTTAAATTCAATCCTGATTCCATTAGTGTCAGATGTGGGATTTCAAACCTGAACTTCACACCATAGTAATTGGCAGCAATTTATATCTAAAGTGGCAAACAGTGAGATATCCACCTTACGTTCATGCCGGCCACATTGGACAACTTATAATGCAACGATTTCAATTGGTGTCAGAAGTGGGATCTTATGCCTGCAAGTAATTATTGTATTACTGTACACAAACTGGTAACCATTCCATTCTTAACTTATCAGTGAGTGGCTTACTTGTTGTATATTTAGAAATTTGTTTATCAATGTGCAAAATTGGAATTTGACCTACTACAGGTCAAAATTTTTTGCCCACTGCTTTTTAATATTATGATGATATTGATATTACCTAAGCTTAGGGATTTCCCGTGAATTTTTTAGGTGAAAACCGTGGGCAATTTGTGTGAAAACCGCGATTTACCGTGTTTATTGAGATTTCAAGAAAAAACCGCGCTGAAATTCCTTGATTTACGGAGCGGCGGTCGTATTTTTAGGCATTCGAAACAATTACCAATTCCCGGCGGCCTAGGCGGCCTTTCTTCCTCATTTTTTTGCCAGTGACTAAAGACAGCCCGTAGCTGCGTTGATGACACACGTGTTGTTAGAAATTTCGCATGAAAGTAGTAATAAAATCTCTATTTTTCGTACTAAATGCAAACAAAATGTTTGGTACGATGTTAATATTAATAATAAAGCTGTTTTGCGCAACCATTTGTACAAATAATAGCCCAATAAACATGTTTTTAATACTTTTCATACTACGTTTTTTAAGTTACTGTATGTAAATTATTATTTTGTTTTTCCTTGCGAGAGGTCATGACGTGACCTGAAAACATTTATAGTCGCACGTACACAAACCTCATCTCAACCAATCGGAGAACCCCGATCTATTTACAACATTATTATTGTAATTTATTCATCATCACGTGATTTATTTTCATCAATGAATTTTGTTTGCTGTTGTCGGCAAACCTTATCTCAACCAATCGGAGAACTCCGATCTATTTACAACATTACTATTGTAATTTATTCATCATCACATGTCAATGTTGCTGTTGTCTACAATGGCGTCGTTCATGATTTAATACTAGCACGTGCGTGTATTTCCCGGGGTGTAGTATTTTCGGTACCGTATTTTCTTTACAACAGTAATTGTATGCAATCGATATGAATGAATAATCACCCATTGAACGCCCTGGATTAACTTTTTATCAACTAACAACCTTTCTGAAGGGGGTGGCGTTTGTAAACAATCTCTTCGTTTTTTTGAATTTAGTTTGAAGTAGGCCTACCTATATTTCTTTAGAAGAAGACGGTCTTTTGTTTATCTCATTCAAATAAATTCGATATTATACAATTGAACTTCAATCAGTCGTGTCAAGTAGGCCTAGAGTTGAATGCACAGTACATTGTGCGTCGATATCGTCTTGAAAGGAAATATTTGAATTCGGAAAATTGATTTTTGCTATTAAATAAAACTGTAAAATCGGCTTGTCGGACAATTATCGCGGCTGAAATAACAATTCCGCGATTTTACGGTACTGTTTACAAATTCCGCGATTTTGATGATTTTAGCATGAATACCGTGAACACGGGAAACCCCTAAGCTTATCTTAATATTACCCTACATTTTCGCTTTGTTATCTGGCTGAGCATCTAACCAAAACAAGTGGGTATACTCCCTCCATAAATTCAAAAGTAAAGGGGGAAACCTATAACCAACCTAGCAATCACATCATGATGAACATAGCCAATCTCATGGTAGTCTAAGCTCTGACAGAGACACATAGCTTTAAACTGGTGCGTTATATATTCTCATCAATATTTTTCAACTTTCCTGTCATAAAATTGTTCTTTCTTCGTTTCCGATATCATATTTAATGTTTAAAGAATATCTAACCCTTGGATAAATGGCTAAAGCTCCATCACTGTTACACCGAAAATGTGATGCCAGAGTAGCTAAAGGTATAGCTCAAATTCCGAGGCTATCAAATTCCAATTCTAAGTTAAGCAGCATCGCAATAGTTCTTGTGCTGGTCAAACATAGGGGGAATCAAGACTAGGAGGCATTCCCCCTCCCCTAACTCTCAAAATCCCCATCATTAAATTAGGCCAGCAAATCCTGCATTTTTTAGGGTGATAAATTATTTGATGGAATATAAACCGTAGTATTTCATGAATTTGACAATGTTCAGTCAATTCATGAAGTATCCGGTTTATTCTGTCAAAATAACTTATCCCCCTAAAATGCAGGATTGCCCATGTACCCCGGCCTAGTACCACATATTTATTGAAATTTTAAAAATAATTACAACAAATCTATGTTTTAAAAGAATTATTAACATTATAATATTCCTCTTAGACATAATTTTATATAAATTATAGTCATAAAAACAACATACTAACGTCATAGGCCCTTGAAATCTGAGACTAATCATGCTAATAAAATAGTCTCAGCTTGAAATTGTGTATATCAATATATTAAAGTCATCACAACTCAAACTACATGTACACTATTACCACATACTAGATCTTAGAATAGAAAGCAGCAGGATTAATATAAATTACAAAACATTCCAATCCGGTGACTATTATACAAACCATTTCATTCCTCAGCAATGCTAAAGCAGCATCCAGATTTCCGGGAGGAATTGCGACACGTTTTTTCTTCGGTCTTTGGCCTCCTCGAGAAGCACCGTTACTTGATTCGGATAAGTTGTGATGAATGTTCGTTTTGTGGGCATGTATTCTACCAGTCTTTCTCCATGTTGCGCTATTTGCGTTCAACATACCGCTGAGACTTTTAGGAAGGTCTGGAAGACCCGAAAAATCGTCTGACGTGAAAGGTGCTGCCATTTTAACTGATGACTGACTGATGATCTGATTTTTTTTCTGTTTACATATTTTAAACGATAGACGGCGCTGTTTCGTGACCTTTGACATGACATTTATCGTCCTAAATTTTATTTTCCATGACAACTATCAACAGCTAAATCAATCAAGCGGAGCGTAAAATAATTGTTTAGTCTATATAGGCCTATGGGAGCGTTTGAATGACGAAAGAGCAGCGATGTCGGCAAAAAAGAAGCCAATAGGTAGGTCTATTAATTCGATAAGCCTTGTCATGATTTTTATCAGCTTGTAAATCGAATTTTAATTTTTTTGATAATAAGCTTATTTATTTATTTTTTATTTAAATTTTTAATTAAATTTGAAAATTCATTCAGCACCTGAGCTGAGCTGAGTTAGCACTGCATTCTGTAATGGCATGCAAATCATCACAAATTATAAAATACAAAGCCACAAACACAGGATAATTTTAATTTTAATTTAATTGATAATTAATTAAATTATGAGAATCAATCAATCGATCGACACGCACAAACAGTGAAGGTCAAATCAATCAATGCCTACTTTAATTGACGTCATTTCGAGATCTGGGTTACTCGTTGGAATACAAGCTCTACCGATCCAGAGTTATCATAGTTCTGACTGAGACTGGCGAGTTATATAAAATGAATTGAAAGCATCGACACGCACAAACAGTGACGTCAAATCAATCAATGCCTACTTTAATTGACGTCATTTCGAGATCTGGGTTACTCGTTGGAATACAAGCTCTACCGATCCAGAGTTATCATAGTTCTGACTGAGACTGGCAAGTTATATAAAATGAATTGAAAGCATCTGAGTCTGCGTCAGATATTTTCATTAATATTTTTCAACTTTGCTGAATAAACTCAATTAGTACCTGATCACATAACATTACAATTTACATGCGTGCGTGGCTTCATCAACAACATGAATGAGAGAGGTAGAGGTTGGCCGAGCGGTCTAACGCGCTGATCGTCGGGGAAGACGATGATTTCCACTCGACAGAATGACGTTGTATGGCCGGCCATTCGGGAGTTTTCTATCAATCGTGGGTTCAATTCAAGTCGCCTTGAAACCAGGATTCTTTGTTCACCCCAAAAAGTTCCTATCTAGGTCGGAAATTCTACAATCAAATCTTAATTCAGTGAGGGTTAGTTATCGAAGTCTCTTTCCGTGGTTTAAGCTGATAATCAAATTTAATTGTAGAATTTCTCCTCTACCCCATTCACTGAGTAGTGAGTGTCAGTACGCCGTGATTCGGAGATTCACGTTAAGCCGTTGGTCCCGTGTATTCACACGATTCACCCTGAACACGTTAAATAGTTGCAGACCTCATTGTAAAGAGTAGGGGATCATCCCGGGTCTGTTACCTGTACACAAATATTCCTAGGTTTCAGGAAATACGCAGTGCGACAATATTCATATATGGCTTATTCCATGAAGTTGGGGCATATTATGTGACATCCAAGTGAAATTTTCAAAATGGATATTTTCCAACTCTTTCTTCTTTTTTAGGTTCTACATTTACCAAAGTCCAATGTAGAACTTTTTATTTTAATGTAACATTTGGTGTAAAATAACCGCACATGTTCAACAGTTGGATGACATTTCCAAAAATCCTGATGCTACATGGACACCATTTCTCATTTCCATATCATTTTCTAATAAAATAGCTTAAGATGTGGGCCAAGTTTCTATACCTCAATTAACTACTTGGAACCACAAATACATGAAAAGAAACCAGATTTGTCTAGGTTGAACATAACTTAACGAACAAGACATCGTAGATTAACTGTTTTATGTAAAAACTCATTATAAAGTGACTCTTTATTTTGCAATTTGTATAATGAATTTAAATAAAGTACATATCAATATTTGTTTGATGTAAAGTACTCTATAAACCATGCACATTGATTACATTATAGTCATAAAGTAAGTATATGAAGTATAATTTACCTGTATAATGTTATAAAATGCACTACCGATGCTACATGGACACCGCGTCTTGTAACATTGTTAATAATAAGACTATTCATACTGTTACAATTATTTGAGTGTGAATGGTTTGTCTACTTGTTCATCATATCAAGTAGATAGATACACAGAGTGAATTGCTTGAAATTTATCTAAACACTGTTCATGTTAAATTTACCTTTTCTGTGTACTCAAGTATTACGATGCTACATGGACACCGTGCCCTAAAATATTTGGAACAGCTTGAACAGGTGCATCTTTTTCAGATCAATAGAGAGGATGTACTATGATGTTAACTTTTTATGTTATAAGCACACGATAAAATTAATAACATGGATTGTAAAACTACAAATTACACAAAAAGATAACCTGCCATGAAGCATAAAACATAATTACCTATGATACACATACACCATTTCTTACAATTACACAATAACAATACACCATTGATCAAAGAAACTTAAGATGTCCACTGAAACAAACTTCATGCAGTGTTGTTCTTAAAGTACCCTTTGTGATCTTAGTCTCTTTGCTTGTTTCTGATTGAATCATCCTCTATTAATGATAAGATGATTGAAAAGTTTGATCACTTAAAAAGTCAGTTTGCAAACAAATAATTTAATTGCCATGATGGATTTCTTTGGAAGGTACTAGTTTTTGAAAATGATGGGTTCCTTGTCTTCATCTCCATAAATTCCAGGATGATAGAACTGCATGTCTTCTGAATTAATGTCAAGAACCTGCAAAGCAAAACAAAATAAACCCTATGGCTTAGTATCTTCATGGAACGTTGTGTATTGATATTGGAGTAGATTATTTATTCATGTTGCACTTTTTGTGTTGCAGGAAAATATTTATATTCAAATCATGCTGGAGTATTTTATTTATTATTCATTTAACATGAAAAAGAATAGCAAAGGATAGAGAACTTAAATGATTTACAATTATTTGTTTTATTTATAGTAAATAAAACTAAAATAAGGGAATGTTTATTGTGAATTCAGTGAAATGCTAATGGAAATGGTGTCCATGTAGCATTGTGTATTAATATATTTCATTAGATATACATCTCTCATAATATGCCTTTTTTTTCTGTAAAGTGTAGTAAAATGTAGGCAATGTTTTGAATGTTTTGGGTGATGGATAATTTCGAATGGGGTAATTGTTTTAGTCTAATTAGGCAAATTTTATGAAATGCTACATGGACATGGTGTCCATGTAGCATCGTATTGGCAAGCTATATTATTAGCATTAAAAGAGCAAAAACTAATTCATTATTAACTTCAAAGTTTATTAATGATGTGATTCTACAAAAAAAATACAATTTCAACGAACTATAATGATACCCAATGCAAAATATTGCCCATGCTATGCCCGATGCTACATGGACGCCAAATTATTATGGCGTCCGTGACTCAAAATTAATATCATAACATGAAAAGAAATTCTGATTCAGTGTTTCCCTTTCAATAAAAATGCATTAATAAATACAGACATACAAGCAACATTAAGAAATAATTACAATCGCACTTACCATTCACAAAACTATCCAATGTTTACATTTTGATGCTACATAAAAGTCCCGATGCTACCATTGGACATCAGCGACTAAAACCTTGATAAAACTAGCCCACATGTGGCAAATTCCAAACAAACCTGATAGCTATTGACCTCTATCCTTACAAAAGAAATATGGAATGTTTTATTTATCTCCAGGGGGGGATTCCCACAAATTGCATAGGATGTTTATCACGATGCTACATTTTATGGTAAGGACACCATGCGCACGGCACAGTATACTTTTTCATGAATATATGGAATGGTCTTCATGAAATTTATTCTCATTTGCAATAGTTTTTAATTGATAAATGCTCTTAATTTTGGAAAATAATTTAAAAATGTATGATAGAGAACTACCCCCATTCAGCAATGAAAACTCCCGATGCTACACGTGTATATTTTGTGGACACCGTGCGTAGCATCGGAAAGGCAATTTTCATGTTGCTTGGGTGAAAAATCAGTCCAGCGTGACGAGGTGTTTTGGTCAGTAAACTATGAATACATGTATCTTTTATTAATCAAATCGATTTCCAAGCAATTCTATGATAGTTTTGCTTACATAAAACTCATATTAATTGTTGTGTTTTCCATGTCACGTTTTTTAGCAAAAATGGTCTTGGACACCACCTAATTTTTTATTTTTTTCTTCTTCAAGGAAGGGTCGATTTTTTTTTTTTTTTCATGGCTCAATACTATAACCTAGTACTGTTTTTGGACACTAATTTTTTTTGATATACACATAGAGTAAAACAGTTTATAAGCTGCCTAAAGTTCCAAATTCTGCTATTTTAACAAATGCCCCAACTTCATGGAATGAGCCATATATATAAATGAATTTTGCACTATATCGAATAGATAGATAGATAGATAATGATACGCCCACACACCTTGATGTTGTTGAGCGGAGTGCTGTTCTGTAACCTCGTCTATAATATGGGTAGCGCAGTACAACACACATGAGTGCCGTTGACGTTACTATATGGTTCCTAATTTTTAACAGTCTGGTTCCAAAGCGTCTGCAATAACTATGTTTCCTTTCATCTTCAAGCTCCCGAAAGGTAGATTCGTTCTGCGGACACCACTTCCTATTTGGCTCCACAAGGAGCGTTGAATAGTACAACAACAGAAACAGATCATAACCTAACTATTAAAGTAAATACAGGTATTATAGGCAACGGCTATAATGCAACGCAGTATGCATTTAAAGAAAAACATTGAAAAGGGTCAAGATTTCACTAATGACGTCTTCGGATGACGTCTTCAATGTTCAGGGTGGGTTATTGTATTAATGTGAGTTGAATGGAGGCCTAAAGAAAAAAACATGATATTTGGTTTGTTTTATTTTGTCTCTTCACATCAGACGCCTTTTATGTCAAGCTACTACGTAATGTATGTATTCATCCCAAACTGGTCAACATCAAAATACCATCCTACATCAAAATTGCTGCTCCATCACAACGTATCACTTAAAATCTTAAATACAATAGCAATCAAATGTTGATGCCTACGGCTATGCCTACTTCCCTAGAGTAATCCGGATGGAATAGACTACCACCAATCGCAGTCCATGCTTTCTCTGTTACAGTAGCGTCCTTCAAGAATACATCACTATCTATACGCCATTAAGGGTGCAGTTCTGAACGCCATAAGGGTCCATTGCAGGGTTGCTTGGCAGAGCATACATGTAGGTAGCCCTCTGGTGGGAGAGTGACCCCCTTCCCCCTACCCCGGGTTATGCATTTGATCGGGTTGCAACCATGCAAGCTAATACAAAGTCTACCAACGGACACCAATTTTACTGTAGCGTGAATGGAGAAATAATAATACAGTTTTTTTTCTTAAAAATCTGAAAATGGAGGGATTTGAACTTTTCATTCTTGAAAATGATATAAAAGCTTAAATATATTATGTAACATAGTGTGACCAACCATTGGCAATGTATGTCAAAAAGTTGAGGAATAAGTACATAGAACCGTAGTGATTTTATTTAAAAAAGAACATTGAGTAGGTGTTTCCTTCCAAGTCACAATTTCCTTATTTTTGAGCACTGCAGTTCAAAGTAGGTAAAAATATAAAGGTTAATGTCCTGACAGTCTGACACCATATTGTATTTGATGTATACCGCAGGCCCCGCAGCCATACCACAGCTTCTGCTTTAAAGGTATATTATGTGATCTTTCCAGGGAACGCCCTCAACATCGAAAAAAAAATGAAAGCAGATTTTCTTGCAGATTTACATTTCTGATCATAAATCATGCATACATTCCAAGTTACAGGGCGATACGATTCTTAATTACTTCAAAATCATGGTTTTAGAGTGAAAATAAACTGTCGGGATTCCGACAGTTTATATTTTTCACTCTAAATTCACTCTAAAACCATGATTTTGAGGTAATTAGGAATCATATCGCTCTGTAACTTGGAATGTATGTATGATTTATGATCGGAAATGTAAATCTGCAAGAAAATCTATTTTCTAAAAAAAATCATGAATAGAGGGCGCTCTCCGGAAAAGATCACATAATATGCCTTTAATGAATAAAAGGTGACAGCTGCTGCTTATAATAGCATAATTTGTTAAATGTTTTTCATTGAAATGCTTATGAAATGGGACAATTGAGTGAAAACTAATGAATATCTTTTATCAGCAATATTACAGTCACAGTATAATGACATTTTGGATCTCATATTTCTTTATCGCACTCACAGGAAGTGCCCACAAGTTGCCTTCATCTGGAACCGATGCATTGCGAAGCCCGTACAAAGGACATATGTCTGTCAAAAGTAATGGTAAGTAGCAGACCAATTTGATCAAATAGTATTGTATGTGTACCATATTTTGATAGAATTATCATGTGGATTAGACACTTTCATACTAACAGATAGGCCTACAGAATGTACTGTTAAAACCAGACATATCTGGGAGTCACAGGGGCAGTGGAAGAATCAGAGTTTAAGGGGAACAGGTCCCTTGTACAATTATGGGGGAACAGGGAAATATGTATTTAATAAATGGGGAGCTTGCCAAATGTAGGTGGGGGGTAGATGCAGAGGAGATTGTAACATTTAGGGGGGAGGGGACATGTTCCCTGCATCCCCCGATTCTGCTGCCTATGGTGGGAGTAGACGGTTGTCAGGAAGGTGGCGAGTAGGTACGTGATCATGACCCGGAAGGACATGTCACGCGCAGGATGTATATCTTGTCTTGAATTTCAACTAACCGTGTACACGAAAGTGGGATAAATGAAAAAAATGATAGAAAAATATTCCAATGATGACGCTGTATGGATTAACCGGTTGCCTTAGACTTAGAATTCTTATTTTCTACAAACTCAATTTACCTTTTTATGATTTTATTTTTAAGCCTTTGCTGCCACAGGAGTTACACGTCTTACTAACCAGTATGGTGTCATGGATCAACTGAATGTGCATTACAAGAAGATACACACCGCAAAATGTAAGAAGAATAGGGGTTTTTCAATGCAGGGATAAAAAAAGGAAAGTCCATACTCAGTCATTTTAAAGGTCATAACTGTTAGGGGTCGTCCAAAATTATCGCCATTTTCACATACGTACAGAGTGTACGTAACTTTTTACCCCCCTACCCCCTTGAGTTACGTACGCAATAAATGGCGAAAATGTCATGGCTTGATAAAAACAGTCCCGCCACTCAACATCGCCATTTAAGTTAGGTACGCATAGGGAACATTTTTACCTCCTCCTCCTGTTATGTACGCTTTGTGCGTATCTGTAAATGGCGATACTTATGGATGACCCCTTATTGGATCATTGTAGAATATTATAGTTGATGTAAATGTTTGAAACATTTTGTTAGCAACATTTTGATACCATTCTAAATGAACAAAATGAAGGATATTCTATACTTCAGCATGCTTTGATGTTAAGAAATTAATGTATATGACCAGAGTCATCTCGTTTGTTTGTGTGTTTGTTTACAAGGTCGGTCCATGCAGACACAGCTTGGGTATAAGAAACTAAAACCTTAACATTTCTTTGCTCTTATGATTAATTCACAGCCCGTATAGATATGGGGACACCAAAGTCATGGACAACCAGTGTGAAAAGTAAGGTTAAAATGTTTTAATATCAATTTTGTCAATAGATTATAAAACACCACACTCACACATAATCAGGGCTGGAACTTCAGATTGGTTTCAATGAGACAGTCACAGGGGGGTAACTCACAAAAATACCTGCCCAATAGAAATCTAACCAGCCAGTGCAGTTCGAATTCTTTTACCCCAGTTGGACGGGTACTTTTGTATCTTCATCCCCCTGATGAAAAAGTTACCCGCTATGGGAATGGCGGGCGGGTGCTATTTTATAGGCCTGCACATAATTTAGTGTGTCATTCTTGAAATTATCTGACACTTGATAATGAAATCAAACTCCAATCTAAATAAGCAAACTTAGACTAAAATTGAAAATAGCATTATTTGTACTTTCAAGTTTAAAGTTTGAAATCTGTAAATTGTTGGTCAAATGTTCATTTCCACCAATCATTTATTCCTCTTTGTGTTTGACACATGATATGTTATGGCTAAAGTTGAGCTGATATTATACCTCAAATATTTAAGGTAATTGGATTGAATAACTAGCTGATAATATCATCAACTTGCAACATAATACTGGGCTTGGCATTAATATTGAGGGGAATAATTGTTTAAACTAATGTATATTTGCATTCCTTTAAAAAAAATCATTATAACTAAAAAACAAGACTTCAGACATTTAAAATGTCCCTTGATGAACATCATCATTCTAATGATTGTTTGTCATTAATGGAATGGTGGCAGTATTGGCACATACTGAGCCCAGACATTCCTGGTATACATGAGTTGTTGAATCTCTGATACTGATAGATCTAGGTTGATAACATTCTTGAGTGGGTGTCCTGCTTCTATTAGCTTTCCCACCAGTTAGCATCCAGAAGATTGGTTCTACCTATGGGTAAGATATTCATAAAATCACCAATATTAAACCTTCAATAGTTCAATATAGGTGTTATAGTCAGTTGAATGGTGATGAGCTGTAAACCGTTGATGAATACCTTACTCATAGGTAATACCAGAAGATTGATCAGCAGATATGCTAGTTAGTTGTTGGCATTCAGCTAACACCAGAAGATTGATCAGCAGATATTCTTGTTAGTTGTTGGCATTCAGCTAACACCAGAAGATTGATCAGCAGATATTCTGGTTAGTTGTTGGCATTCAGCTAACACCAGAAGATTGATCAGCAGATATTCTTGTTAGTTGTTGGCATTCAGCTAACACCAGAAGATTGATCAGCAGATATTCTGGTTAGTTGTTGGCATTCAGCTAACACCAGAAGATTGATCAGCAGATATTCTGGTTAGTTGTTGGCATTCAGCTAACACCAGAAGATTGATCAGCAGATATTCTGGTTAGTTGTTGGCATTCAGCTAACACCAGAAGATTGATCAGCAGATATTCTGGTTAGTTGTTGGCATTCAGCTAACACCAGAAGATTGATCAGCAGATATTCTGGTTAGTTGTTGGCATTCAGCTAACACCAGAAGATTGATCAGCAGATATTCTGGTTAGTTGTTGGCATTCAGCTAACACCAGAAGATTGATCAGCAGATATTCTGGTTAGTTGTTGGCATTCAGCTAACACCAGAAGATTGATCAGCAGATATTCTGGTTAATTGTTGGCATTCTGCTTCCAGCAAAATATAACAAAATTGCCTGATAGTTGATATCACCAGGGAGCATGTCACAAACACAAAAATGTTTGGAGTATGAAACCACCAGCTGATGTGTATGAAACCACCAGCTGTACGTGTTATCATAATACTTTCTAAGTAAAAGTTAGAGGTGAACTGCAACTCCCCCCCCCCTCCCCGACGCCCTTTGTGCCCCGACCCCAAGCCCTATTGTGCTCTCGCCCCATTCTCCGGATGTAGTGTGTATAGGTATTATGACAACTTACATGGACCATCTTTGAGCGCTTTTTGTGTAAAACATGCCCTAACACCTCCCCCCTCTCAAATTTTCTGAGATGACTGCAAACAAATTTGTGGCAACCTTTTTATAAAAAAAATCGGATATCTTGAAAAACCCTGAAAAAATCCTAGCTACGCCACTGAACTGCATTGATAATTTAATTTTGATACAGACATGCAATGGAAAAGAAATCCTTTCTTACATGCAATATTTGTCATATTGTTTTCAACAGAAGCCGACCAGATGAAAAGGCAAGCCATGCTGAAGAAAGTCAAGACAGGGTCACCAAGTCGGCCATCTTCTGCCAGACCTGCCTCAAAAGCCTCTGGAGGTTACCGACCTCAAACGTCAATGTCATTTGATAATAAGGTAGTGTGTAACACTTAGAATTGTTCTGCAGTTTACCCAATAATTTAGAAAACACATTTGAAAATGTTTTCACAAAGGTTTCATAGAGTTTGAGCGAAGGTAATGAAAACATTAAAACACATGCTTTATTGGCTGACAGACCTTCGATATAAAGTCAGTCAATGGGTTGTGCTTTTTCCATTTTGTGGATTGAAAATTAAATAAATTCAACAATTTTCAATTATTATTAAAACTAGCGGGACGCCCGTCCTTCGGACGGGCTCTCCCGTTAGAAAGTAGGGCCTACCAGATAGAACAACTACAAAATGAAACAACACATAAGTGTTGGGAAAATTTATAACGAAACACATAGGAATAGAACAATATTTAAAACATTTTTGTTTTAAATCAAAAGGTTTGTTTTAATTCAAAAGTTTTAAAATTTCAATTACAAAATTAAAAAAGACCGCCCGCCCACGCCCCGTGGCCTCCCAAACCACATTACACACAACCCCCATTCGTCACCGTCACCGCCCCCGCCCCGCCCCGTGGCATATCTCAACCCCCAAGGCCTAAAGTTCCCCGCCCCATGGCTTATCTCAACGCCAAGGTCTAACCGTAACCATCTCCCGCAGTGCGGCATATTTCTCCAATATTTGTCCGCCCGCGTGTCACATACAGTATCAAATCCCACATCTGACACCATGTTACGTAATTTAGATTCACCATATCATGTTTTGTTTTATCAGAAACCACATTATTTCGTTATACCATGGCCCTCGGTTATTCCACATTTCTTCATTAACCCCGGCCCCTACTTCACATACTCCATTTACACCCCGTCCCACAGCTAATTTCAACCCCAAGGTCTAAATCTTTAACCATCTCCCGTAGCACGGTGTATTTTCCCATTATTTCGCAGCCCGCTTGTGTGCGCGCGTCTATTTACACGGCGCACTACGACGCGCTATGTGTTACGCGCGCCGACTGCATAGATACAGTACGCATAGAGATAAACAAAAAAATGGCCTGTAGAAATAGTCTGAAAAGGCCTTGCATTTGTGTTCGTTTGCCCATATCTTAGTTAATTCTGTACGGTTTTCGGCCATTTATATTTTGTAACCCGTGTCAGGTCATCATCTATTATCAGTGCAACGTTCGCGGCTTTCAGATGAAAAATGAGAGAGCCTTTTCAGGATACATACATACACACACCCCTGTGCGTAAGACGTGTGAATAGGGGATATGAGCTCTACACTATGCAATTGGGGATATTGTGTATACACTCCTACCGGGCGAATTGGGATATTTTCCGCCATTTTGTGTGTATTTTTGTGTGTATAGGACATCGTACTATCTAACCGGGGGTGGACATGGTGCATGCTAATGATACATTGTCACTGTAATTACCCCTCATTCAGTACCCTTCTATTGTCCCAATTTGAGCACTTCAGGACAGTCAATGCAGAATTACACATAATTTGCTTATCCAGATTTTTCACTTATCCATCCTGTCATTGCTTATGCTTGGTCCCATCATGTCCGGATAATTGAGGTTGGACTGTATGAAAGTAGTTCAAGAATAAAATACATCTATCTTACAAACATATTGATCTATTTCCAGGACCTTACTCTTCAAGATTTAGAGCTTGTTGATCAACTCCTAGATGATTCAGATGATGATGACTACAGGCCGCGCCAAACAGGCCGATCACGTGGCAGCCCGCCGCCAGGGAGACGCAGATCCACAAAACAAAACGTTGGATTAAATGACACATTTGTAACCACCAAATCGGATTGGGGCAATAATAATAATAGAACAAAAGACTATACCACTGTGGGTCTTGCCACGCCCAGACGAACCCAATCAAGACTCACCGAGACCTATCAACAACGACCTCAGTCGACAATGTCTGCTGACGTTCTCGATCAAATGGCTGATAAATTCACATCTCACAAGGAATACACACCTAGAACACTCAAGACTAATGTGAAGTCTAGATTATCTCAATCTAAGAGCTATAACCCACCAAAGAAAAAAGGAAAGGAAGCCACCAAACCCACCAAGCCACCGGTAGAACAGCATGACTACTCTGATGAGGCATTTTCAGAGGAAGATATTGAATTTGCCCATGAAGATGAACAACGGCCTCAAAGGTTAGACATCATTTCACACTATTATCTTGCAATTTCATGATTAAATTTGGTATTTCATCAATTTTTGGTGTTGCAATTTTATGTTACCATTTGTGTGTACTGTGTAGAGATCACCTCTTTACTAGGAAATGAATACACTGCCATCTTGTGACTTGTAAAACTAATTTCATTCAATCCGATAAAGGTTGGTGGCAGTGTTTACTATAGGCATGAGTTATCCGGTGCAATTTTTCTTACGTGACACGAGTCATTCTATATGGGTGTGTAACGTGTACCCTTATCCTCTGGCACCGCATCCGCATCCATCTGTGAGTTTTGGTCCTTTCGGTGCACTACAAAAGGAATCAAATAACAATGGCGGCCCGTATCAATGAAAATTATGAAATACATCGTGATCGGGCGAAAAATAATGGGTAAACTCCACATTATTTAGCAGTAATAAGGCATGGAATCATTGTTTTTCATATGAATTTTCACGCACATAGTCAAAATAAATGGCTAATAATCCATTAATTTCCTTGTACATACTGCCGTCTTATTACTAAAATGTGTTAGTTTAAACTTCAAGCTTATTGTAAAAACTAGATCGTGTACACATAGGCCGTGTTTTACTTGACCTGTGTAACATGCGCATGCCTAGTTTACTACTTCTACATGTAGCTCCCTAGTTGTTCATTAGGAAAGCAAATCAAAGTGTGAAGGCTTCATTTGAATGAAGAATTACATAAATCTATCTTATTTGGAGGGGACTTGGACAACAGAAAACAGAAAAAAATCATACTCAAAAACAAAAGTTCATTAAATTCCACTGTCAATTTGAATTTTGTATGTATGTTGACTGAATTCAGATATGGGTTTGATTAATAAGTTTATTATGTATATCTTCCATCAGACACAGAGATGAAAATGGTGAGCCTGAAATACCTCGTAGCCCCGACCCTGATGAAACCAATGAGGCGGTGGCGCAGTGGGTATCCAATCATAGTCCACATCATCAGTTAAAGAATGGCCGCTCTATGAATGGTAGTAGAGAATTCAACAACACACTAGGCGATATCCAGGAAGGGAAACTCTTGAATCAATCACAGAACAGCATCACATATAATGGAAGGTATGATCCATTTTGTAGGTTATTATTGCTAAATATTTCTTACCAGTAAAAATAAAAATAGTTTTTTTTACAAATCTTAAGATGAATAAAAACCATTTTGGTTTTACTTTGTGGTGTACCTAACTATATCATCGACCATTGCTGCCCAGCTTTATCATCAACTAAAAAATAGCCTTACTATATTGTCAACCAATGCTGCCTAACTATATCATCAATCATATCTGCCTTACTATATCATTAACTGACTATTATAAACTGCTCACAAAAAGTATCGAAACACTTAGAAATGATCCAATAAATAATGGCTCGAAAGGGCACGCATTCATCGAAGCAAATAATCAAGTGCATAATTTTGTTGTGCGTATTTTGACACCTCGATCGATGAGATACGATGTTGTGGAGCGGAGATATTGTCATTTCAATGGTCGTGGGTCCAGTTTCAAAAGTGACAGTCATCCTATAGAAAGAGGTTTGCATTACTGTTTAGAATGATCAGATTCGTGCTTTTCAATAGGGATGAGTGTCACTTTTGAAACTGGACCAACTATCATTGAAATGACAATAACTCCGCTCCGCAACATCGTATCTCAACGATCGAGGTGTCAAAATACGCAGAATAAATTTATGTACTTGGTTATTTGCTTTGATTAATGCGTACCCTTTCGAGACGTTATATATTGGATCATTTCTAAGTGTTTCGATACTTTTTGTGAGCAGTTTACATTGTAGCTGCCTAACTATATCATACACCAATACTGCCTAGCTATTTCATCACCCATAGCTGCCTAACTTTATCGACTATCAACCATAGCTGCCAAACTACATCATTGACAAAGGTTGCCTAACTAAATCTTCAACAAAGGTTGCCTAACTATTATCATCAACGAACCTTCCTAACTATATATATCATCAACCAAAGCTGCCTAACTATATCATCAAACCAAAGCTGCCTAACTATATCAGGGATTCTATTACATTTGGGATAGGAAAGTCCTATACTGACGTGCGTAGCTAAACAGGTCCCGTTTGCATAAATAAAAAAGGCAACAGCGCCATTTTATGATGCTAACCGGAATTAAAGGAATTTATAGACTTGCAGCAAGTCTGTAGGACACAACAATGACGGTATGGTGTAAAGTGAGAGAATGAATTCAAATACCTGAAATAAATAATGAAATGAGATATATTTCAGGCTTGTAAAAACGCCCAGCGCACACGTTTTATCATAACTTTCAAAACCGGACAATTTTGGGGAATTTTCACAACAATTCCGTGTAAACTTCAATGAAGTCTAATACCTAAAGCAGATGACACAAACAGCGCCACCAACAATGTGACTCACCAAAATTAAACAAAAGTAGCTTCAGATCGGCAAGTTAAGTGGCACCCCCCTGACTATATCTTCAAACCAAAGCTGCCTAACTATATCATCAACCAAAGCTGCCTAACTATAACATCAACCCAGGCTGCCTAACTATATCATCTACCACATCTGCTTAAATATACCATCGACCAAAGCTGCCTAACTTTATCATTGGACATGGCCGCCTAACTATACCAACATCTAAGGGTGCCTACCGTATTAAGACCAAGGATGCATAACTTTATCATTGACCAAGGCTGCCCAACTATATCATCGACCATAGATGCCTTAATACTATATCATCGACCATAGATGCCTTAATACTATATCATCAACGAAGATTGCCTAACTAAATCTTCAACGAAGGTTGCCTAACTATTATCATCGACAAAACCTGCCTAACTATATCATCAACCAAAGCTTCCTAACTATTATCATCGACGAAACCTGCCTAACTATGTCATCAACCAAAGCGGCCTAACTATATCATCAACCAAAGCTGCCTAACTATATATCATCAACCAAAGCTGCCTAACTTTATCATCGACGAAACCTGCCTAACTAAACCATCAACCAAAGCTGCCTAACTATATCATCAACCAAAGCTGCCTAACTATATCATCAACCAAAGCTGCCTAACTATATCATCAACCAAAGCTGCGTAACTAAACCATCAACCAAAGCTGCCTAACTATATCATCAACCAAAGCTGCCTAACTATATCATCAACCAAAGCTGCGTAACTAAACCATCAACCAAAGCTGCCTAACTATATCATCAACCAAAGCTGCCTAACTATATCATCAACCAAAGCTGTGTAACTAAACCATCAACCAAAGCTGCCTAACTATATCATCAACCAAAGCTGCCTAACTATATCATCAACCAAAGCTGTGTAACTAAACCATCAACCAAAGCTGCCTAACTATAACATCAACCAAAGCTGCCTATGTCATCAACCAAAGCTGCCTAACTTTATCATCAACCAAAGCTGCCTAACTATAACATCAACCAAAGCTGCCTAACTATATCATCAACCAAGGCTGCCTAACTTTATCATCAACCAAAGTTGCCTAGCTATGTCATCAACCAAAGCTGCCTAACTTTATCATCCACCAAAGCTGCCTAGCTATGTCATCAACCAAAGCTGCCTAAATATAACATCACCCAAAGCTGCCTAACTATATCATTGATCATGGCCGCCTAACTTATACCAATCATCTAAGGCAGCAATTTCACAGGGTAAAATTCTTCAGGGTAGAAATTGATGGCCAACATTTGTGCTGGCGTAGTGTTTTAGGCTGTAAAACAATGGTATTCCCAACATTTTTCACTCTTGAAGGGTGAAAATCAAAAGTCAAGGGTATTTCACCCTTTGTATAGGGTGAGTAAAAACACTGTACAGGTGCCTACTGTATAAAGACCAAGGATGCCTAACTTTATCATTGACCAAGGTTGCCCAACTATATTATCGACCATAGATGCCTTACTATACCATCGACCATAGCTCATTAACTATGTCATACATCGACCATAGCTTCTCAACTATATCGTCGACCATAGCTGCCTTTCTATATCATCAACTAAGGCTGGCTCACTATATCATTAACAAAGCTGCCTAACTATATCATTGACAAGACTGCCTAACTATATCATCGACAAGGCTGCCTAACTATATTATTGACAAGACTGCCTAACTATATCATTGACAAGGCTGCCTAACTATATCATTGACAAGACTGCCTAACTATATCATTGACAAGGCTGCCTAACTATAACATTGACAAGGCTGTCTAACTATATCATTGACAAGGCTACCTAACTATATCATTGACATGGCTGCCTAACTATAGTCAACCAATTGCAGAAATACCTCCATGACAACCATCTCAATACTCCGTTGCAGTCTGCGTATAGACCTTACCATAGCACAGAAACAGCACTGTTGAAAGTTCAGAACGACATCCTCACAGCTTTGGACCATGGAAAAGAAGCCATGCTTGTGCTACTCGATTTCAGTGCTGCCTTTGATTTGTTAGACCATGATAAACTGCTGTGTCGGCTTTCGTCTCGCTATGGTGTCAAGGGAAAGGCATTGCAGTGGCTCTCATCCTACTTGCAAGGTCGTACCCAATGTGTCGCAATTAAGGACATCACGTCAGACCCTGTCGCGCTGAAGTACGGGGTACCCTAAGGATCCGTCGCTGGGCCATTGGCCTTTGTGTTATTCAGTGCTCCTTTACTTGACATAATTGCTGCCCACGGTATCTTCACCACTGCATATGCTGATGATACACAGCTGTATGTGACATTTTCACCTAAAGATCGTGACCAGGCGGTGATGAAACTTGAGAACTGTATTGCTGATATCCGCTCATGGTGTAAACAAAATAAACTCGCACTAAATGACACCAAGACAGAGCTGCTTTACTTCTCGTCACCGTATAGACACAGCCCATGGCTGCCGTCACTCAAAATTGGAAATGCCGTCGTACAACCATCAGAGAAAGCCCGCAACCTTGGAGTCATCATGGATTCTTCACTCAACATGTCTCTTCAAGTGAACCATGTTTGTAAGACTGCAATCCACGCGATAAGGAAGATCGGTAAGATTCGCCAGTACCTAGACCAAGATGCAACAATCAGATTGGTACACGCATTTGTTACATCCAGATTGGATTCTTGCAATTCCCTCCTCTTCGGACTGTCGGAACGCGAGATCAGCAAAATCCAACGTGTACAGAACATCGCTGCCCGTCTGGTTGCTCGCACACCTCGACACGCGCACATAACACTAGTGCTGCATAAGCTACATTGGCTACCGATACGACAGAGATTAGCGTATAAGATCTTGCTTCTCGTCTTCAAAGCTCTCAATGGATTGTCGCCGAAGTATATCATTGACATGATCCAAATCTATATACCATCTAGAGCATTAAGATCCGCCTCTACTTATCGCTTGAAGCAGGTAATGCCATCTACAAAAACCTTTGGTGCTCGCTCTTTCCTCTACGCGGCTGCCCATCTTTGGAATGGCATTCCTGTTACCCTGCGCCATTCACCAACTTTAGACGTCTTCAAATCCAAACTCAAGACACATCTCTTCACATTGCATTTTGACACACCTTAAGTTGCTGCCCATGTTATTCTACATTAATCTGTTGTTATTTCTCCATTATTGCTTTTAACCCTGCCGATTGTTGCAATCGGGAGCAAGAAACCGGCTTTCTTGCTGTGAGTGAAGTGCTAGTAACCTCTCCTCTCCAGGGCTCTCACTACGTATTTAATATGGTGCCGTTCACATAACATCTTCCGTTATAACCATGTATCTCTGTGTTACCCTGCCCATTGTTTGTCTTCTCGAGAGCAAGAAACCGGCTTTCTTGCTGAGAGTGAAGTGCTGGTAACCTCTCCTCTCCAGGGATCTTATCTATCTTCGTGCCGGTCACTTTTGCATCTTCTGTTAATGTGTACATTTGTATTTTATTTATTAAATGTTTTATAATATGACCCAGCCCACATTCTACCAAGGGAATGGGACGCTGTAGCTGAGAGTGTACGTACTTGAAATCTCTCCTCTCCTGAGTCAAATAATTCGTTTTGTGCTGGTCGCATTTTGTCTTCACACATATTTTATCTCTTGTAGTTTTTAAGTGTGTAATATAATGAGTTTTTATCTCCTTGTTGCTTGTACATGTACATTAATTATAGACTACCTATTTTATGTATTTGATTGGTTCTTAATACCTTTTCTTGTTTTTATGAAATGTTGTTTTGATATAATATCAACATGTTCTTTTATGTAGCCCACGTCTCTTTTTCTATCTGCGATCATGGTTCTTGACGTGTAGACATCTCTTTTCTGTCTGCATCTCTTGAATCATCGATTTGCAAGCATACAAGGAGAGACGTGGTGCACCATAATGTGCAATTATCTATAATATAATACGGAGTTGCCGATTCCTGTCCTGAGATGTTCTCCCCTTTCCGCACCTTCGATTGACTTCAAATTTTCTGTGCGAGTGCGTATCGGTCCCACGACGAACCAGTTTATGTTTGATTTTTTAAATTCGGGTTAGATTTCGTGAAATTCGAGGTTTTTTAGCCCGTTGCTACGTTATTGCTACGCGACGCGTATACGCTGGGCACGCCATGGCGATGGCCGGCGCACCGCACGCGTACTCCGGCGATTACCGGCGCACGCGTAATCGGGCGATTACCGGCGCATTACCGGCGCACGCGTAATCGGGAGACTATCGGCGAGCGCGTAATGGCGCACACCATAAGGTGCACAAGCGTAAGTGGCGCAAAGCGTAGTTTGTAATGTGGTAGAGTACAAGGCGACAAACATCCGTTGCTCCGTAGTGCAACGTGTGTGTGAACCCATGGGGTAGGCCTGTCTGGATTATTAAGGGTACACTGGGTACCTGGAGTATGGAATATTAAGGGTACCTGTGATAACTGGATTTTAAGAATGTATGGGGTATAGGGCCTACCAGAGTGGTTATTTCATGTCTTATTATGGGATACCTATAATAATATTAAGCGTTTCTGTGTAGGCCTTATTAAGATCCCTGGATTATTTTATTATCACTATAAAACTTAATAAAGCCACTTAATAAAACCAGTGGCGTCGCGGACCTAAATCTATTTAATACGTAATGTGTTTTATGAGAGACTTGGCAAATTTAGTGTGGAAGGGGGGGGGGAGGTCCGCGAAGTGGGTTGTGAAATCTATCCTGTCTGGATCATTTATACGGTTATACCATGGGTACCTGGAGTATGGGTATGGAATATTAGCGGCACCTGTGATAACTGAATTTTAAGGATGTATGGGATAGGGCCTCTCTGAGTGGTTATTTCAGGTCTTATTGTGGGATACCTATAATAATATTTAGCGTTTCTGGGTAGGTCTTATTCATATCCCTGGATTATTAAGGGTGCCGTGGCACCGATATTAGAAGGGCACCTGGAGTATCAACGACCTCTTGCTATTTCACAATAGCCTTTACGCTTTGATCATGTTGACGACTGAGGCCCCAAAGAAATTGTTATGTTGTCCTTCACAGCTTTCAGAGAGGAGGGGCAGGCGGGCGGATTTTTTTAAATTTAATTTTACCAGCGGAAGCTCAGAGTTCAGCCAACAAGAAGTTGAAATCACTCTGAGAGTCGCACATGTATGTTATAAACATTTAATTTAATATTCAATGCCATTTAAACTGTTTTTAAAAAAAAATGAAAAAAAAAAATCTGAAAAAAAAAATCGGAGCGGCCCTAAATCCGGAGCGGGCGGTCGAGGACAACATAACAAATTGTTTTTGTTGGCCTAACCGCACACTATCTTCTCTACAATGTATACACTATATGGGGTATGGGGTTGGTAAAACTTCTTCTTTTTTTTTGGGGGGGGGGGGGGGGGGGGGTGGGGGGGTGTATGGGATAACTATAACATTGTTTCTCTCCTAAATGGGGTATTGAAATTGGGTCCGAGATTCAAAGATATCACAAAACTCAGATTTCTGTGAACAAAGTCTATTTCAAATGAAAACAATTATTCAGGGATCTACAATTTTGAACTCATTACCTATGTCCATTTTGCAACAATTAAGATAATACTCAGCTAGCGAGTGCCCGAGCGTAGCGAGGGTACGCCGCTAGTTTATAATATTTTATAGTTTTTAGGTTGATTATGTTGTTTTTCTTTTTGTAATATAGTTATGTGAAGCGCCCAGAGGCTCCTTGCATTGGGCGCTATAGTAAATCCATTTTTATTATTTTTATTATTATTATTATATCATTGACAAGGCTGCCTAACTATATCATTGACAAGGCTGCCTAACTATATCATTGACAAGGCTGCCTAACTATATCATTGACAAGGCTGCCTAACTATATCATTGACATGGCTGCCTAACTATATCATTGACATGGCTGCCTAACTATATCATTGACAAGGCTGCCTAACTATATCATTGACAAGGCTGCCTAACTATATCATTGACAAGGCTGCCTAACTATATCATTGACAAGGCTGCCTAACTATATCATTGACAAGGCTGCCTAACTATATCATTGACAAGGCTGCCTAACTATATCATTGACAAGGCTGCCTAACTATATCATTGACATGGCTGCCTAACTATATCATTGACATGGCTGCCTAACTATATCATTGACAAGGCTGCCTAACTATATCATTGACAAGACTGCCTAACTATATCATTGACAAGGCTGCCTAACTATATCATTGACAAGGCTGCCTAACTATATCATTGACAAGGCTGCCTAACTATATCATTGACATGGCTGCCTAACTATATCATTGACATGGCTGCCTAACTATATCATTGACAAGGCTGCCTAACTATATCATTGACAAGGCTGCCTAACTATATCATTGACAAGGCTGCCTAACTATATCATTGACAAGGCTGCCTAACTATATCATTGACAAGGCTGCCTAACTATATCATTGACAAGGCTGCATAACTATATCATTGACATGGCTGCCTAACTATATCATTGACATGGCTGCCTAACTATATCATTGACATGGCTGCCTAACTATATCATTGACAAGGCTGCCTAACTATATCATTGACAAGACTGCCTAACTATATCATTGACAAGGCTGCCTAACTATATCATTGACAAGGCTGCCTAACTATATCATTGACAAGGCTGCCTAACTATATCATTGACATGGCTGCCTAACTATATCATTGACATGGCTGCCTAACTATATCATTGACAAGGCTGCCTAACTATATCATTGACAAGGCTGCCTAACTATATCATTGACAAGGCTGCCTAACTATATCATTGACATGGCTGCCTAACTATATCATTGACAAGGCTGCCTAACTATATCATTGACAAGGCTGCCTAACTATATCATTGACATGGCTGCCTAACTATATCATTGACAAGGCTGCCTAACTATATTATTGACAAGACTGCCTAACTATATCATTGACAAGGCTGCCTAACTATATCATTGACAAGGCTGCCTAACTATATCATTGACATGGCTGCCTAACTATATCATTGACAAGGCTGCCTAACTATATCATTGACAAGGCTGCCTAACTATATCATTGACAAGGCTGCCTAACTATATCATTGACATGGCTGCCTAACTATATCATTGACAAGGCTGCCTAACTATATCATTGACAAGGCTGCCTAACTATATCATTGACATGGCTGCCTAACTATATCATTGACAAGGTTGCCTAACTATATCATTGACAAGGCTGCCTAACTATATCATTGACAAGGCTGCCTAACTATATCATTGACAAGGCTGCCTAACTATATCATTGACAAGGCTGCCTAACTATATCATTGACAAGGCTGCCTAACTATATCATTGACAAGGCTGCCTAACTATATCATTGACAAGGCTGCCTAACTATATCATTGACATGGCTGCCTAACTATATCATTGACAAGGCTGCCTAACTATATCATTGACAAGGCTGCCTAACTATATCATTGACAAGGCTGCCTAACTATATCATTGACAAGGCTGCCTAACTATATCATTGACATGGCTGCCTAACTATATCATTGACAAGGCTGCCTAACTATATCATTGACAAGGCTGCCTAACTATATCATTGACAAGGCTGCCTAACTATATCATTGACATGGCTGCCTAACTATATCATTGACAAGGCTGCCTAACTATATCATTGACAAGGCTGCCTAACTATATCATTGACAAGGCTGCCTAACTATATCATTGACAAGGCTGCCTAACTATATCATTGACAAGGCTGCCTAACTATATCATTGACAAGGCTGCCTAACTATATCATTGACAAGGCTGCCTAACTATATCATTGACATGGCTGCCTAACTATATCATTGACAAGGCTGCCTAACTATATCATTGACAAGGCTGCCTAACTATATCATTGACAAGGCTGCCTAACTATATCATTGACATGGCTGCCTAACTATATCATTGACAAGGCTGCCTAACTATATCATTGACAAGGCTGCCTAACTATATCATTGACAAGGCTGCCTAACTATATCATTGACAAGGCTGCCTAACTATATCATTGACATGGCTGCCTAACTATATCATTGACATGGCTGCCTAACTATATCATTGACAAGGCTGCCTAACTATATCATTGACAAGGCTGCCTAACTATATCATTGACAAGGCTGCCTAACTATATCATTGACATGGCTGCCTAACTATATCATTGACATGGCTGCCTAACTATATCATTGACATGGCTGCCTAACTATATCATTGACAAGGCTGCCTAACTATATCATTGACATGGCTGCCTAACTATATCATTGACAAGGCTGCCTAACTATATCATTGACAAGGCTGCCTAACTATATCATTGACAAGGCTGCCTAACTATATTATTGACAAGACTGCCTAACTATATCATTGACATGGCTGCCTAACTATATCATTGACAAGGCTGCCTAACTATATCATTGACAAGGCTGCCTAACTATATCATTGACAAGGCTGCCTAACTATATCATTGACATGGCTGCCTAACTATATCATTGACAAGGCTGCCTAACTATATCATTGACATGGCTGCCTAACTATATCATTGACAAGGCTGCCTAACTATATCATTGACAAGACTGCCTAACTATATCATTGACAAGGCTGCCTAACTATATCATTGACAAGGCTGCCTAACTATATCATTGACAAGGCTGCCTAACTATATCATTGACAAGGCTGCCTAACTATATCATTGACAAGGCTGCCTAACTATATCATTGACAAGGCTGCCTAACTATATCATTGACAAGACTGCCTAACTATATCATTGACAAGGCTGCCTAACTATATCATTGACAAGGCTGCCTAACTATATCATTGACAAGACTGCCTAACTATATCATTGACAAGGCTGCCTAACTATATCATTGACATGGCTGCCTAACTAAACTGCTCACAAAAAGTATCGTAACACTTAGAAATGATCCAATATATAACGGCTCGAAAAGGTATGCATTAATCGAAGCTAATAACCAAGTGCATAATTTTGTTCTGCGTATTTTGACACCTCAATCGTTGAGATACGATGTTGCGGAGCGGAGTTATTGTCATTTCAATGATCGTGGGTCCAGTTTCCAAGGTGACACTCATCCCTATTGAAAATCACGAATCTGAACATTCTAAACAGTAATGCAAACCTCTTTGTATAGGGTGATTGTCACTTTGGAAACTGGACCCACGACCATTGAAATGACAATAACTCCGCTCTGCAACATCGTATCTCATCGATCGAGGTGTCAAAATACGCAGAACAAAATTATGCACTTGGTTATTAGCTTCGATTAATGCATACCCTTTCGAGCCGTTATATATTGGATCATTTCTAAGTGTTACGATACTTTTTGTGAGCAGTTTATATCATTGACATGGCTGCCTAACTATATCATTGACAAGGCTGCCTAACTATATTATTGACAAGGCTGCCTAACTATATCATTGACAAGGCTGCCTAACTATATCATTGACAAGGCTGCCTAACTATATCATTGACAAGGCTGCCTAACTATATCATTGACAAGGCTGCCTAACTATATCATTGACATGGCTGCCTAACTATATCATTGACATGGCTGCCTAACTATATCATTGACATGGCTGCCTAACTATATCATTGACAAGGCTGCCTAACTATATCATTGACAAGGCTGCCTAACTATATCATTGACATGGCTGCCTAACTATATCATTGACATGGCTGCCTAACTATATCATTGACATGGCTGCCTAACTATATCATTGACATGGCTGCCTAACTATATCATTGACAAGGCTGCCTAACTATATCATTGACAAGGCTGCCTAACTATATCATTGACAAGGCTGCCTAACTATATCATTGACAAGACTGCCTAACTATATCATTGACAAGGCTGCCTAACTATATCATTGACAAGGCTGCCTAACTATATCATTGACAAGACTGCCTAACTATATCATTGACAAGGCTGCCTAACTATATCATTGACATGGCTGCCTAACTATATCATTGACATGGCTGCCTAACTATATCATTGACAAGGCTGCCTAACTATATTATTGACAAGGCTGCCTAACTATATCATTGACAAGGCTGCCTAACTATATCATTGACAAGGCTGCCTAACTATATCATTGACAAGGCTGCCTAACTATATCATTGACAAGGCTGCCTAACTATATCATTGACATGGCTGCCTAACTATATCATTGACATGGCTGCCTAACTATATCATTGACATGGCTGCCTAACTATATCATTGACAAGGCTGCCTAACTATATCATTGACAAGGCTGCCTAACTATATCATTGACATGGCTGCCTAACTATATCATTGACATGGCTGCCTAACTATATCATTGACATGGCTGCCTAACTATATCATTGACATGGTTGCCTAACTATATCATTGACATGGCTGCCTAACTATATCATTGACAAGGCTGCCTAACTATATCATTGACAAGGCTGCCTAACTATATCATTGACAAGGCTGCCTAACTATATCATTGACATGGCTGCCTAACTATATCATTGACAAGGCTGCCTAACTATATCATTGACAAGGCTGCCTAACTATATCATTGACAAGGCTGCCTAACTATATCATTGACAAGGCTGCCTAACTATATCATTGACAAGGCTGCCTAACTATATCATTGACATGGCTGCCTAACTATATCATTGACATGGCTGCCTAACTATATCATTGACAAGGCTGCCTAACTATATCATTGACAAGGCTGCCTAACTATATCATTGACAAGGCTGCCTAACTATATCATTGACAAGGCTGCCTAACTATATCATTGACAAGGCTGCCTAACTATATCATTGACATGGCTGCCTAACTATATCATTGACAAGGCTGCCTAACTATATCATTGACAAGGCTGCCTAACTATATCATTGACATGGCTGCCTAACTATATCATTGACAAGGCTGCCTAACTATATCATTGACATGGCTGCCTAACTATATCATTGACAAGGCTGCCTAACTATATCATTGACAAGGCTGCCTAACTATATCATTGACAATGCTGCCTAACTATATCATTGACAAGGCTGCCTAACTATATCATTGACAAGGCTGCCTAACTATATCATTGACAAGGCTGCCTAACTATATCATTGACAAGACTGCCTAACTATATCATTGACAAGGCTGCCTAACTATATCATTGACAAGGCTGCCTAACTATATCATTGACAAGGCTGCCTAACTATATCATTGACATGGCTGCCTAACTATATCATTGACATGGCTGCCTAACTATATCATTGACAAGGCTGCCTAACTATATCATTGACAAGGCTGCCTAACTATATCATTGACAAGGCTGCCTAACTATATCATTGACAAGGCTGTCTAACTATATCATTGACATGGCTGCCTAACTATATCATTGACATGGCTGCCTAACTATATCATTGACATGGCTGCCTAACTATATCATTGACATGGCTGCCTAACTATATCATTGACAAGGCTGCCTAACTATATCATTGACATGGCTGCCTAACTATATCATTGACAAGGCTGCCTAACTATATCATTGACAAGGCTGCCTAACTATATCATTGACAATGCTGCCTAACTATATCATTGACAAGGCTGCCTAACTATATCATTGACAAGGCTGCCTAACTATATCATTGACAAGGCTGCCTAACTATATCATTGACAAGACTGCCTAACTATATCATTGACAAGGCTGCCTAACTATATCATTGACAAGGCTGCCTAACTATATCATTGACAAGGCTGCCTAACTATATCATTGACATGGCTGCCTAACTATATCATTGACATGGCTGCCTAACTATATCATTGACAAGGCTGCCTAACTATATCATTGACAAGGCTGCCTAACTATATCATTGACAAGGCTGCCTAACTATATCATTGACAAGGCTGTCTAACTATATCATTGACATGGCTGCCTAACTATATCATTGACATGGCTGCCTAACTATATCATTGACATGGCTGCCTAACTATATCATTGACAAGGCTGCCTAACTATATCATTGACAAGGCTGCCTAACTATATCATTGACAAGGCTGCCTAACTATATCATTGACAAGGCTGCCTAACTATATCATTGACAAGGCTGCCTAACTATATCATTGACAAGGCTGCCTAACTATATCATTGACATGGCTGCCTAACTATATCATTGACATGGCTGCCTAACTATATCATTGACAAGGCTGCCTAACTATATCATTGACAAGGCTGCCTAACTATATCATTGACAAGGCTGCCTAACTATATCATTGACAAGGCTGCCTAACTATATCATTGACAAGGCTGCCTAACTATATCATTGACAATGCTGCCTAACTATATCATTGACAAGGCTGCCTAACTATATCATTGACAAGGCTGCCTAACTATATCATTGACATGGCTGCCTAACTATATCATTGACAAGGCTGCCTAACTATATCATCAACAATTATAAATGTTTATTTTGATAAATTACTTTATTTTACAGGAATGACAGGAGAACAGAGGTGACACCTAGAAGAACCTCAAGAAAAATGGAAGAACAGTAAGTTGATATAGGGTGCCATTGAATGGAACAAACTTAACCAAAATACCCACTGGGTTTTTACTTTAAAATTAAATCAGAATGGGGGAAGTGTTTATGGCAACAACAAAAAGGAGAGAAAATAATAGACCAATACACTCATGTGCATACCTAGTGGTGGATCAGTGATTCTGAGGGGGGGGGGGGGGGGGGGGGGTCATAAAAACAAAAATGTATGCAACATATGTAACTCGGAATCAAACAGATCCTTTTAAAAGTGAGTAGAGTGGACAATGTAGAATTTCATGATTAAAAAAATGTATATATATATATTAAATGTATCAAATATTAAATTATACTTAGAAAATAAGGGGTGCACTTCAAAATACAAGTTTTGTCTTAATCAAAATGCCAAAATGCATGTGCAACACCTAAAATTTGAAATTTGACTTTACATTTATATGAGATTTGTTGCTTTCATTTTGTATTTTCAATCTGTCAAGATTGCCATTTCTGTTACATAAACTTGTGGGTTAACTGGTATCCTCTTCACCTTTCTGGTTTATTTTAATGTAACAAAATATGTTGTGGTTGTTTATATTCATGGAATGCACATTGTATCTTAATTTGTCACAGGGAAGAAGAACTACGATACCTAGAATTTGTTACTGATGTTACAAACGATGTACTTAATCGTGGAATTTACACTAATAAAGTGTTGAAAAAAGTCTTTGAAACACACATCCAGCATCATAAAGAACAGCTTGATGAGGTAAGACCTAAACAAGTTTGATAATAAACTTCTGTATGGCAACAAAAAACAATGACACAACAACCAAAAATACCACCGGTTTTACAGGCGAATGGACCTCTCAAGGATTTCAAACATTTTGTGAAAATGTTGGTTAACTTTTCAAAGAATTGTCAAAACAAAAATTGTCCGAAAATTGCCATAATGTTTCAAACATTTTCAAAAGATTTCAAAAAGTTTGTAAAAACACCAACATTTCTCAAATTTGAAAACAATAAATAATGGGTTTGTCTTTGTGTGTGCCTCCCACCAGGGTACTATTTCACCAAAAACCTTTTCTGCTGCTCTCTCCCTTCCACTAGATGTATTTCCATAGCCCTCCCTTTTCACAAGGTAGGACCTAAGCCTTTTGTCAGCTCTTTATTATAGTTGCTATCAATTTTTGCCAAGTCAAATCACAATTCATTTATTGCAAGTCAAGTCACAAGTCACCTGGTCTAGTCCAAAGTCAAGTCAAGTCACATCCCACTGCAAGTCAAGTCACAAGTTATTTGGCACAAACACAATTCAAGTCACAAGTCCAAGTCAAGTCACACATTATTTTGCTCAGACCAACTATAGGCAATGCAACATTCACTTATTCTCTAGCTTTCCTTCTTTAATGCGACATCCGACAAATGCGCCATTTTAATGTCGCATTTGTAGAAAGTTTATGAGATCGGATCACTAAATTTTGCTTTTGACTTACGTTGGCCACGAGTCAATTTTCGCAAGTCCAAGTCGCAAGTCACAAAATTAGCGACTCGAGTCGGACATGAGTCCAAGTCAAAAGACTCAAGTCTACAACTCTGTCAACACGTCAAGTAGTAAAGAGCACACATTTTCACCATTTATAGACTTGGATACATGCAACAGCAACATGTTGTTGCACTCCATGAAACAGATACTTATATTATGTCTAGTGTAAATGGGTAAAGTTGGGATAATGAAACAACTCCTACCACATTTGCTGACTAATATGGGTTATGTTGCCATAGCTCTTTTATTTAATAAGAATCTGAACATAAAGCAGTACGTCTTGTCCGACGACTAGCTGTATTTCCGCTGCTGTGTTTCTTGAAAAGCCGTATATTCTCTTATATTATAATCGCATATTTCAAAAGTCATATTTCAGAGAGAAAAAAAGCATTTGTATAGTACAAGCATGTGCAACCTTTTCTACCACCCGGGCCTCATTGTGATTTTGAGATCCATTCACGGGCCGCAGTGATTGTCAAACATTCCAAAACACGTCCTCCGGAGGGATAATTTCCTCTTTTTACTCGCCGTTGCTGATGCAAGCGCCATTTTAACCAGGACTTTTAACACATAATCACGCCTCGAGTTATATTTACTAAATGCAGCGGGTCACCTTCTAATTATAAGGGAGCACACCACTTAATCAATCCGCCATTTGTGTAACCTAGGGAGTTTCGGTTAAAACGGGCCGCATCAATGTGAATTTTGGGATTGCTTCGCGGGCCGCAGATTAGAGGCCGGCGGGCCGCATGTGGCCCGCGGGTCGCAGGTTGTACACACTTGGTATAGTATAACTAAAAATTCCAATGTTTAGTTTAACTGATAAAACAACGTCATTTGTTACAAAAATAAAGACAAAAGAACAAACGACCCCGGTGAGATTCGAGCTTACACGTCAAAACTTCTTTGATTGATAATCCAACGTATTTTCTAAATCTATCTCTCATTTTTTAACATGATTCTCCTTACTCTCAACAGGCCCGTATGCGTGAGCTTATGTTACAGCTCCAACGAGACTTGCAGATACCAGACAATGACGATGATGAATATTACAGTGACGATGACAGGTGACACACAGTGACAAAATGAGGGAAAGAATCTATGGTTAATCTGTTTAAGCAATACTTCACTGTGTGTATTGAACTATTAATAAGATTATGTATGGTTATTTTTCATAAAAATTGTCAGCTAACTTGGGTTTTTGGCGTAAAGAGTGAATTATATACGAAGAGGGCTTCTTGACCAGCACCAAAACAAAATTTATTTTCATCTACATTATTCTGTTGCTGTCAGAAACCTTTGGACATAAAATTCACTCACATTTACCAGTATATGAAGAGCTTTGTTGCAGACCACTCCAACATGTTACTCATTTTGCATTATTGAATTTGCATTGACAAGTCCATGGAATAAATCAAATAATTGTATGGCTGTGTTCATTAAACTGTTTCTTATGAGTGGGATTAGTGCATCCATGCATGCCAATTGAGGCACCAACAATACAAGCCACATTCCACACAATGAATAGCCATCCATTCAATAATGCAAAATGAGTAACATGTAGAAGTGGATGTAGGCCCTTTTGCAACACAGCTCTTCATATACTGCCTGAACGTGGAAAAGATTCCCTAAGCGTTGTAACACATTAGGGCAAGTGCCCTCTGAGAAATGTAACAAATAATGCATTCAAGTGTGGTTCTATTATTTGTTAACTATTATAATAGAGAACTGATGTCAACAAGTTTTTAATCTATACAAGTATTTTTTTCCTAAGTGCAATTATATTTCTTTTGTATTTTGTCTTCATTTTTAACACAAAGTGCCTTTTGTATATCCATTGATTGATGTCTTCTGTATCCAAATCCTGACTAAGTCCCGATAGGGCGAGCTAATTGATTAAGAACATCTCTTGTACATCCCTGGCCAAATCCCAGCCCTGGGATGCCAGGCAGCGTATTTTCTTTATGCAACTATCATAGCAGGATGTATAGACCACTCTGACTAGCGGGGCCACACATTTGTCACATCCCTGGCAAAGTCCTGGCTACTTCCCTGCCATGACCAGACTAGAGGGGAAATATATATAATACTGATGCTACACCACTATTTGACATGTTGCAGTTATTTTTCTTATAATGCGATACCTATTTTTTAACATTTCTAGATTTGTTATGTCTTAATCAAAACTATTTGAGTTGGTGTATTAACTCAAAGAAGTGCTATTTTAAAGGCAAAGGGTATTTATTTAGACTGCTATCAGATCACCTTACACCCTAAACCTAAATCCCAAACTCCTACCATAAGAAACACGATTACATTGTGTGGCAGGTGTGTAAATAGTCTCTTTCAATTTTGAAAAACCTATTTGTCATCAGCCTTCAATGTTAAATCATTGCCCTTTAGGTGCTGTAGATAGTAAATTTAAACCATTGGTGTCAAGAAAACTGCTTTCCAATTTCAATATCATAAAAATCAAGTATTGGTACCTAAAGGACAAATCAAGCACTGTAATTGACATTGGAAAACAGAGTAAAACACACCAAATCTACGTATACGTGACGCTGCTAGCGTATTATTAAATATCATTGTCAAGAATGACGTAGTTCAAGCATGTTTTAAACTTGATTTGGGAGCATAACTTTAAAGGTAGATGTTCCGATCACTTTAGCTTTTTTGGCCCATCAACATATTTTGTTATCAGAAGAAACCCCATATTTTTTCTCATTATTTCTGTAAAATGTTTGGTGCCAAAGGTGGTTAACCACTTGGTCAGTTTGTGTACTACATGTATTCAATGGGCACATTTCATGTCACCTTGTGCTTTTAAAATAAGAACCATTGGAGTTATGCCATTCAAACTTTGGAATGCAACTATTTTGATAAAGACCCTTCAAGTAGAATAGAAAATATCAAGTTGAAAATCTTGCCAGCAATCGGAACACCCACCTTTATAAAGCACCAGTTAAACTTGGTCAACTAGGGTATTTATATTTCTTCCCCGGTTATTTTATTTGTTCACAGCTTAATTACAAATCATGCAAAAGGAAGATTATGATGATTAGTTCTACGCAAGTTTTCCAGTCGCTGTTCCAAAACAAGTGCTGAGAAATGCAGAGCAAATTCTCTCCCCGATTGCCCACTTTTATCCTTCTGATTGGCTAAAAGAGCTTGTGCCACACACTTGTAGCGTGCTGAGAGTGTATTAGTCGTGGGCCAACTCTTAAAACTACTTTTTATTTTAGTCCAAGTCACCATGTAGTATGTGCATGACTGCCAAATTGCTTTTGCTGTGACACGTACACCATCCCGCATGCATAGTTTTGATCAATATTAATAAGCTTAACATGGTCAATATAATGGGCATAAATAATATGGGGGTTTGGGCACCAGAAGCCAAGATGTACTGAAATGCAATCCCACAATGCAAAGAGAATATTACACTGCAATTTTTATGGGTCAAAGGTTAATTGATTGGCTTTGCTGTGTGCTACGCTCATTGAATTGTGGGACTTAATTTTGGTACAACTCGGCATCCAGTGCTCAAACCCTGAAACCACATATTTATTGTGCTTTAGAGCAAAGGGTGTGTCCAGAATTGTTTGTTGATCGAGCCTTCTTTAACTCCAATAATGCATATTACTATGGCTACGTCTTCTTTGGTGCATATTGCTGGTCATAACACCTTTTTATGTCAAGGCGACTTCAGGGCCAAATTGTAAATTTTGGCAGTTTTTGGCTACTTATCTTTGTTATGTTTTATTTTATTTTAATTTTTGTTTAGGTGGGTGGGGTAAGGAAATAGAAATAATGATTTTGCAGCACTGTGTATGCCTCTTATGCTGTATCGCTAAAGTGTATTATAATATAGATGTGGCCGGTATTCCAGATTTATGCCAACAGTTTTGAAATGCAAGTTCAGTTACACCTTGCATTTTTTTCATGCTTAGAAAGTATTTGTCTATTAGGTATAAAAGGACAAAATCATATGTGATACTTCTTGATTCATTTTGTATATTATGTACTAGAGATTATTATTATTCATTTAAGTAAATTAATTCAGCTGATATTTTACTACAGCGATGACCAAAAATCATGTATTGTACCATAATACATTCAGTGCCTTGGGTATGATTTGCAAGTTATAAACATGTGTGTGCTTTTGTAAATAACATAGCTTTTAATAACAATAATGTAACACAGCTAAGTTTGAACAAATTATTAAGCATTTATATTATTATAGATGGAGTATGTTACCATGAAAATTGTTGCGAAGTGTTGAAATATTTTGACACTAAGTCAGACATGTAGCCAGAAACTCTTTACAGGGTTGTATACAGATGAGGCAACCTGGAAAAACAACAACAACAACAACAGCAAAACACACACACACACCCACAAACACACACACTACAACAACAACAACAACAACAACACGTGTTATGTCCCTGTACTAAATAAATACAAACAATGATTTACACATGGTTTACCTTGCACAAATTGCTGATGATTGACACCTAATTAAAAGTGAAAACCAAGTAGTAATGATTCAATGCTGTAAGATGGAAACATGTGTTTCAAACTATTAAACGGATATTGACAGGAAGTGCATTTATATATATATTTACTTATTTAAATTGAAAACATAACATTTTAAGCAACCCTATCAATTTTATTCAAATTGAAGATCCAGCAACTGGGTACGTACTACTTAGTATTGTTGTGTATGTAAGGCTGTTCAATCATGAAGGTTGAAAAAAGTTAGTATGTTGTGCAAAAATCAAAAATTGAGAATACTTACATTCCTAATAAAAAATCACCTTGAATATAACAAGCTAATATGTGTATTGGTTTGTGTTTAAATATATCGTGTCTATAACTGTCCTATAAGAGTCAGTAGCATAATTAGGGTATTCAATGGGAGGGTTTGGGGGAGGCTTGTGATCAGGGGTGGGGGGGGGGGGGCATTACCGACCATTTTGGTTAATTTACATATAGAGTTATATAGAGTGTCATTTCATTGAGGGGGCAAGCTTTCGGACAGGGAAAAATTTCCCCCCTGCCCCATCTAGTTACGCCCCTGATAAAGGTGTAGGGGAGGGTTGGGTAGGGGATGGCAGGCATATTTGAAAGTAATCCAAGTATCATGTTTGCAAAAGAGGCATGAAGAAACGATTCAAACTGGTATGGCTGACCGTGAGTAAATTCAGAAACAAATTTCAGTTTTGACTACAATACGGTATTCATATGAATGGCAGTAATTCTTGTATCTCACTGTCACAGACAGGACTTTGAGAGGAATTATATCCTGACAGTCCTACCTACTTGTCGCGTTGAAACTTGATGGCATGAAGTACATGCAGTTCTTTCCCGGGATTTGTTTACGATTGCAATTTAAAGGAACAGGGGTTCATCGTGGGGTTGGTTTTCCCCCTCAAAGGGAAACAGGATTGGTAATCAACCTTATAATTTATTAAATACCTATCATACACAAATGTATCAAACAAGCATTATCTGTGTAGCAACAGTAAAGCATCTATGTTTTTATTTATTGATCTTCATTATTTCCCTCGACCTTGACGTCAACATTGGGTATAGCCAAGTAGATCAGGATATATACATGCTCAATAAATAGGATTCAGGATCACTGATTCCAGGAGTAATATAGTAGAGAAATAATCAGTCTCAGGAGGCCTTATGCACCCCCTATATCAAAAAATGTATCCCCATAGTCAGATTCCTGAGGTTGTAGCTTTAATTTGATAAATAATTCATGCTGTTTATTTTTATGGTCAGGTTCCAAAAAGATATTGGCCACATTTTCTCCACTATAACATATCTGATGATAGCACTTAACCCAAATACAAAGATTGTGCTCCATGTACTGTCACAAGTACGACTATTCACGTAAAACATCACACGAAGACTAAAGTTATTTGAATCAAAATTGGTGTAAGCGTATACGTTTTGTTTTCGTTGATCATAAATATCTTTTTTTTATTAATTTTTCATTTTTAAATCATATTTTCCGCACCAGCTTTTCAAACATCTGTTGACGATGCGGCAAAATGTACGCGTAAACTTCCCTTAGGAAATATGATAAGGCCGACCTTTTTTGATAACTAAACATGCAAATCAACTTTTATACGAAATACAAGTTGTTAAGACATATATGAAACATTTATCCTGAAGTCTAGGCTACACGCAGCCTTTTCTCTGTGACTGGAAAACTGGTATATTTCGTAGTTCTGTTGTACCCTGGTGATTTCTGCGTACTGTGTGCAGTGCACTCGCGCTGAAGTTGTCTATACTCAAGAAATTCATCAAAATGTTCCGACTTGCGCGCGACCTGATTGAATTTAAAACGGGTGACGGGACGCGTACATATTGGACATTTCCTAGATTTGATGAATTTTATGATGGTCCACAGAATATCATTGTCGCTTAAAAATGCTTATCCTTTGAGCAAAGGGTTTATTTGTATAGTATTACTTAATTTTCGAAAAGGTTCAATGACGTCCATATACAGTAATAAAACCACAAAACGAGAAAAAAAAATGGACCGGCATGCTATCTACTGAAGATAGCATCCATATTATACCGAGCACGTTAAAAGGTCACAGGTTCCTTCGTAAAGAGTAGGGGATCATCCCGGTCTGTGTCTGTCTGTACGCTCATATTTGTATTCCTAGGTTCCAGGGATACGTTGTGCGAGTATACTCAACAAAAGGTTTCTGCACAGTATAGGAAGATGATGATGATACATGCTATCTACTGAAGATAGCATTCCTGTGCATGTTGTTGTCATGAGTGTCAGAGTTTTTAAAAAACCCGCGCAAATTGCAAATTTACGTATGACGTTTCTTAAAATTACCATATCTTCAAAACGGAACCGAATTCAATCAGATTTGGCATTTTTACTGACATTTTAACACTGAAAACAATGGTCATTACTATTAGGCCTATAGGGTTGATACGATTTTGAATTAACAAACATGTGTTCTTAAAGGGCGCACACAACTAATTCAGTTTAAAAATCCAGTTCCGGCGAAAAGTTTAATACAGCATTTGTTGCAATCAAACAACAAGATTGTTATAAATAATTAAATAACATGAATACAGAACTGTTTTAAACACAAATAATAGGCCTATGCATTTCATAAAAAAGCGTCAACGTTGACATCTTTGTGCAAGGCAATTATATACAGCTCTCGGGTTAGTGTTACTTTTTTGTTATTGTAAGACCCTTAATTATCTGGCAGTATTTATAAGTTTTCCGCTCTGTACATTGCATCCCAAATTCCTTACAAACCTAGACTTGTGCAAGTCTTTTCAGGATACCTCTCCCTTTCTGACATTTTGTTCGCTTTCTGTAACCCTTTCTTTTTTCCTTTTTCCTTTTTCGAAAACCAAAACGACCACATGAAATATCATGGAATTTGCCAATCATGAATGCTGCTGCACTATAATAGGTTTCCTTAAAATGGGGGTAATTGTCTATCAATTTGCCAATCCATACAATAAGTAACAACAGTACAAATTATGTTAGATAGCTGCTACATTTTAGAAACGAACTTTTTCTTAAGGTTTTTATGCCAAAAGCAGCAACAAGATACATAGAAAAGATGAATAATACACGGGGCAGCTGTTTACAGTGTGAAAACAGTAACAAATGGCACGCCTCAGACCTGTGTGTACTTAGGGTAAATCAAGAACTGCCATAAAAGGGCGGGGCAAGTGGTGTAATTGAATTAAGATTTGCAATTATGCACTTATAAATGGGAATAAGAGTCTTGGCCGTATTAGTACTTGTAGCGCCTTTTCGACTGTGTTATATACCTTGTATAATTTCACTGTCATACCAAACAACACCCTCTGATACTTCCAATCCGAGAACCGACCAAATACGTGTATTGGTCGGTTCTCGGATGTGAGCGGTTTTCGCAAGGCGAAGTATCAGAGGGTGTTGTTCGATTGTGTGACAGTGAAATACACGGTATACGAAGCAGACTATTTCGAGGCCTGTAATCCAGGCTATACAAACCCGAAGAACTTCAACTTAAGAAAAAGATAATGACTATGTCATAAGTATAGGTCTACATAATGTCTGTGTGACATTACCATGGTTTATGCATTTCATCACGCAATTAGGTATATATAGGCCTATATCGAGGGTTGACAACCAGTAGGCCTTAACTCACTTTTTGGTCATTTTGAGTTATCGTGCCAAATAATCATTGTCGTCCAAAGATTCTAAGTACCAAAAAAAGACTTAGGCCAAAACAGACTTAGGCCTACCCAATACGCAAAAATAGCCCAATTTGAGTTAAAAGCACAGTTCATTTTTACACACAACTAATGATGGAATACAATATAATTATAAACACATTTTTCTCAGAATGTCCTTTTTTGAGTTAAGGCCTTCTGGCTGTCAACCCTCTATATGATGCCATTCAATTCAGTCGTTAAAGGGGCTCAAGGAGATTTCTCATGTAATGACCCCTGAAGTTTAACCTGACATGTTTTAAAAGTATTTTTTTTACACGTATACTCTTCATGTTACGATTTCTATTAAGAAAGGCAATACAAATAGAAATACAAGGCATTTTCTGAATTCAGCTTCATTATCCACAACAGAGCCAAACAACTCAGGTTAAACCATGTATTTGATATTTTTAATGAAGTTGGTCCAGATTATCTTAGATCTTATTTTACCAGAATTTCAAGTGTGCATCAACACAGTACTAGAACCAGTGTGCAAAATTTCCAAGTTCCCAAATCCACCACCATCATCTCTGGCTCTTTTTATTATAATGCAATTAAGGATTGGGCTAGCTTACCATGTGCAATCAAATCTATTCCTTCTAAGGCAATTTTTAAAAAATCTGTAAAAACTCATCATCTTAACCAAATAAATTGTTAATAGTTTTAAATATTTTAATATCTTGTATCAATTTTAAATATGTATACAGTGTCTGTTGATGTACGTGTTGTATTTTTGTTTTTCCTTAGGACCCCTTCGGAAATAAGCCTCCGGGCTTAAAGGGTTATCCTGTTTGTATCTCCCCCAATTTTGTGTGGTTTTGTAATTTTAACTGTATATTATGATTCTTTATATTATTATCATTGTCATTGTTATATATATGTGGAGATACCGAAATAAATCAAATCAAATCAAATCAAATCAAAATCAAATTCCATGCAGACGGTAGTTGGAATACGTGCGTAGTTAGAATGTATAATTGTGTTGTGTGACGAGCTCAATTTCTGACCAAATCGTGGCCGGATCCCCTTATTCCTGAAGATCGATCTCTAAATAGCCTTTTAAATGTTAAATCAGCTTAGCGCCAGCTCCACCTTTCACTCACACTCACAGCATGAATAATACAATTTACACTAGGAACGCATCTGATAGGATGCGTTTAAGCAAATATCGTGGTTAAGTGGGATGCGTAATTAAATAACGTTACGAAACAGAAACACGGCATATAGCAATATTATGATTATCCATCAATCACTGGACAATATTAATTATCGGGATATATAGTGAGAGGAGGGAGTGTATGGATTTTAACTGGAATAGCTAGGCCAATACGTATCGTACAGTCGATTTCACACATGGGTATGCATACACTGAGAGATCTAAAATGAATTTGCTCTGAAAATCTCAACCCGAATAACCTGCCCTACTTTGGCGATAGAAACAATTGTGCCAAACCCAAACGTGACGAGCAATCTACCACTATATATCACGGTGCTCTGCGTCAAATGCTTTCTTAATTAAATCAGAGCCACCCGGGCTGGAATAATCGTGACAGCAAGAAAGGTGAACACTGAATCAGATGAATCGAAGGAAATAGATTGACTCACGTTGACAATTGGGATAAGGTAATGTTTTAAAAGTGATAGAGCGTCAACAGCATTATTCAAAGTGAATACCACCGTTGCAATCAATTGTTCCTTGTTTTAATGCAGCAGACTTGATGAATGACACTACGTAAATTGATGCAACGCTGATACGATATACCTGAAATTTTAGCCCAACCAGTGTCTAAAGAAACATTCCACGTCGTAAAGGAAATTTAACGAAACACGCACGGATAGAGCTAGAGAGGGGACATTTTTTAAACGTCTTCTTTTTGTAACATCTAGGCCTTCGTCTCTTAGCGAGGAATCAAGCGGTTAGAATTTAAGGAAATCGTTAAGGCACTTCTGCACCACTATCGTATGTTCAAATTATCGATGCATTGATTATAATGTATCAAGTCACCGTGGATAACACTAGTTTAGTAGAGTAAGTATATCAACACACATGACCATGGCCTCCACGACAATTGCTTCAGAAACGGATGGCGTCACTAACTCGTCCATATCAACCCCAAATGAAAACTATGACACTATCGGTTTTTACAGATTACGAATCGTCGTCATTGTCATTGTGACAATACTGGATTTCACATCGAATACACTAGCTTTGATAGTTATACCACGAACAAACATCCCCTCAAACAGCAAATTTGTAATGATGTCTCTATGCTCTGCAGATTTCATCGTTGGCTTTGTGGCACTGTTCAGTATTGTTCCAGCCATCATGGAGAGATGGCCCTATGGGACTTTCATGTGTCATCTGATTGGAATATTTGCCATTGATTTTATCATGGTATCAGTGTTGTCACTAATGGTCTTAAGCATTGACCGATATATCGCCATCTCAAGACCGTTACGTTATCATAGCATCGTCACCCGTAAACGTCTAGCAATTGTTCTCGGAATCGCTTGGATTCAACCATTGGTAAGTTTGTGCTCATCTTATATCTGGAGACGTTCTGTGATCTATAGCCAAGAACGATGCGCGTGTCACTTTCTATTACCAGATTTAAGCGCATCTGATTCTTCGCCATCTACAGATGAAAGTGCTGATCTGGTTCTAAGTGAAGTGATAGTTGTGGCATCTATCATCATTGGGATATCGTTGGTGGACGCTTTTATATTACTCTACACTTACATACGTATTTTCCTGATCACACGTTCTCAAATCAAATCGTTACAAGACAACACAATCGGTATGCCGCTCGAAGGACGGCAACATCAGATTCGTACAAAATCCGCTGACAAGAAAGTCTTGCGAATGCTCGCTGCTACAACGGTTACTTTCTTAGTCGCTTGGCCACTGATGTTTTTTGGAGATCTTTTTATTACATTTGGGTATCCAGTCCCCGAACCGGTTGTATTTTGTTTCTTCTGGCTGTCCGTATCTAGTAGTTGGATCCAAGTTTTCAGTTTGGCAGTGACCAGTGCCAATTTTCGACGTACTTCACACCACGTTATAAAACAATTTGTACGATGGTTAAGGTGCCAACATTTGGTAGAGGTGGGGCCGATTGAAAATCTAACGTCATCGAACACTCGTCATGATGTTACTGTTCTGCCTCAAAGAAGCAAGACATTAGTGGGAACTCGTAATTATAATCTCTGATCTGCCTTAAACATGTTAAAGGAAATCCTTGCCATGGAACTTTAGCGCTCAGATATGTATTAGCATTATTATTATACAGACCACATCCGTAGGTTAAAGTTGTTAAAAGTGCCGCGTTAAGACAAAATCGGCTTTAGAAAGAAAAAATATCACCTGTATAATGGACGTCGCCATATTGATCGAAGCTATGACGAAACAGTTACGCATCTCTGTTTCATGTATTGATATTTTCGATTGATGCATTGAATTCCTGCGTGCAGCGACCTGTTGCTGATGAGGCGGTTTTAGTAACAATGACGTCACAATATTGGGTATAATGGCTATCCCATCAGCACTTTCGACACAGACAACTGGGCGCGAATTTCAAATAATCACACACTGAAAACCTAAATTGGTCAGCCTGACTAACTTAAAGCTAGTCCAGATGGTGCTCATTTTGACTAGCTTTAGTCTAGTCCAGAATTGCTGGACTAGCTTTACGCTAGTCGCTCGACCAGCTTGATGTTAGTCCGTCCTAAGCTGGACTAATTTAGGCTAGTCGCTGGACTAGTTTAGTCTAGTCGCTCGACTAGCTTTAAGTTAGTCCAGATGGTGTCCATTTTGACTAACGTAAGGTTAGTCCGGCTTTGCTCGACTAACGTAAGGTTAGTCCAGCTTAAACCATATAGTAGATCCCGCCTGACTCAAATTGTTCACGTTGCGTAGCAGTACTTGGTTTCGCCACGGGTGATTGCTCTGCTGTCTGTCCAATAGCACTCGTATTGGCCATGTTGTTGGCAGGCTGCTGGCTACAGTGTTAGCTGTAGTGGACTAGTCAGCCATGGCTGACCCGTTTAGCGTTCGAGATGCCCGCGCTACCGTCGTTCTTTACTGTTAGTTTTTTCCTACTCCGAGTCGTCATACCAAACAAAATGTAGCATAAAATAGTCTACAGATGTTATGGCAAACACTATGATGTACACAATATGGCCACACAATGAAATAACTACGGCAAATTACGTCTGGATTGGCTAGCAAAACCGGACCGGCGATGACGTACGTCTTATCTGCATGCCGCCATTGATATTTTATCTCAGTGCCTACTAACCTAAAGCTAGTCCAGCCAGCTTGACTAAGGAATACGTCAAAACTCGACCGCCCGTTGACCGCCGGTTACGTTCGGTTCCGCCCGGTTCTTTCAGTTCAAATGTTTTACTGGTATATGAATATTCGCGCATGCAACACTGAACAACCGCCGGTTGACTTAATGCTGTAACCGGACCAATTTACACTATCAATCTGTTACTTTGCGGTCATAATAGCTCTCTCTATAATCGTTCAATAAAAAAAACCCATTCATAGACTTTCGGCATTAATTTTGAAAAGTTAATTGAGCTATAAACAGATTGAAAAAGCCAACCCCAGCGAAAATCAATAGCTGTATTGTACTGGTTGTCAACTGAGACTTGAGAGGCCATTACTTCAAGATGTTATTGCTCACGCGTGTGACGAGTCAACCGGTCGTGTTTACCAGAGTGTAACTATTTGACCTCATTATGTGTGTATATTATAACAGACGACACGTTTTGTGAGAACCGGGCGGAACCGGCCGTAACCGGCGGTTGCCTGGCGGTCGAGTTTTGACGTGATCCCTAACCTAAAGCTAGTCAAGCCAGCTTAATAAGCTAGTCCAACCACAGACTAGTCCAGCAGAACAAATCAAGCTATAGTCAGGTTGAGCCGGACAAACCTTAAGCTAGTCAAGTCGGCCATAACCTATCCAGCAGAATTGACTAACCTGCTTGACTAGTTTAAGCTAGTCCAGCAGGCTTGACTAACCTGCTCGACCAGTTTAAAGTTAGTCCAGCCTGTGTCTGACTTGTTTAAGTTTTCAGTGGTTGGGACATGGCAGCTCACGGTATCTCGCTGTGAAGAAGAGAATCAACGTATAATATTAAAATGGGATGGTCACGTGACTCGCCATAATCAAAATGACAGCAGTGGCGAAGGACGTGTCTACCGCTGCTCTAACCATGGTTTATCTATGGTGAGCACCCCCTGTATCCGCGCCTGATATAACTCCTTTGTAGCTAGAAGGAAAGAGCCCAATGGTTTGTGCATTATGCTTTGCGCATACACACTTTGTTCATACAATTCTAGCCACATTATTTTCTGGACGACTTTCAGCAGGTGGCTGATGCTGAGTGATAGTGATATCCAACTTAATAAATTTGATCATAGACTATAATACAGTCTATGATCTGTGGCATTTTCATGCCGGATTGCCATGATTTGATCAAGACTTCATGCGGGCTCGTAAAGATCTTTAAAGGGATTTTCTGAAATTTCAAATTATATAGCTTTGATATTTTGTCAAATTAAAGTATTTTCCTATTTATACGGTGGCCACTTTTGAGAGTGAATATAACAGTGATTGGTAATTCTTAGTGCATGCTTTGTTGAGGGAGATTTAAAAGGGGGGATGAATCAATCACGTGACCATATTCGCAATCACAGATGAATCCTGAAATTTGGTATAAAATGCTATAGTCTATCATTCATTATAGAGGGGAAAGGGGGAATGGAGTATAATATACCACTCACGTAGGCAGTCATATTTGTATTTTTTATAGACGTATTCAAAATTAACAAAGTTTCAATTTTAATACCGATTCCTTTTGTTTAGTCTTTGGTATGTTGTTATATTAATAGAATCGATTAAACCCACAATTATTTAATTATCATGATTATTGTATATATTATATATTATGGTAAAGTTAACTGCATCGCGTTGAAAACGTTTACAGTAATTTTAAAAGCCTTCAAAACCGACCAGAAATGATTTCATTCTTATGGTCGTTTTATATATTACAATATCTCTCTTCACCGAATCACGCACGAACGCATCATGCTATTATTCATGCATGGTTCAATACATTGTAACAGATATTTGATTCACTCAATTTATTTTTTCATATTAAAGGTATGTAAGTTCAATTTATGCTTTCAGGGTGCATCTAAATAGTTCCAACCCGATCGACCAGACACCATTATGAACATTTGCTTACCAAATTAATGGACAAACACTCGAGCCATTAGTAAACGTTTAGTATATGGCAAAGTAATTCAATTGACAGAATTGATATTATCATTTTCAGAATCTAGACGAACAAATTTGATATGTTTGAATGACATTGTTACTTTTTTCGATTGCTTCCTGTATGTATTATGTATATACGAGCATGGTACATTCTTGTTCTGTTGGTTTGGTATCGAGAGCAATATTGACAAAACTGACGAGACCCCGAACATGCCGAAAGAGCAAATGAAATCAATGTATTAGAAAACATTCTCTAGTGTAGTCATGTTTATTGAATAAACGAAATAACACTTTCAATTACGCCTTTCTCTGACATACCTCTTTACAAAATTTATTGCATTTGAATCACTCACTTGCTCACAAAGAGGGGAAAGGCTACAGAGCTATTTCGAAACAATTCCAAGTGCAAGAATCCACCATACAAAGCATAATTAGGAAGAACAAGACGTTCAACTCACTAAAAAACATTGAAGGATGCAGTCGGAAGCCAGCGGTGTCCCCTTGTTTGGCAAGAAAAGTATTGCGAAAGGCCAACAACAATCCACAGATCACCATCAATGCTCTCCTGAACAACCTGGGCAATTTATGGACCAAGATATCATGGCAGACACTCCAGCATAGTGCACATAAGAGGTCTCCATAGAGGCCGACCAAGAAAGACTCTACTCCTTAAAAGAGACACAGAGAAACTTGTCTTGCATCTTATAGACAACCCCCTGAAGACCAAAAACTTGTATCTTTGTCCAGAAGTGCTCTTACAAATGCTAGATGAGTTTCTCTTAGTCTCTTTTCAGGAGTAGAGTCTTTCTTGGTCGGAGTCCATGGAGAACTTTTGTGTACTATGTCTGCTGGAGTGTCTGCCTTAATATCTTGGTCCAAGACTCACCAAGGTTGTTCAGGAGAGCATTGACGGTGATATGTGGATTGTTGTTGGCCTTTCACCATACTTTTCTTGTCAAACAAGGGGACACTGTTGGCTTCCGACCGTGTTCTTCAAGGTTTTTAACTGATTTTAACTGATTTTAACTGTCTTGTTCTTCCTAATTATGCTTTATATGGTGGAATTTGGCACTTGAAATTGCTTCGAAATAGCTTTGTAGCCTTCCCCTCTTTGTGAGCATTCACAATGCACAAAGGTCCTCACTGAGTTATTTGATCTCCTTCGCCATGCTATCAAAGAGCTAGAGTGTTGTCCTATAATATCCCTCACTGTACATTCAACAGGACACATTTGTAATGCATCCACATTGTATATGCACACATCATGGAATAATTGCACAACAATATAAAAGCCTATCACACAATATAAAGAATGTTTGGAATGTCAAAAACATGTGTAGTATCACAAAAAGTGGCCTCAATCCTGAGACTTGGCGTGGGGTATGAATAATTTTGGACAGGTAAAACACAATTCTTGTTCAATTCTATTGTTATGCAAAAAATGTTGAGCCCAAATATATTGATTTGTACTTGCAAACTAATTGTCTTTAGTGTAAAGCAAAAGTTCCACTACTCCAAGATGAGGTGACCGTTGTTTACATTTAGAACGCCCTCTGTTGATTTGAGACAAAACACACCGGGCAAGAGTTCCTATAGTTTACATAGGCCAGATCAGGTTTTCTAACTAGATTGTGGTGTCACAGCAAATTGTTATCAAAACTGTCTTTAAACTTGCTTAGGAATGCTATAAGCTATCGCATTTCACAAAAAAATTAAAAATAAATGAGTTTTACAATTCATTAGAAATAAATTTCATGTTGTCTTCATTAACTTTACTGTATATTCTGCCTGGCGGGAATCAACAGAGGGTGTCCCATTGGTAAATACTTGACGTCACCGGTCACACCATCTATAGAAAAACGCAAAAAACCCATATTTTTCAAGGGTATGAATAATTGTGGGCTTAACTGTATATATAGCTTTATTAAGGATTCCTGTATGCCAGGCGCGTAGCCAGCATTGTCATTCCGGGGGGGGGGGGCAAGCATCAATATCGTCCCTAAAATTTTTTCGTAAAAGGTTGCCCCAATTTTTTTAATAGTCACTTACCTCGTGAATTTCACGTAAGTGGGGGGGGGGGGGGGGGGGGGGGGGGGGTGAGGTGTCAAAAAATTTCGCACAGTCCCAAAAAAATCGCACAGTCAAAACAAATCGCACAGTACACATTTTTCGTCCCCATTTTTTAGCTTCTCCGTCCCCATTTTAGCCAAAAATATCGCAGTTCAAAAAAAAATCGCACAGTTAAAAAAAAATCGCACAGTTAAAAAACAATCGCACAGTACACATTTTTCGTCCCCATTTTTTAGCTTCTCCGTCCCCATTTTAGCCAAACATTTCGCACAGTTCAAAAAAAAATCGCACAGTCCAAAAGAAATCGCACAGTAAATGTACGACATGAATAATGTTTCGTCCCCATTTCTCTTCTCTTTCCCTTCTCCTTCCTCTTTCCCTTCTCTTTCTCCCGCTCCTTCCCCTTTCCCTTCTCTTTCTCCCTCTCCTCCCCCTTTCTCTTCTCTTTCTCCCTCTCCTTCCCCCTTCTTTCTCTCTTTTCTCCCCTTCTTCTCGTCCCCATTTTCCCGCTTCGCCGTCCCCATTTTAGGTGTCCGGGGGGGGGGGGGGGGGCGATCGCCCGGCCCCCCCCCCCCCCCCCCCGCTGGCTACGCTACTGCTGTATGCTTTTGGGTCGATGCTTGTCTATATATAGGATTTTGTAGGTGTGTTGTATTGCATGACACAATTCACCAAATATGCCATGCAGAATCAGTTTACCCCAAAATGAAACTTATAGGTAACCGTCCCTGTGACCCGCTTTTATACTAAATGAATTTGAGCTATACTTGGGGACCCAGATAGCAAGACAACGTTGGAACAACGTCGGCAATGGTCGGCAAGGTCGCGGTCGGAAAGCCAACGTCGGGCCAACGTTGAGTTTTAACAGGATTTTATGTCGGTAATTGGTTGGCAAATCAACGTCAAAATGACGTTGGCAATTGGTCGGTAGGCGACGGTCGGCAAGCCAACGTTGGCCCAACCATATTAAAAAACACCAATGATAAGAGATGTAAGATATTTATATAGTTAAATAACATGTTAATTGAAGTTACAGATTCACTACCGAGAGGGAGTGATGTATGTAGCTCTGCTGCATCGCCCATAATTCCCATTATACGTTACCGGTTCACTACCGAGAGGAAGTGATGTATGTAGCTCTGCTGCATCGCCGAGAATTCCCATTATTTGCCCACCCCGTGTTTTAGATCTCGAATCGAAGTTCTAGAAACAGGTCAATTATCTACCAACACTCTCCCTATGCAGTCACCCATTAGTCTATATCGGTATGTGTGGTGTGTACCGATTGGGCCAACGTTGTGCCAACGTTGTGCCAACGTTGTGCCAACGTTGTGCCAGCGTTGTGCCAACGTTGTGCCAACGTTGTGCCAACGTTGTGCCAACGTTGTGCCAACGTTGTGCCAACGTTGTGCCAACGTTGTGCCAACGTTGTGCCAACGTTGTGCCAACGTTGTGCCAGCTTCAACCAAGGCTTGCCGGACAAAATTACATTGGCCCAACGTCATTTGTTGACGTTGGCCCAACGTAAGTGCATACGTACGTTGTCCCAACGTAGTCTTGCTATCTGGGGAATGCCTGCCAATAATATACCAAGATGCCTCGTGTAAATTGGTGCAGGGAAAGGGTCAATAATCTTCCAGACCAGATGTGAAAATCACAAGCGAAAATAGCCACCTCATGTAAAATGGGCTTTAGATGATGCATGTGAAATATCATATATTTCACGGTATGTTGAAAGAAGAAAACAAATGTTCATTCCATCAAGACAATTATTGCACAGATACATTATATGAAAGAAGAAAACAAATGTTCACTCCTTCAACACAATTATTGCACAGATACATATGATGTTTTTCTTCAACATGCAAATATACAGTGAATTAATATTATTATACCAAAATAGGATCAGCAAATAGTATATTTCGAGCCTCGAGTTTATAAACAATACGAAAGAACATTATCCGAGGGAGTGAAAATTCAAATCCTGTAAAAATATATTAATCTTTTAAATACTGGAGCTCAAACAGTGATACATGGCTTTTCTGTAGTGATAGACAACGTGTCTGTAGCGCTCTTACCCACGATCAACAGGTCTACTCTATTGGAAGCGTTTGGTATACTAATAGTATATTTCGAGCCTCGAGTTTACAAACAATTAGAAAGAACACTATCCGAGGGAGTGAAAATTAAAATCCTGTAAAAATATATTAATCTGTTTAAATCTGGTGGTAACTTACTCTCCAGCTCTCTTCAACAAGTGTTGTAATGTACATCATCCATCAAAATCACTTAAACTCAAAATAAACTTTGCCCACGATCGCCAGTTTCTGTACATTAAACGTTGTCTGTCATTGGTTACCAGCTATTTACAATTGGGATACCAGATATAAACTCGCTGTCTATTGGTTCGACCATTTCACCCAGAGTGTGCATTGCATTAGTGGACCAAATCACATGCTGTAGATATTAATGCGAGGCCTGTGGAGGTCTGTGATCAAGTATTTGATTTTTTTAGTATACTTTACAACGTGGTTCAAAATCGTGCTGCCAATATAGTCATCAGTTGACGCCCAATTACTCTGTCAGTAAATACTATATCTTTGGGCGATAAATATGGAGGCCAAGGGTTACTAATTTAAAAAAAACCATAGGCAGTGTTTTCGTCCAAAGCACCTAAAGGTGCATTAACAATAATGTTTGGCTTCTAATTTGTTGACTTTTGCTTCTTATACGCGGTAACCGCGAAAAATGGCCTAAATCTTCAATTTTTCGGTAACTATCAATCGTCGTTTCGCAACAGGTGACCAAGGTTTTGATATATGCTGTTGTGATAACCCATTTGTTGGATATATTGCATGTTTTGGTAGATTTGTACCTAGCACAAGATAAGGCATTAGGACAAATAAAAAACATAGTAGTTTCTCGTCCCCGCACGCATCCATTTTGGCTGCCGCATCCAAAAAAGGCGTTTTTTTATTTTTTTATTTTTTTTATTTTTTTTATATTTTTTTTTAAAAATTTTAAAAATATTCTCAAGAAAACATTGATGTTGTTAATGGAGAACGTGTCTTTATTTAAAAAAACAGTGTTAAAATCAAAGAACAACACAACAGGCGAAATGTAACCATTTTAAGGTTAAAGCTAGTCTTAGAAAAGTCGCGGCCATTTTGAAGCAAAAACATTTCCACCATTTTGGAAAAAGCGAAACCAGTTTTGAAAAAACGGGGATCCACCATCTTGGATCCGCCATTTTGGAGAAAAAAAACTGCCCTCATCCTCCTTTTTTTCAAAAAGTTAGGACGAGAAACTATTTTTTGACGGGGGAGATTAGCGACCCCGTCATTTGAAACGACGTTTCTAAGTCGTAACCTTTTCACAAACCCCTAAAATTCGCGGCATTTGCTAATATTAATAACTTGCATTAATCATCTTCTGAAGCGATTTTGTTGTAAAATGTAATTGATATTGTTATAATATGAAGGTAAGAGGACACAGTAAGTTATTTCAGCTATTTGGATGCCATTTAGTAATATACTAAGCTATTTGGATGCTATTTTGTATTATATTATATGATTTAGTAATATACTGAGTCACTGAGTCCACGGCCTCTTTGTTCCGTGTTGCCTTGGTCTCGCAATTAGCCCAATGATTATGGCGAACCCTAGGCTACATCCCCCAGTCATCAATATTACCGTACGGACGCTAAAGCTGTACAAATATCGGAGCCTGCAAGATAGCGACATAAGAGGGCGGCTGAGAGGTGTGAACCCTTCAATATGATTAGCCCAATGATATGGCAACAACCCCTCGACCTTTGCCATGCGACACGAAAACAAGACTAGAAGTGACGTCATGATTATTACTTCTCCGAGATGCGCAGAACTCCGCCATTTTGTACACATTTTAAACCGACAGAAAAATTCTGCGCAAGTACGTGTAAACCAATGGGATTTTTAACTCTGGACGAAAGTGAAAATGAACCGCCGATATTTCAAGATTTACCATACTTTGTTTTAGTTATTTGAAGATGACACTCAATCTTTAGGTTTGGCTTTGATGGTACGTGATCAGAGATCAAGTAGGGAATCTTTTGGCGTAGCACTTTTTGCTACATATTTGTGCATTAGTGTTCAAAAGTGTGTCGTATTTCGTGATGCTACATTGGTTAAATCGAACGCTGCGTGGTGGTATGCACTATGCAGGTTATTACGGGGCTTGGGCTCTACTGTGGGTTGGGTTTGGGAATTCACGGAGAGTGAGACTTACGGGATACGGGTACCCGTGACACGCACGTATAGAATGACCCGTGTCACGTAAGAGAAAAAGCACGGGATAATTCAACAGTCTTCTATCTCCCCCGTCCAGTTTTTTTTAAATACCTTGTTTTATTTGGCCTTAAACGTTTCATTGTGTTTTATACTGTGTTTCTGTACTTTTGTTTGTCAAAATTCCACGATTGACCAATCAGGACGTGCGGTATTTTTTTGAAAGCTTCCGGTACACATTTCTGGGTTTACGCACGTATTGGTAGAATAATTGCCCACTCAGTTCACATGCAGAGACGGAATGTGCCAATGATGTGATACATTAAATGGGCCGGTTCATTTTCATCGTTGAGTGCCGAAGTTCTTCTAATAAATGGAGCATTTCCTAATAAAACAGCGCAAGAACAAATAGTAATAATACAACTATATTTCATTTAAACCGTCGGAATTGCTAGATTCTTTGATATAGATCGAATGTCTACCCCGTTTTTGTTCAAGTAAAGTAAGATTGCAGCTAACCAGTGACCGTTATTTTCCCATCAGCCACCTTATTTGCACGCCCGTCACCTGCCCGTCACCTGCCCGTCATCTGCTGTATTGTAGTCTGTGAGAATAAGTCATTAAGGATACGATATTACTTTGCCATTTGACTACCCTAATAATGAAGTTTTCGGCCACTGACACACACACGAACATTTCAGATATATTCCCTTTCTTTCTAAACAAGTGCATAAGACCACCTGCATTTTAAAATTAGGCTGAAACATCCTTTATCGTTAGATATTGGATGATGGATCTCAAATCCCTATTTGAACCCACAATTTTAAAGTTACCTGTTTACAAAACGCCCGTTGTTTCCTCGTATTCTGCCACGGCAAGTAGCAAACCGAAATCGAATTATCAAAAGCCCGAGGTGAAATTGCTATATATTAAACTAATACATTGTGAAGGACACGAAGTAGGCTTAATGTTGAAGATTATTTTGGTAATTAATTTACTTCAGAATTCAAGATGAACATTAAAAATTACCTTTCTACTCACAAAAACACAGCAAAACTTAACTAAAACAATACCATCGCTATTTATTGAAACTTTTCTTAAAAACGCCCTCTATGTAAATATGGTTCGCGTTATTTATCCCGCGTGCTGCAGGGGGACACTATCTACGGTAAAACGCTGATCACGGCTCTATCACTTTATCAGCATTTTGGAATCGACGTTTTGTTGTACAAAGAGTGCTGATTTTTCTTAATCCTTATAGGTGTAAGTTCATACATGTAACTAATACAATTGTAAAAATATACAAATCCCAGTTGTTATCATAATTGGGGGCGCATCCTCCAACATATCTCTTCTTAAAGTCTACCTCAATCTAATTTTGATACCAATCTCCAGTCCTTAATAAAACACGTTTCTACTGTACATACAGTTCATGCACTTTTGTCGCTCATGTTTTATTTTGATCGGTTGATCTTTATAAGCATGTTTCTCCGAGCAGACGACACCACCTCAACATTCGGCTATATCTTGCAACGTACTTTAATTGGTTTGAGCATGCGCACTTGAGTTACGGGACGTCTAGCCAGACATTGCCCAACATTCTAGTTTTCCGAATTCGATTCATCATCAGCTGTTTCTGTCTGGGTTTGATATTTCGTGCTTTGACATGTTACAACGCACTCAAGACAGACAGATATAAGCAGATAAATTGTTGGAAGATTCAACATTTCAAGATTTAAGATTCAAGGACTATATTTAATCAAGCCAGGAAAAAACGGTAAGATATCAGCCTACGGAAAGTTTATTGTAAATATGTTATATAAGTATAATTAAAAAATAATGATATGCTAAGAACTATGCTATGTTCGATAGTTATTTTTCTAACCTATAATGCATATTACATGTGCTGGCTCCTTTAACAATTAGCTGAGGGTTTCTAGTCAAACATCCTTTCGTGAATTGTACTTTCTGTCGGTTGTTTTTATCGGAAATATTTTAATATTAGAGTATTTCTTTCTACGTATATCTCTCTAGTTTCAATTTATAAATTTCACCATACCCTTTTCAGGAGAAATTCATTAAAATCACCGCTCGCTTGGAACGTGCAGCAATCCGGTCTAGCATCATAACAATTTTGTGATAATGTGATGTTTATGTTAGTCTTCTACGCATGCACGTATTACAAGTCTCGCTTTAATTCTCAAGTTGATTCAAATTCTTCTGTCAAGGACGAAAACTAATTGTTCAGGAAATATATATAAATCGAGATTTTTTTAATTTTTATGTAAAACGTATGTTGCATGTTATGACATGGGCGTCAGGCCAAAATTACCCATCAAGGGTCGAAGTATCCCCATTCTACGGTTCAACATGGCGGCCTCCTATCCTATTAGTCACATGTCCATTACATTTACGCTCGAAAATTGTCTCCGTATTGTCCGAAGTTAAACTAGTAAAACAGAAAAGTACATGTAACTGCATGTAAAAGATTAAGTCAATCACACAACTCGTTTGTCCTAGGTGAACTTTTTACAGAAGCACCCGATATGTTTCTCGTCAGTCATCTATATAAAATATTTAATTTTGAAAAGCTTGAGATTGATTTATGGTGTATTGAAATTGTATGCACAATTAAGCTTTTACATTGGAAAGACATGATACATTTCACTTGTCCATGGTAGTATGATCATTGGTATGATTTATGTATTTTCTACCCTGGATTTTCTATTTTGCTCAACATTTGAATAAGTAATTGCAAAATTTGTTGGCGGGATATTCAAATGTGAAACTGGAATGTGTGCAGTGTCAATTGGAATTCACTACGCCTCGTGGACAAACACGTATATATAGGTTGTGTAGTAAAAACGTTTACTAAAGACAAAAGGTAAATGTGATTGACTTCATTGTTTTTCTCACTTTATTAATTGTTAATACCATGTTGGTTTAAAAAAATAATCAAAATTAACCTTGGTTTGCTTTATTGAAATCTTTAGGCATTGCTAATAGTAATTGAGCATATTATATCATATGTGGGATGGGAAATCTGTAAAACATTTCAATCTAAAGAACCGTAGAATGGGGATACTTTGACCCTTGTTGGGTAATTTTGGCCCACCAAAAAAAAGAAGAGTTTATTTGTCAAAATTTGATATATAATTACAACAACATTAACCTGATATTATGTGTATCTGGAACTTGACCTAAACACAATAAGCTGCAGGATTTTTCTTTATTTTTAGGTATTTTTAGGAAAATTGTTTTAACTACAATACCATCAAGAATTATAAGGTTGAAGGTTCTAACAAATAACAGTGTCCACCTATTTCTTTTTAGTTGTACATCAATCCCACTTGAAATATGAACATGACGTCAAAGTGTTACTACTGAGAGTAGAGTAGTACTTGCTCAATCATTGCCTGTGTGATTCTAATGCGCTGGCGTATGTATTTCATATTGATTAGTGATAAACATCAACAGCATGCTGTTTTAATTTACACCAACTGCACTATATTGTAGGTAAAAATATTATATTTTGGAAAAATGTTGTATTTATAATCATTTGTGCGTATTTGTTGGAACAGTGTTGTTCTAGACTATATGGAATAAACGCTAACCTCGTTGTAGCATCATCCAAGTGGCACAATGCTGTCCCATTGAAAAGCAGAACCAACAATTACGCATACCAGCAACATTTCGGAGCACCAGTCGGGAATTGAACCCGGGACCTTCCGTATAAATATCGAACGCGCCAGTGTATAGACCAAAAGAGGACTTCCCCGTCAGGTCTATGACACTAACACACACTTATTATCTCGTGACAATACCCCCCCCCCCCCACCCCCCCCCCTAAACAAGGCACGTCCTCGTGCCGTAAATACAACTTAAATAAAGGGTTCAACAAAAGAAAGTATACCACTTTGTTTATGTCATTTTGAGTAACATTCAATTTTTTCTTTGACCAAACAGGCTAGATAGGCAGTTAGATGAATCTTTTAGGCATACTTTGATACCAAATTTGCCCCCTAACAACAAAGATAAACCATGATTAGCACCATTTAAAGAAAAATATCCCATTTTCAAAAGTCGCATTTCCAATACACAGCACGAGAAAAAAGGACCAAGTGTTAACACGCACAATGTGGTAAGACCCAGCGCATTTTGCACTGTGCGATCGATAGCCCCGTCAATCCTGGCTAATACACACACCCCGAGAGACCCCAATTGGTCCCTTCTCAACATGTAGTTTAACTCTTAATTTCCACACATTTGAATCTTTGGTTAGATACAAGATGTATCAAAGATCAGAAATATGACTTGTTCTGAATTTGACTTTTTTGACTTTTTTTTACCTATTAAGATAAGTGGTGGAGGCAGCGCCCTCAATTACAAAAAATACATATGATAACAACTGGGATTTGTATATATTTACAATTGTAACTTACAACTATAAGGATTAAGAAAGACCAGCCCTTTTTGTATAACAAAACGTCGATTCAAAAATGCTGGTAGAGCCGCAACCAGCATTTGACATCGCTAGGTGGTATTCCAACATATTTAAAACATTTTTTTAATGTTCATCTTGAATTCTGATGCTAATCATGGTTTATCTTTGTTGTTAGGGGACAAATTTGGTATCAAATTATGCCTAAAAGATTCATCTAAATGCCTATCTAGCCTGTTTGGTCAAAGAAAATTGAACGTTACTCAAAATGACATAAACAAAGTGGTATACTTTCTTTTGTTGAACCCTTTACATTACTTAATACGCTCCATAATGGGTGGGACCGCCCGGGTGTTAAAGGTATATTATGTGATCTTTCCAGGGAACGCCCTCAACATCGAAAAAAAAATAGAAACCAGATTTTCTTGCCGATTTACATTTCTGATCATAAATCATGCATACATTCCAAGTTACAGGGCGATACGATTCTTAATTACGTCAAAATCATGGTTTTAGAGTGAAAATAAACTGTCGGAATTCCGACAGTTTATATTTTTCACTCTAAATTCACTCTAAAACCATGATTTTGAGGTAATTAGGAATCGTATCGCTCTGTAACTTGGAATGTATGTACGATTTATGATCAGAAATGTTAATCTGCAAGAAAATCTACTTTCTAAAAAAAATCATGAATAGAGGGCGCTCTCTGGAAAAGATCACATAATATGCCTTTAAGTAAACACCAGGGGCCACCGCTGCCACCAATTTTGTCACGTACCGCCCTAAACATATATAATTCACGAGATACACCAGCAACATTTCGGAGCACCAGCCGGGAATTAAACCCGGGACCTTCCGTATAAATATCGAACGCGCCAGTGTATATATAGACCAAAAGAGGACTTCCCCGTCAGGTCTATGACACTAACACACTTATATCTCGTGACACTACTATTGGCCGATTCCGCGAATTGACCAATTGGCAATGAGATTCGAGTAGCCTACGTGGGTTTGAGAATTGATTTCGCGGCATAAATACACGCTTCGAAGAGTATCCTCGTCGCGTCGTCTTCGAACACGAAATATACATTGTTTCGGAAATTACAGCATTGTGACATGTAAAAAGTTTTTTTTCATGAATTGATATGCATATTTAGGTCCCTATGCAAACGAAGTCATGTTGAATTTTTTAATTAGGGCCGTATTCTCGTACTAAACACGGTTTTAGCTTAAAACCGTGTTTAACTAAACGCGTGTCTAACTTACGCGTTTAGTTAAACACGGTTTTAAGCTAAAAAAAAAAAATTGTCAGGGAAAGAGTTAAAACTCTTTCCCTGACAAATAAATTTTTGAAGAAATTGTGAATTTGCACATGCATGTAAATATCAACTTATAATTTGAATATGAGACTCTGTATATAAGGTAGTAAAACTATATATATTCTGAAAGCTTATGAATGGCCGGACACTTCTGTGAAAATTTCAACGATACCGGACGATCGTGGCGGTTGCCATGGTAACCGTTACCCAGCATGCAATTTTTGTAACATCTTTTTTTACAAATATTTAGTAGTCCTGTATGAAAACTGTACTACTTGAGCCCTTCAAAATGCTTTCAAGAGATGGACATTATAATTCTGAACATTTTGATACAAAATTTGCTGTAGTGGGTTATTCGGTTATGGCGCAACGACCAGAATCGTGTACGATCAGCACGACAAATATACCGTAAGCCCAAAATCCAAAATGGCTGCCATACAGGGGCACAAAAAATCAAATGCCTTCAATTACACTAAAAGGCATACTAAATTGTTCGGCTGAGCACAAGGATTCCAAAAAGGTATAGTTTGCCATACTTCCGATGTTTGGTTAGGGAGCGGGCATTATTTACGCCAGGGGGGGGAATGGAGGAGTTAAGGGGGGAACGCGAAAAAAAATCTATACAGACAGGGGGGAACGCGAATATTTAAAAATCAACTGAGGGGGGAACGCGAATTTTTTTTTTTACACGTGTGGGGAAAAAAATAATAAGGGGTTTAATAGGGAGGGGGGACCATCAACTTTTTTACCTGATGGATGGGGGGAACCTGAAATTTTTTTGGAAGACAAAAGGGGGAACATGAAAAAATGTGGGGAAAATAGATGGAAATCCTCCATTCCCCCCCCTGGCGTAAATAGTGACCGCTCCCTTAACGAGTTATAGGGTAAAACGTAAAAAGGTCGTGTTGACGCATTAATGCGTCTATGTCAGGTACGTTAGTTTATCCTTTAAACGACGTGTTTAACAAAACACGATTTTAAACTCTGCAAATATCGTTCCCAGAGTGGTCCTGCGTTGATTGTATACAGGTATTTATTTCATTGTGGCCCTAATGGGTTACAATAGATATCGACCGAATGCCTTAAATACACGGTACTTTTAAAGACTATACGAGCCGAACGTCAGCTTTCACCGGGCACGGTTGAGTGATCATTCAAGGCATAGTTAAACGCGCATTATACCCCCATACCCATGTTTAAAGTTAGACACATTTCGGCGAGTTAGACGCGTGTTTAAGTAAAACAAATGTACGAGAATCGCGTTTAGTTAAACGCTGTGTCTAAAGTCAAAGTTCAGACGCGTGTTTAGCTTAAAAGTGTTTTTAAACACTTTAAGGTCTATAGGCCCGCATTCTCGTACGTATAATTAAAATTATACGTACGAGAATACGGGCCTATAGACCTTATCGCAAATAGGTAAAAATCAATTGTTTATCCTTTTCTGTTGCATTGTGGGATTGATAAGGGAAAAAATGTGCCCCCTTTTCTATCCCACAATGCATCAGAAAAGGATAATCAATTGATTCTATATCCCACGCACTCGATTCCAATTGGTCAAAATCAATCACGTGGTTTGAAAATAGGAGGTGTATTCAAACGATAACGAGTGTTCGAAAGTCGGCTACGTGTACGTGCATATTAATATATACGTTATGGCGGAATCGGCCAACCATAAACCTCATATCATTCACGAACATGATTTAAGTCAAGTCATCTTGTTGTCCAACGACTACAGCACGTAGACCAATGCAATATATGAGTACAACGTTACCGGAAAGAAGTGAGGGCGGAAGCAATTGAATTAAGGATGATGACGACACATTTAAATAAAACACGTGTTCTATGGTATGCTTGCGAAATTTAAAGGGGGTGGCGCAAAAGGGGGTCATGAAATTGAATGCCGCCCACTTCCTCCGTCTATGCTGGATAGGGAGGCAAACAACCTTTTATTGACCTTTACAGGCCCGTAAGACACTTTTTTCAAAGGGGGGGGGGGGGCGTTTTCAAAAAAAAATCACCGGAAGTGATAGAGCTAGTTTTTTTCCGTCGGAGACACGCTGATTTTCTAATTTTTCTGTTCCATTATGGTGTCCATAGTTTACCTTTCTTGTTGGTCGACGCATAGAAATACCGGAAGTAGTTTTTGGAGATATTTTTGAGGGGTTTTTTTTTGGGGGAGGGGGGATTTTCTCTGTTTTTGGTCAAATTTTCCGGGGAAGATTTTCAAAGGGGGGGGGGGGGGGCGATCGCCACCGTCGCCCCCACCCCCATCTGACGGGCCTGCTTTAAAAGCAAAACCATCAGCCAGTCTTTGAGCAATGATTGAGATTGATTGGAAGGTGACATCTGGGTGAAAATAAAAAACACCCCACCAAAGTCTAGTCGATTGTGCGTTATTGATATTAAACCACCAAAAGGTTTTATTAAAAATGTTCAAAACCTTCAACAGTTTTCTTCACATTTTGTTGTACATGTAAAACCCTGTGTTATGAATCCGAGTTTGAATGACAATAATCGTAATTAAGAATTAATATTAGTCAAGAGTTGGACTCAGGCCAGCTCAGGAAGTATGGATCATGTCGTTTGAAACGAAAACTATTTCCGCGTTATTTCCTCCCGAGAGTTGGCGGCTCAAAATAATATAATGCGTAAATGAACTGCTGCTTTGTATTATTGGTATTTTTATTCAGAAGCATCTCGTGGCCCGCAGGCCAAATTACATGCCAATATACAATTTAAAATTACGATATAAAAATGCACATTAACAACATCAAAATATTGCACTTGTAGGATTGAATTATAATTTACAAATAAAGATATATTAAAGATAAATATGTACACAAATTAAGAAACAACAACATGTCACACTTCATATCACACAAATTAAGAAACAACAAAATGTCACACTTCATGTCACACTTGTAGTAGTCGCTGTTACCATGGTTACTGCTGTTACCATAGTTGCTGCTGATGTGCTTTTAGTGCTACTGCTGATGGTGAAATATGATGATGATTAAAACTATTATAAACAAATAATGAAGTTACAAATAATATTACGATCGAAAAGCTAGAAAGAAAATAGTGATATTTGGCAATTGATCAAAACGATGATGTCGCGATAATTTTTCCCCTAGAATTTCACCTTATATAATTTATTACATCCTGGTCAGTAAGCCGTAAGTGACCATGACGATCTTGAGAGAGTTGCGTGTGTCCCACCATAAATTCTGGAATGGGTATCAAAGTGAGAGATTTAAAGTGAAAACTAGGGGCCATATTCTCGTACGTAGTTAAATACGGTTTTAAGCTAAACACGCGTCTAACTTTAACTTTAGACACAACGTTTAACTAAACGCGATTCTCGTACATTTGTTTTACTTAAACACGCGTATAACTCGCCGAAATGTGTCTAACTTTAAACATGGGTGGGTACGGGAGTAGTTTAATGCGCGTTTAACTAAACTCGCGCACCATACCTTGAATGATCACTCAACCGTGCCCGGTGCAAGCTGACGTGCGGATCGCGTAGTCCATAAAAGTACCGTGTATATAAGGCATTCGGTCGATATCTATTGTAACCCATTAGGGCCACACTATGAATTAAATACCTGTATGCAATCAACGCAGGACCACCGTCTGGGAACGAGATTTGCAAAGTTTAAAATCGTGTTTTGTTATTAAAACACGTCGATTAAAGAATAAACTCATGTTTAAGTTAGACACGCGTTTAGTTAAACACGGCTTTAAGCTAAAACCGTGTTTAGTACGAGCATGGACGTGTCTGTTACTTCCATGGTTTGAATGACAATAATCGTAATTAAGAATATTAGTCAAGAGTTGGACTCAGGCCAGCTCAGGAACTATGGATCATGTCGTACGAGAATATGGCCCTATATGTTTCATACACAAAAACCCCTTTACCAAGCCTACCCCCTTTCCAATGTCAATAACGCCCGCACCCCTAGTTTTACCCTGCGTGCCAAATACATATTATAAGGTCGTCATTATTTATAGCAATATTATGCAATGGCATTGTTTGTATGATTCATTCGTTCCGGGTTTGGTGATATCATACATATTGTTATCAATATGATAATTAACATTTCATATACCTTGGGAGTACTACTATAAATATGATAAAGACATGTGAATAACCTCCAATTCTCATAAAGCGTCATAAGATCTGTGAAGTGCAACCAATACAGTCGCTTATATTTCTACTCGATCAAAAGGTAGGTGAATATATTTTTCTTACAATCATTTCATTGACCGATTTTAGATTATTTTTAAACACTTTAAAGGGCCGTATTCTCGTACGTACATGTAGTTAAACATGGGTTTAAGCTAAACACGCGTCTAACTTTGACTTTAGACACATTGTTTAACTAGACGCAATTCTCGAAAATTTGTTTAACTTAAAAACGCGTCTAACTCACTAAAAAGTGTCTAACTTTAAACATGGTTATGGGGGTAGTTTAAAGCGCGTTTACTTAAACTCATACACCAACTGTATGCCTTGAATGATCACTCAACCGTGCCTGCCTGCGTGCCTGCTCGGTCGATATCTATTGTAATCCATTAGGGCCATAAAAACCCACCTGTATACAGTATAACGCACGACCACTCTGGGGACGAGATTCGCGGAGTTTAAAACCGTGTTTTGTTAAACACGTTGTTTAAAAGATAAACTCGCGACGCGTATAGTTCGACGCGGTCTTAAGCTAAAACCGCGTTTAGTACGAGAATACGGCCCTATGTTACTGAATATTGCAGGTTGATTTAAGTATTTTTCGCGTTGCAGCTGTTCTGTTGCAGCATAGGCTACGTGTAGGTAGGCTACATCGTGCAATCTAAGGTTACTACGGTGATCATGGTGATATATACAGGAAATTCATTCACGACACGTTTGTCGACCAACGTAGGCCTATAGCAAAACAGATACGAACTATAATTTATTCTCTAAATATTTCGGGAGTTTAATCGAAACAATGCCCAAACAATGCCAAAGGTCCACAGTGCGCAACCTCCTCCGTCTATGAGGTGTCCACTTAATTGCAAGAATGATTTTCGTGAAGTAGATCATGCTTCAAATAATTAGTGATGAATGAACTGTGTACTCTCCCAACTATAACTGTCATCCTTTATAAAATCGGCAAATCCAGTGAGTTGTTTGCTTTTAAATTGCCTGCTTCAAATATTCGCGCTCTTTACCAAATGGCCTCACGCAGGGCCCATGCCACTACACGCTAGTGCTAGTCATATGCCGAAAAGAATCCTAGTGTGCTAGCGCCATCATTTCATGAGTCACATCGCGCGTCTAAATGACCTTGCTTGCTGTCATACGCGTTGTCATGTGATAGTGTCCTCATTTCAAGAGTCACATCGCGCACTAACGTATGTAAACGTCCGTAATATTATAGGAGGCTCTTGTTTTGCGAATCGAATTTCCTCTCCCATGATTACTCCCTGACTCACGGCAGCAGGCTCTGCGTAATTGTTGGGCGTGCTATTGAATAGGAACTAACTGTGCCGCTTGGATGATGCTACAATGAGGGTTAGCGTTTATTCCGTATAGATTATAGAACAACATTTTAAAACTGTTGCTGATTGATTCCAACAAATACGCACATCCCTGGTTAAAGATACCGTCGCAATGGCGATATAAGTGTCGGATTGTTGGGGGGGGGGGGGGGGGGGGGGGGCGTACCATGGGCGCAGTGGATTTCTAGCGCAGCTTGTGCCATGGGCGTAAATCAATATCTCGCAACTATAATGAATACACGCACACTAGCCGGTAAATGGAAGCGCAGCACGCGGAGAGGCTGCAAAACAAGTGACGCACTACTGACATGCGTGTAGGTGCGATGTTTTTTGGAATTGCGTATGTTGCTTTCATGGTGCGACTCTCCGTTCGTTGGCATCAATTTGTAACCGTCGTGAGCAGGCTGTGATGCAAGGCACGTTTGCGCTTGAACGTAACGCGATGAACATCACCAAGGAGTGAATAAGCCCCGCCTCAAACTACAGGGTGACCCCAAAAAATGTTAACACTCCGGGCACATAAGATATCTTAAAAGGACAGGAACACACGGGTCTAATCTTGATGTATTATGAAAGCTGAGTAAATAAGCTTTCATTTGCATTTTATTGCGTTCCAATTGGTTATTTAGAACGGGAGATATGCTTCAGCAAACATGAGGAAGCAAAATCGGACACTTTTTATGTCACGCTCTGTATAATACTAAAAGACTTGTAATGATGATTTTATTTTGTCTCGTTTCAGAAACATATACTAAGAAAGATGAAGACTATATCATTCTCTCTGAGTTTGCTGTGGCTGACCATGGCATATGTGAATGCCAGAGATCTGGGTAAGATTATTTGAACATTAACTATGTTTGAACGCGGTTCAATTTGAAACTGATGTCGAGAGATTTCTCTTAAATGAAAGAGGAAATTATTACCGTCCTACTTTCCATGCAATGATACTACAAAAACGTCGATAAAAATGAAAATATAATACTTTTTTCAGCGGAAAGTGAATTTCATTTAAAGGTATATTATGTGATCTTTCCTGGGAACGCCCTCAACATCGAAAAAAAATTAAAATTTCAAGTTCCAAGTTACAGGGCGATAAGATTCTTAATTACTTCAAAATCATGGTTTTAGAGTGAAAATAAATTGTCGTGATAACACGACAGTTTATATTTTCACTCTAAATTCACTCTAAAACCATGATTTTGAGGTAATTAGGGTACCGCTCTGTAACTTGGAATGTATGTACGATTTATGATCAGAAATGTAAATCTGCAAGAAAATCTACTTTCTAAAAAAAATCATGAATAGAGGGCGCTCTCTGGAAAAGATCACATATGCCTTTATAAAGTTGCACTGAACCTGGATATTGACGGTTCACAAGAAGGTTCATCTGGGTCCTACCTTCTATCATCGAGCTTGTATAATTATAAGCAAAATAATAATAATAATGTCCATTATAACAATTTCAGGGAATTCACGCTTTGAAAAGCGAGACTCTGAAACAAACGAAGTAGGCCTACTACCAGTCGCAGAAGTGATCGTGGAAGTAACAGAGGAGCGTAAGTGTTTGCATTAAATTACACTTGATGAATATTCATAAAGCTATACGATTGTCCCCATTCCCCAATATATTTGACTATTTTCTTACAAACTGATTCCTAGACACAGATGTAAATAAACAAATGCTACCGTCATTACCGTAATTGATTGTTTCCCTCGGTTGTGACCGCAGCGTTTGCCCTATTTCCCCCTCAAAACACGTATACCATATGTATAATAATATCAACATATCCGTTCTGTAACTATCAACTGCAACCCGATTTGATGAATCTGGTTTATCGATTTGAAAAGCAGGTTTATCGATTTGAAAATCACATTATATTTCTGAAAAACCTTAATTTTCGAATTTGATACTTTTTTCGATTTGAAAACCAGGTTTATCGATTGGAAAAGCAGATTGTTTGAAAAATCAGGTTTACCAAGTTTTTCGAAATTTTCTTGCTTTTCGTAAAACCTGTTTTTTTTCTTCAAAAACCTTGCTTATCGAATTTGATAAACCTGTTTTTTCGATTTGAAAAAAAAAAAGGTTTTATCGATCAGCCGAGAAACCTGTTTGTTTAAAAAACTTTGAACATGGAGAAAATTGCTTTGACACTGATTTGATTGGTCAAATTATTGTTACTAGCAGCGTGCACTCGCTACGCTCGGGTCCCCGCTAGATGGTTATGCCACATTACCTACTCTGAAACCGCATAAACCCCCTACAACACCCCAAAACAGGTTGATTTATAATCATATCCCTGCTAAAGGCATTATAAATCCCATACAAACCCCCATCAGGTTGATTTATAACCATATCCCTCCTAAACCATTTATACTCTGTTTGCTCATCTCGAGACAGTGACGTAACCGCGTATTCTACTAATTGTATCACATAACGCGCGCGCATACTCGCGGCGCTGGCGTACAAACACGAGCGTTGAAAGGCGGAAGATCACACGCGTGCGTAAAAGCTGCGCCTGTTCAGTTACGTCACTGTCTCGAGATGGCCAAACAGAGTATTATAGTAACGCCAAAAGGGTTTAGATCGCGAGCGATCTGAAAAAGGGTACCTGGCTGCTGCTGAAAATTAGTAACTCCCACAATACAGCACGGTCGATACCTCAAAAATACACTACAACAACAAGTACCGTATACACTATACGAAAAATATTATTTGTAAATAAATCTTCACTTGATTCTGTTCCGTGCTCACAGTGTCAAGCGGGGCCGAAGGCACCGTACGCGGATAGCCCGCCGCTAGGCGCTAGTAAGAAAAGGAGCCGCATGCCGCCTGCGGCCGAGGCGACTAAACCCGGCTTGTTACGAACCGAAAAGTTAGGTCCAATTGTGTAGAATTTGCGAACTCAACCCCTATTTTGCGCGAACTCTACCCCTATCATAGAGGGCGCTGTTGTACCTAGGATGCGTGTTTTTTTCAGCAAGCTAGATGGTTCGCCGCCAAAAATATGCGATCTCTACCACTCGCTATAGTAACCGTGGCTACTTTAATATTAACCACTACCTCTCAAACCGCATCAAGTTAACCCTCGGTACTTTTAAAACCACATAAACCCCTACAACCGCCACCCCACTTCAACTACACCAACCAGGTAGATTTATAATCATTACCCTCCTAATTTCCCGTGGTTACTTCATTATCTCTTACATTTCCCGTGATTTAGACCGCCCCCCCCCCCCCCCCCCCATACCCACACCCAAACCAGGTTGATTTATAATCACAACCCTCCCTTAACCATTTCCCGTGGCTAATTCATTAACCCTCGGTCCCTTAGATTGTTTGGCATGCCAACTTAAAGTAAAGAAATCAGGTTGCTTTAATATTAACCCCCGCAAAAGACTACTTGCACCATTATAACTCTAGGTCTATATGGACCACAAATGCAGTGACGTATGGAAATGTTTTAATCAATGTAGGCCTATTTGATATCAATTTTATCATACACAGCTACTGTGACGTCATGTATTGATCACGCACCTCTTTGTGCCACGTGGAAAAGATTTTGCAAAGATGGAACTTTTGGTCACATGACCCGAGAACATTGCCCTAAAACATGTGGGCTGTGCACAGTCAGTGGTAAGCTAGTAATCTTTTAATTCCAGGATCCTGACACTCATTGTCTTGCATTGGCGTGGTCAGGACTCATTCATATTCGAGAGGGGAAAGTGAAGAACGAGAAAAGTGCCAAACAAAGAAGATTTTAAAGACACCACCACAATGCATTGCGTTTTTGCAAAATGCCCTAATTCTGGTCTCCAATTTTTCTCGGTTCCCATAGACATAATTATGCACACAATCATGGCTTCACAGCGCGTTCATCGTTGGAGCTCTTAGGTTCTAGTTTACATCCATGAATAAATTAGTTATCCGTGTTCCTTTTTCTTATTTCTAAAACTCAAGAGCTCGATAAATGCATCGTGTCAAAAAGCTTTAGTTTGCCGGCGTTCGCGCAATGCATTGTGGGAAGACCTTAAAATCTTCGGTGCCGAAAGCACGCCGTTAAATAGGTTTCCTATAATACTTGATGCTCATGCTCATGATGTGTGTGATCGTTGAAATACAAAGTTTATATTTGTATGAAATGGGACAACTGGTGTTGCGCCCTCCTTCATCATAACAGAGCAGCCTCGTAGATCTTCCCGCATCGCATAGTATTTCGGCCTGTAGCCATTTTTAAACATGGAACCATCGTACAACTTGCAACGTTTCACGTTCAATTCTCAAAGCCCCAGCGTACATAATACTGAAGCGATTAGCGATTGAACAGCAGCTTTGTCCTAATGAACAATTCACATTGTTTAAAATGCTAATCGCTTCATTATTTTAATTTTAAAAGAAGTATGGGGATCAGTAAGGCGTAAGAAATGTGATGCTTGAATAACTCCATACTAAAAATAACTTTATCAACGACTTTGCCAAAAGAGCTATAGGGCTCCCACGCATTATAAATCACGGGTTCGATTCGTCAACCAACCTACAATGTATGTACTTATATATTGCTGTTTGTTTTTGTAACATGCTCATTCTGGCCGGATGAGAGCCGCTGCCCGGGATGTGAACAAAAGAGCCTATCAATTATATATTTTGTAGTATTATGGGTTGAACGCCTATATGCTTATAGGCTGCTGTGGGTGTTGACAGAACATACCGTATACAATTAACATATTCTTGAAGATCTACTGCTTTATGAGGAGATAAAAACTTAAAAGAAAGAACGACCCTTTAAAGAATAAGATTAACGTTTGTTTTCCTCCTGGTTTACTTTGACATAGATGGCGAGTCTTGTGTTGACATCTCAAGTAGATGCGCAACTTGGGGAAAGTATTGTCATGATGGGACGTTCGGACATATGGCCAAAGAACATTGTCCAAGGACCTGCAAAGTTTGCACCAGAGGTAAATATTCATGCGTACACTGCAGAAACTACAGAACACATCGACGCGTAGAGAACACGTCAAGAACGCGTCTGAACGTGTTCAAAAATGTAATAGATTTAGAACATGGTCCTGGCCGTTACAGATGTGTTCTTGATGTGTTCTAGAAATGGCCCTTGAACACATGCAGAACACATGGTGATGCGTCAAAAAATCTAGAACTACAGAACACATTAGAACATCTACAGAACACATGAACATGTTATATTTCTGTTACATTTGGACGCTTCCGAAACATCCTGAACGTGTGTGTAGAACACGTCGGAATGTGTTCTGCGAAGCGTCTGATGTGTTCTGTAGTTTTTGCATTGTTGTATTTAACGAAATCAGACTAATCAATACTTGTGCGCTGATGTTGTAGAAATGAAGACTATTCTAAATAGGGATGAGAGTAGTTATTGCAAGTATGATCAGCATCTCTGTCACAAGTGCATATGTTCTCATTTATTCTTTAGAAACAATATCATAAATATATCATCGACCTTATATGACACTAATCATATCAACGCATAAATACAAACATGGAGCAGGCCTATGTTAATACCTGCAACATAATGCATGCTGCATGCAACAATCTCTTCTTTTTTTTAATTGACGAAACTAAACTTTAATGTGATATTATACGGTATACTAATTTCAGCAAAAGCCAGGGTTTTGAACTATAAATTCTATGTTCATAGAAACATTAAGAAATTTATTAACACCAACTCCAAGAACATAATATTTCAGAAAATCACAAAGAAAGCAAGTTCAAAACCACTTTCATAAAAATGTCAATTTCAATATTTTAGCATATTTATATAATATTGAATGGCATTGAGGGTGATACAAGAATATGTACGAGCTATAAAAATATTGCAATATTTTTATAGCTCGTACAATATATTCTTTTATCACCCGAAAATAAGACATTCAATATTATTATTATTATTATTCATATAACAGACTATTTTGGTGAAAACTAATTAAGCTAGCTCTAACTGACCTTACGTATGAACGCGCACATCTTCTGCACCGCGCCAAAAATATTGGACTGCAATTTTTTTTAAATATTGGACGCACATCCGGGAACTTGGTGCACACTATTCAATACGCACTTTTTTGTACCGTTTGGAAGGCCGATATAAATAATAATAGGTAATATCCCTTTAATTTGACAATTTTTCTCGCATTTGTATGGCATTTCAAATTATCAGATTTGGAATCACTATAGAAAAATGTTTCTAGCTCGTTATCCCTTCAAAATAAGGGGATAACATTAAAGGGTAATTACTCTTTGTTAAGCAAAATTCCATGATTTTGGGACAAAAAATCAGGTAATGTCCCTTTAATGTATGCCAGAAGTACTATAATCATGTTCTACACACTGAAGAATATTGAATTTATAGGTAATGAAAAACGAAATGTCAAAACATTGATAATTATGCAATGAATCTCTTAATTATTCATCATTTAATTTGATTACTTTAAACAAATATTTTCTAGTACAGGGATGATATAATCTTTACCCATAAAAATGACCTACGTGTTTGAAATTTTCTGTGAGAAAAGAGTAAGACTTACAGTTTAAGTATCATAAGTTTATTTTACTGACACGTGTCACGGTTCAGAGATTTTCAATGGTTGCAGGTATTTTATTGAATGCCCCTCGTAGTAGGTATAACAAATTCCAGCGCTGTGATCACAAACAACTGAATTCTCCATAGCGTCATATTTGATCCCAAACTGTCATCTTTGATCATTTTGTTTCTCCAGCGTCATATTCGATCCCGAATTGGTTTTCTTCAATTTTGTTTTCTTTTTCCTTATTTCATTCATAACTTTTTTTGTTCAGTTGTTTCATTTATTGGCATTATAAGCAAGTTTTGTGGTGACCAACCCCTCAGAACCACGAAATAAAATCATTTTAAAGAGGCCGCCTCCTTTTTAAGGTTCGCTAAGTTTAGCGCAAACAGGGCAATTTTGCACTAACAGTTTTTGAAAAAAAGAATAAAAAGGGCCTCCTTCCTTTTTTTAAAAAATGTGAGGACGCTAAACATTTTTTTAAAAACTTTTCCTTATGAAAATATAACCAATCGATAATGTATGTACTTATTAATTTCAGAGACTGTTGCTGAACGAGCTCTTAAATTGCTTGAAGATGAAATCGAGGACTTGTGGGAGAACGTCTAGCAAGTAAGTTAGAGTAATCTATGTCCATAATACGCACCATGTACTTATGGGAAAACAGCACGCCGATCGAACCGCATCACGCAGATGTTTACGCGCGACGCGAACGCAACCGCGGGTGTGTGTTGTTTTGGAATGATGGTGCACACGCTGTTTACATCGACTTTTGAAGCTCAAAGGAACTTGACTATTATTTTAATTTGATCAGTTAATTTTTTTGGAAATAGTTTGAGTTAAATTGTTAAAAATGAAGTACAATTAAATTTTGTTCTTATTTGCAATGTCTATTTATGGCCTTCAAATTCTTATCGTTGTTGAAAGGGATCAAATCATGTTTCAGCGTATGTGCATTGTGGAGGCTATTATCGTCTGTTCGGTTTTAAAGTTTTAAACCCCATTTTTGCTCCTATCTTGTGCAATGGTACCTGGAAAGTCCGTAAGAAACGCTTCCTGACATCAGTATCTTATCTTGTCATCCATAATCTTTAATAACTGATCCATAAGAAGAAGGTTAAAAACATATTTTGCATCCTAAAATACCATCGCAATGACGATGTTTATGTCCAAATATCTCGAGTGGCCGATGCATCGATCCCAATACAAACACGCAATCGATCAAAACCCAGAGAGGGCGCAATGCATTAACCACGGCAGAGAGAGGGGGACAAGTGGTACCAACATTCATCACCAATATATACGAGGGGCATTCAATAAATACCTGCAACCATTGAAAATCTCTGAACCGTGACATGTGTCAATAAAATAAACTTATCATACTTAAACTGTAAGTCTTACCTCTTTCTCACGAAAAATTTCAAACCTGTGGGTCATTGTTATCATGTAATTTCAGTACTATAAACATCATGGTCTCTGGGCACTGACAATTGACAAGAATCAGCATTATAAATCAAGCGCCAATATTAACACTGTTAAAGAAGGGGTCCCGCAAGCACATTATTGAGCATTATTTGCTAGAAAAATAACTATCGAGCCCACATTTCGTAATTATATTGAACAAAAATTCATACTAATGTACATGTAGTCACAAAAACGAATAAAAACTGCCATCTCTCAACATGCAATTTTTAAAATTCGCGGCGATCGAAAGTCCCGGTGTCGGTGTCAAATTTGCGCATGTGCATTGTATAACTATAACGGCGGTATTTATTCATTTCTGTCATAAGTGGTGTGTTTTGTTCTATATAATTACGAAATGTGGGCTCGATATTTATTTTTCTAACATATAATGCACAATGGTGTGCTTGCGGGACCTCTCCTTTAACGCATGTATCTTAATAATGCATGCCATAAATTTGTCTTTCAAATTTCCCGCCATTGTAACATTTAATTTCCTAACCAGTGCCCTGAGATCACGGTATTCACAGTGCTGAAATGTAATGATAAAAATGACCTACGTGTTCGAAATTTTCTGTGAGAACAGAGTAAGACTTACTTAAAAGGGACATTAAGTGGTGTTGAAAATTTTAAATGTTTAAAAATTTACTTCACAATTCAAGATGAACATTAAAAATTGCCATTATTGTTGTTTCTACTAACAAAAACACAGCAAAACTTGATTAAAACAATATCATCGCTATTTATTGAAAAACGCCCTCTATGCAAATATGGTTCGCGTTATGTATCACGCGTACTGCAGGGGGATACTGTCGGACGTGAAATGCTCGTCCCGGCTGTACGAGCATTTTTGAATCGACGTTTTCTTGTACAAAGAGGGTTGATTTTTCTTAATCCTTATAGGTGTAAGTTCATACATGTAATATAATTATAAAAACAAACTAATCCCAGTTTTTATCATAATTGAGGGCGCAGCCTCCAACACATCTCTTAGTGTCCCTTTAAGTTTATTTTACTAACACGTGTCACGGTTCAGAGATTTTAAATGGTTGCAGGTATTTATTGAATGCCCCTCGTACAACCTGCGTTCTGCGTATCTGGGTGTTCATTTCACTCGGTTGTTGCCCTCGTGAAAAAAAACCACGCAGACGACGCGAACACCGATTGGTGATACACACCGAAACATGATATACAGGGTGACCCCCAAAAAATGTTAACACTCCGGGCACATAAGATATCTGAAAAGGACAGGAACACACGGGTCTAATCTTGATGTATTATCAAAGCTGAGTAAATAAGCTTTCATTTGCATTTGATTGCGTTCCAATTGGTTATTTAGAACGGGAGATATGCTTCAGCAAACATGAGGAAGCAAAATCGGCTTGGTCCAATCCTCTCAATATGAAAGTAAAGCTTTTAAAGTGCACAAAGCAAAGAAGAGATTAACTGATGTGTGTGTGACTTAATCATATTGCTTCTTGCTTCGTGCATTTTAAAAGCTTTGCTTTCATACTGAGAGGATTGGACCAAGCCGATTTTGCTTCCTCGTGTTTGCTGAAGCATATCTCCCGTTCTAAATAACCAACTGGAACGCAATAAAATGCAAATGAAAGCTTATTTCTCAGCTTTCATAATACATCAAGATTAGACCCGTGTGTTTCTGTCCTTTTAAGATATCTTATGTGCCCGGAGTGTTAACATTTTTTTTGGTCACCCTGTAATCCCTAAATAAATTCAATTACTGGAACATATAAATAAAAACAATTCACTAACTCCCCCATACCTTAAGTACAGTAACGAAGCGTTGTCGATTTGAGTTAAACAACGCTACTATATGGGCAACCATCGCGCCAATATTCGCACCACGCGGATAATGTTTTCACGCGGTACGCGATCGCAGTCGCAATGGGTGTTGTTTTTGGAATGACCATGCCAACTGTTTTCATCGAGTTTTGAAACTTACAGGAACTTAATTATAGGTTAGTTTGGTCATTTTAGTTTTTCGAAAATTTAATGATATTGTTAATAATGAAGTACCGTAGGCCTGCATTTAATATGTTCGTATTTGCATTGTCTATTTATGAAATGGCGTTCAAATCCCTATTCCCCAGTCGTTGTTAAACGGGATTAAATCATGTTTCAGCGTTGTGCATCACCAATCGACAACTTGCGTTCTGCGCGTGCTGCGTGTTTATTTCACTCGGGCGTTGCCCTCGTGAAATAAACCACGCAGACGCGCCAACACCGTTGTAGATTGGTGATGCACACGCTGACACATGATATAACCCCTTTCAACAACAACGACCAACGATTTGAACACCATTTCATAAATAGACAATGCATTTAAGAACATAATTTAAATGTACATGTACTTTTTTTTAAACAATTTCATTCAAAAACCTTAACATTAGTCAAGTTCCTTTTAGTTTCAAAAGTCGATGTAAACAGGCTAAAACAGCGTGTGCACGATCATTCCAAAACAACACACACCGCGGCTGCGATCGCGTAAACACATTATCCGCGTGGTGCGGTTCGTTCGGCGAGATGGTTTTCCATAGCAGCGTGGTTTATCTCAAATTAACAACGCTTTGCTACTGTAATGAGCATGAAGCTACATGTATAGATTAAGCTCTGAGTATGACCATTTCTTTGATCATCGGAGCAGTGCCCTCAACCAATCTGATGAAGTGTGTAATGTAAACCATTTACATTCAGGGTTCGGTTTTTGCCGGCAAAAAGGGCAAAAACCTATTTTGCCATGTTTTTGCCAGTTTCTGCCGGCAAAAATGGCAATCACTAAGAAAAACCATACATGGGTAGGGACATATTACTAATACATCAGAAAACACATAAACAATATTTAGCGAATCATTTCAGCCAACATTTGGTTTCACGAATTCCCTGAAATTGAAAACAAATACATGAAATGTATATAACCAATTTGAGTCAAATGTATACCAAAGAGCTTGCGATGGCAACTGCGGTGCCAGCAAACTGTATCTATTAATGTTTTACATATCTTATAAAGTTGAATACACTAAGAAAAATATATTTATGATTTCCACTGGCTTTTGAGATGATTCAGTAATTATTTGTATTTTGCCACTACATTTGTTTAGTTTTTGCCATCGTAGTTTTGCCGGACGGTTAAAACCGCGGTTTAAACCAAACCATGGTTTAAACCGCCTGCGGCAAAACCTGCGAACCATGATCAGTCAGCTGTAGAACGGGAGCCCGTTTCAATTGAGGGCGCTCTAAAACGACGGCTGTACGTAACCAAGGTAACGCACACCCGTCAATTTGCGCAATGATTGAATTTTCCCCTTTTACACCCAATTATCTGCATAAAAAGTAACTATCCATCGAGTTGAGGGCAGCATAAGGTATCAGAACTCCTTGCGACATCCAGTTAGATGATTTAATTTAACCTTTAACCGCAACATCACACGACACAAGCTTTAATTATGTCTTTTTTGACCGGTTTGCTGCGATGAGACCACCATTTTCTAGACGAGATTACACCATTTTATGGAATTTTTAGTGTAAGAGTGATAATTTTTACATTAAATATAAGCCCCGTAGTATTTAGAAGTGATGCCTTTGTAACGGTTATCTCTTTGATAAGAGAGTTATTTCGTTGTTTAAATCGGCAGAATCAGCTATTTAAGAATTTTTAAAATTACTGTGACGTGAGGCCGTTCTCTTGCTAACGCAGTCCCGTTCTCAAGCCCGCCCTCTATTGAAAAGTGTTTTTTGTTCGCATTGCGGCGGGCGACGGACTTCCGTCACTTAATGAATCGCCGTGTAAAAAATGACGGCAGTGCGTCACTAAATAGAGCGCCCTCAATTGAAACGGGGGCCCGTTCTACAGCTGACTGATGATTACATTACACTGTTGAACGAGGGTAATTTATTCTTTGGTTGACTAAAATGTAAATGAAAAGTGTAACACTACCCTGTTCCTATTACTTCAACACAAAGCTGAATAAGACAAAGCCAGTAGGCCTACTAGTTGCCACGAATCAATAGAAAAAGCTGATCCTAGGCCAGGAACCTAATATAAGTTAATTTCAGTGGCTGTATTTTGTGTTTCATTCATTTATTAACAATGCCTTTTGTCTTTCTTTATATAGCGCTGCTAACATGGTGCCTGAGATTACTTGATGCCTCCTGAAGCTTAGAGCATCACTCTTCTGTCAGTATGTACGGACTGGTTATAAATGGCCTCTAGAGGGGGTATAGCCTATCATCGATTTTGAGTGTTTTATGGGGTTATTTTGTATACCCCCATAGGGTCAGATTTCGTCAAATTTAACGCCCACAGTGTATGTTTGTACGTGTAGGGGTGTGTGTACTGTGGGTGAACTCCCACAATGTACCTCTTGCGAGTAGGGTGGACGAATTGTTGGCTTGTATGTGTATGTTTAGCTTGGCTTTTTACCCGTCCTGATTGTTATTGACATATCGTAGATAACAGTCAGTCTGCGTTCCATGATTACCATGCTTACAAAGCCAATTAGTAGTGTTAAATCAGCCAGTACTGCTATATACGAATTCAGAATGATGGACATCGGAAAACTAGTCACTTTTCGGTGCTGTAGAACCTCTCCCTTTTTTGCTTGTTCGCCAAGGCGAACTAGCATATATAGGCTTGGAATTGGTACGCGTGATGTATGGCTCCGTTCCGAGTGTCACTTTGCACAGAAAACCTAATTGGTGTCACTGGTATAATATGCCAAACGATACTTTCATACGCTCATAATTGATGGACGAGAAGTGTGCCATCCGTGTCGATGGTTTTGATTGGACGAGAGATTGATATATCATCGCAGTGAATATTAAACTGGGTAGGCGTTGTAACTGGTACTTATACCGAACATTGTATGGGCGGCCAATGGGTTAAATATATTGAATATACTACTTGGAAATTGTTAGAGATTTATAAATGATAACTTTTTTATAATGAATATTAATAGTAATATGAATATTCATGATTAATTTGGGATCCTCTTGAATCATCTCGGTTATCTCGGTCAGTGGTGTAACAGCCGGGGGGGGGGGGGGGGGGGGGGGGGTAGGGGGGTCGCACAGTGCCCCCTGAAGGTGCTCAGCAGGAAATTCAAACCTACCCACCAGGAAAAATGGAGGGGAAGGAAAGAAAAGAGAGAGAGAAAGGAAAAAGGGAGGAAAAAGAAAAAGGAAAAGGAGAAAAAAAGGGGGAAAGAAATAAAAGAAGAAAGGGAAAGAAAGAAAGAAAATTTCGCCGTACAAAAAACACAACAGTCAACACATTGTTGAC